>VWYH01004820.1:131056-373377 GCA_013399365.1 Pampusana beccarii | reverse complement strand
ATATACAGTAAGTCCTCTGTATTTACAGAGGATACAGATTTTAAAAAAAAACTGCAGGATAATCCCTACCTCTCCACAGCGCATTTTAGTGACTCACACCTCCACTCTATCCCAGTTCTGGGCATATTACTGATACTTTCCCCTCAAGGGAAATCCATTCTCTTAAAAGGAATTATTCCCAGTTTTCTACTATGAATTACACTCCTACAGAATAACGTGGTCAAGAATCCACACATTTCAGGAACAGATAATACAAACCAGCAGAGATTCACCCAAGATAGCAGAGTGCCACCAACATACATAATTCAAAGGCAAAAGTCTGTCTCCTTTCGGTCCCCTCACCACTTGCCTTTTCTGCTGATCTTCTCCGAGCTCTCCATCACCAAAATCTTTCTCATAAGAGCTTCAGTTCTGGCTATAAAAAGCCTTGATTTGGTCAAGAGTTTCCGAGAGAGGTAGACTCTCTTACGTTCCCCCTTCATCATGTACTGCGTTTTGTGTAAGGAGATAAAGACTAAGATATGTTTGAAACCAGGACTATTACTCTACAAGTCCTTTAACACACGCTGATAAAGACAAACCTTCTACAGCTGTAAATTCATATGATAATGCAGCACACCTGGGCCTGTTTCAAGCTCACTTAATCCAGCAGTAGTGCTGACAACCTGTTCCTACTGTTGAGTCATCTGACATCAACTCAAATTTCAAACCCGCTCTGCTCCTCTCTTTGGGGAAAAAAAAATAAGCAGTTTGACTTCCTTCCTCTAGACAAATTTTTACAAATAAAAGGTGACTACAGTAGGCACTGGTAAATGCCTCCTCTAATTCGCTACACTCTCCCATTTCTAACATACTTCAAAAGCCAGCTGTGACCATTTCTCCTGCACTACTCTCTTCAATGACCATTTCACCATTTCAGAAAATTCAATCTGTAAGCAAGCATAAAAAGTCTTGCATTTTGATCCACAACAACAGAAGAGATCCACTAGACTTTATAGAATAATGAAGTAAATAGAAGAAGTCTACGTTATTTAACAATGGAACATCTTTTAAGGTTGGAAATACCGAAGGGGTGGGGTGTAACAATATTTAAGAATAAGAAACTCCTCAGAAGCAGCAAAGACAGAAGTCTACAAAGCTAATGTAACCTTAGGTAAGGAAGCAGAGCAAAGGCATCAATTGCTACCCAGCATGTAAAGCAACTAGAATATACTAGACCCAAGCCAGCGGCAAGCCCTGGTTTCAGTCAGCCCTTGTCCAGTTTAGAGAATGCAACTGTCAACAGGCAGGCACATTATTGTTTCTATAAGAATTGTGCTCATAGTTAAGAGTATTTCAATTTATTATTTATTTAGGAGAAAAAAAACTTTCAAAAGAAGTCTTCAACACTGAGCATTTTATTTCTTCCTACTCCACTTAAGTGGATGTTCACTTTGAACAAATGGTACATATATGGACTAAGTTAGGCTTTACTGCACATCAGTAAGATTCTTCTGTCAAATGTAAGCTTATTAAGGTACAATTAGAAGTCAGCACAGAGCTCTTCCAAGTTAATTTTGTTCACTTGTTGTTTGGGTTTTTCTTGCTTGCTTGCTTTTCCAGTTTTATCTCAAACTGTAGAGACACATATCAAACTGGTTTATGCACAGACTACTTTTACACCCCAGTTAGCCAGAAACTGTATCTGTGGATCTGCCCTATTATTTATGGGCAGGAGACTTTGCTTCAACTGCAAAGAGAAAGTCACAGGGGAAGTTACACACTCTGCAGAGAAGGTGTTTCAACAGGTCTACTGAGCCTCCTCAGAGGTGAGCACATCGAAACGGCAAGTGAGTGCCAGCTAAATATCATATTTTCCCCTCTGTAAGACAGCTACAAAAGTAGTGTCCAAACAGGTCAGTATTACTAGGGCCCAGCTCTCTCCATCATGTGCAACTCCAGCTGGTGACTACCTCGTACCTTTTTGGTCGGCAGGGTGAGGGGGCACATGTGGGTACTTGGAGTGCTTCTTGATATGGAAGTTCACGTTGTCCAGCTCCACGTTCAGGCTGATGGAGGCGGCTGAATCACTGTCCATTGTGGACTGGAAGCTGCTGACTGAAGTGCGCTTGCTAGGGCTGGCGGAGTCTTTTAGTGTTGGGTAAGGGGGAAGATACGGGGAGGAGAAGGGTTCAAATGGGTATCATGAGGGTACCGGAGAGGAGAAAAATTGTCTTTAATACATAAAGACCAGTGTGCAATACTACAGGAACACAGTATTTTCATAGTTCCAATCTTATCTTCATGTGTGCATGTTGACATATTGGGCATTCTTTAGTGCATTACTATACGGTCCAAATCAAGCACGAGTCTGCCTGAGAAACACAAGGCAGCAATTTACACGCTTCTCCTCCATTAGAAGTATGAAGCTTTACCAGGTCCACTAAATACAAAATACTGTATCCATCGTAAAAAAAAAGGACTAGCTAGCTTATAGTTCGCTTAGATCCTTACAGCCCCATGCGCGCACACAAACACACACACATAAAGCAAGACATGGTTAAAGTACTGTGTCCCAAAGGACTGGGGACAGCAGGGGAGAAGGCAGAGTGAGAACAGGACTCAGGCGAAACTCACTGGCCAAGTTATCTTCTCCTTCATCGGCAATCTGCTCTGTGTCACTGTCATCAAACTTGATGTCTTTGAACCAGGATGGCTCAGAGTGCCCCTCTACAGAGTTCACGGAGTCGCTGTCTGGAGATGGGGTTTCTGAGAACTCCGTGCTCTAGGAAGAAAAAAAGGTGTTGAAATGCAGCTCTGCTGAAATATTAAGCAGCCTTAGAAAGCTGCCTGCTACAAATGCAGATCAGACATTTTAAAAATTAGAGGATACTCTCAGTGGGCTGAGCCAGGTTAGTCACAGAGCCACCCTCCTCAGCACAAAATAGGAACTGGGACAGGAAACAAGTATTTCTTTATACTTCCCACGTGCTTAGTCTCTGCGTCCTCCCCACCTCCACGCAAGTTGTGACTGAGTGGCATGAAAGGACAAGTTTATTCTACTGCACATTTTCTGTCACCTCATCCAGCTAAGCAGTTTTGAATGCTTCCTATCCCCAGCTGAGGGAGTTGATGACCATATCCTTTGCCCAGAAACCAGCATATACATGCAGCTTTTGGTGGAGGCTAATTCTAAGTTACTGGAGCAATTCTGTGACTGACTCAAGCAGCTCTAAGAGTTTCACTCACAAGTCAGGCTCTAGCTGGGGGTACTGTGTCAAAACAAAGCCTGGCTAGAGTGCCAGAGAACCTGGAGAGCATCTAAGCAATTTCCATCAGCTACCCCGATGCCTCCAGTCTCAAGAGGAAGTTCTCACTATCATTCCTTTGGCTACAGTGAGTACAGCAAAGCAACTGAGTCAACAACACTGTTTCTCCTGACTCTTGTTCAGGAGCAGTGACATCAGACAGCGCTTTCAGCTGATGAGAACAAAAATTGGCTTTAAACCTTGCGTATCATAAGCCCCTTACAAATAGTTATGAACAGGGATCCATAAGCACTTGCTAGTTAAGGGCAAGCTTTCACTAGCAAACAGGCAATGCAGTTAACTAGCTGAGATGCCAGGTGAAGGCCAGAGCAATCCCAATGGAAAACCATGTGACTGTGGCCAAGAGATGAAATGCATGAGGAAGACAAGATGCTAACGGCTACAAGCTTTCTGACTAAGGTCCACGGGACAGCTGAGCCATTCTTTATTGTGAGAAGCTGCAAAACATGGGAGACTCCCAACTGAATGCTTTCAGGTAGGAGGGGTTACAGAGATATCTTCTTCAAGTTAAAAAACCAATCCAGTCACTCAGTCCAGTGACTGCTCTCACCCCTCAGCAAGTTTAATTGCAATGAAACACAGTAGGGTAGCACCTCTGGTCACTGGCTCCCTGCCTCCCCCTCAGCTAGCCAGTCCTATTTGGGAGGCACGACAAAGAACCCCTCCCAATCTCACATCACGTAGCTAAGGTATTGAATTCTTTATTACTGCCATCACCGGAGATCAGAAGGTGGTTACCAACATAATATATGAGAAGATCCCATACTGTGTATCTAACAAATCCATTCTCTGGAAGTTTTTAAATAAGGAGTTTTGAAATAGAAGACCACCATTGTGTCTCAGATTCTGCACATGATAGCACAGCTACCACAAGCACAGACTGTGCCATGACAGGGCGTCTGTGGAAGATCTCCACCATGAGAGGTACCGGCCTAGGTAAGAGACCCTTTCCTCCACTTTAGGCAGCACTACATGCAACAACCCATCCTCCACAGAGGACACCCCAAAGCTTTCTGGGCAAATGCAGCTTCCTCAGGCTTTAAACCACTAAGGACTCCAATTCTCTGTACAAAAAAGATTATTTAGAAAACATACAATGGCTCCTGAGAGCAGGATTAGAAAAGATTCTAGTGAGCAGCCAAACTCAGCAAGTACCATAGCTTTCCTAGTCCTTTTACCTGTAATGGTCTGTAGAGAGCATACTCATCTCTGAAGAGCTGATCATGATGACTGACACATTCTAGCCAGCGCCCATCAACCAGCGCTTGTCCTATCGCAATAGCTTGGACCCTGGAGGTATAAGAACAGAGATGTTTCCTAAGTCTAGTTCTAAACACACATGGTTTACGGTACAAGCACGCTACAAAGAGTCGCTTGCTACACACTATTTGACTCAACAATATCCCACTGCCACGTTTAACCAGACACTATTTAAAATATTGTGGAGAGGCAGCAGAGTGTACTGCTTCAAGCATGGAGCTAGACGAAGAGATAGAGACTGCCAGGACTCTGAACACTCACTTGAGGTGTCCAACAGACAATGGAGACATATTGTATGTGCTCCTCCAATATTGTTAGCTTGAGTTATACACAGTGAACACCTCTGCTGAGCGAGGACTGTTGCTCTGCACCAAAGAACCACATCAGTTTATCCCCCTCTCGCACGGTTAAGTACACCAGATTCTTCATACTCACAAGGTTAATAGCCTGACAACCCACCAAAAATTTAGCTCACACACACTATTAGTGATATCTGATTATAGGGGCAGACTTGCACTTGGGAGCACCAGTGAACATTTTTGGACAGTCTTTGTAATATACTCAATATTCTCCAGCTGTTTTGAGTGACACTTGTCCCAAAAGCTGCTTCCCAAAGCAGACACCTCTTGTGCCCCGTTGTTTTGGGCCACATGGAGTCAGAAACCTGCCAGCAGAGATCTGAATTTTCCTTCTTTCTCATCTCTCTGCAAAGGGGTCTATCTCTGCCATTTAAGGTATCCTATATCAGCTAAAATTCACAACCTCCTGTCACAGAGAAAGATGACACCTGCTGTCCTAAAGCCTCAGGGTTACCTTGTGGTTATGTGCCCATTTCTGATGAGCCAGTTGACCAGCTCTTTTCCCACAATGCAGTTGGGATGTGTCCGCAGCCAGTAGCGATGGTCTTGGAACTCCATCCCACTGTTGTGGTGGCAGATTTTCTTCCACAAATCTTTCAGCTGGACCGAATCCTGGACAGGGAGATGTGCAAGTTACTGAGTAGTCTGACCTTAGCACTGGTTTTAAGGGCATCAACCTGTGCCCTCAGATCCGCTTCTAGATCAAGAGCCCTCCACAAACAGGCATAAAATCTAAGCCACTCTGCACAACCTATGCGACAAGCAGACACGAGACCAGCTCCTTATATCCTTCCTTTCATATAAAGTTGAGAATAAGGAAGAAAAAAAGTGGGTACCCTCAGATCTGGGATTATTTTGAGAGAGAACAGAGCACCCCAAGGGGTGAAGAAGAGGCACTGCAGCTCACTGCCTCGAATGCCTCACTCATTCGATTTTTGTTGAAGAAGGAAAAAAAAAGAAAAAAAAAAAAAGGTGCTTTATTTAAATTTTAACTGGCTTCAGCTTTCCAGTTAACTGCCAGACCCACATTACTGCACTTTCCAAGGGTGCCATGAGATCCAAGAGTTTTGCTCCACTTCTGTAACTGGACTGGCTTTCTGCTTTTATTTCCAGCACTGGCTGTCCTGGGTATTATCCTAAAACCAATGTCAGCAGCTCCCCTTCCATACCAGGTATAGAGTCAAATGGATCAGTAACAGAACATGTCACAGAATCACAAGATTTGATGCCACTGGCGATTCCACAGTTCAACTGCCTCATAGTTTACCCTTTATTCACACAGTGAATTCAGTAAACTGGACAAACTGGAAGAAAACAGCAAATCCTTTCACCTAAAGGATTTTGACCTCTATTATTTCACGAGCAAAGTTCACTAATCTTCTGAATGGAACACATTAAACTTTAACTCCTGATATAGAGTCAGCTCCACATGCAAAGTGCATCAAACCAACAGCAGGAATTCACAAAAAATCCTACATTAATTGACACTGCATCTTCTGCTGTTACCCGAACAGAAGCAATACTACAAACCCTCTTTTTCCCCAGGGAAGGAAACAGACAAAAATTAAACCATGTGAAGCTGAAGTGCACTGGGACTCGATCATCTTGGTCCGAGTTGTGTTCACAGCATTTAAAATTTCATTTTTCCTGCAATAACATATACACACTGGGCAAGGTGGTGTAAAGATGTGCCTTAAGAATGTTTCTCCCTCACGTGGTTATCCATTTATAGAGCACGCAGGAAGGAGTTGTGCAACTGAGCAGGAACTAGAGTGTTTCTGCACCCTCAGGAATACTTGTATGCACTTTGCTGACAGCAGGAAAATACCTGGCAACACAGAAATTAGTCTTCCTGACTTTAAATTGGCAATCTTGAACCTTTTAATGTGTGAAAACCACCCTCTTCCCTTCTCTGGATCTTCTTTGCCCCATTTGTTGGAAACAGTTCCTCACCCTCAAAGAAAAAAAATACTGTTTTCTGCTGAACATTGTCCAGTAACTGCTACCTACAACACTGCTCCTGTCGACAGGGATAATCGGATTACACAGAACACTGTGGCCCATCAACTTTTCTTTGAACAAGTATGTCACTACAACCTTCTACAAAAATGTTATATTTATTCTGCAAACAAGGGGAGGGGCCAATAAGCTGTAACAGCTTAAATTCATTCATCATAGTGTAACCATTTTGAGGCAGCCATTTAAAGTTTCCAATTATGTGGCGGCCTATGAAAGGGAAAATCTGAACCTGGAGAAATACAGAATCAGGTCATTGCATTACAGCTGCAACCATTGCAGGGTTTAACCCACAAGAAGCCATATGTACCAACTCCACAATGCGTAACACACTTCCCAAGAACGAAACTCTAAACACCTTCATGGGAACACCACATGAAACTACGATTTGTTTCAGAAAGACTGAATTGTCCAAAGCAGCATCAATATTCCCCATCCCTGCACAACCTAGAAGAAGGGTCCAGATAAGAGTGCTCAGACAAGAACCTTTAAAGGCAGCAAGATACTCCTGCTGCATGATTCAAGAAAGGTAAACTTCAATGCCTTCACAGAACAGGACAAACACAAGTCTGAAAGGTACCAGAAGGATTTTGCGCTCATCCTCGCTGGTCTCTGCCTTCATATGCGTGCGACTGGCCTGGGGGCTGACAGATGTCTCATAGGCAGGGACCATTGGTGAACCTGAGCGGTCCAGTGACAGGTTAGTGATGCTGGCTGACCTGTAGTAGAAGAGAGAAGAATTGAAGTATAAGTGTTCATCATATGAACACCTCACCAGAGCAGGCATTGATCTTGTACCATGCTAAAAATGAACTTAAACCTGCGATGTTGTTCATTCTCCTGAATACAGACTTAAGGCTTAATGCTTCCTCCCCTGTCGAAGTAGAAGAAAGGATCCCTAGGAAGCAAGTGTATTGCTTTGGAACATCTAATTTAAACAGACTTTTGTAAAACTCTTTGTAGGACGCAGTTAGAACTACATTTAGGCACAGAAATTAACATGTCTGCATTTGTATAGATGGGGGAAGGGATTGGATGCTGGATAATTACAAGCTCCCGTAGTTTTGAGGTAAAACAGATGACAACAAGGGCAGCCAGCACCAGGATCCCTGTAACAGGGCACTGACATGTGCCCATCTACTTGAACCATTTAAAATTCCCTCTCCTCAGGTCTCTGGAATACACGGCTGACTGCCTGTTCCCAAGGGTAGCTACAATGTCTGCTGAAGCTGGGGGTCACTCCAGCTGACAATCTTCTTTGTACTGCGATATGGAGCTTCCACCTGATCTCAGCCCAGCTGTTAGGAAATCTTGGTTATGTGCTGCAGCACAAACACACCGTTTTGCAATAATCATTGCAAAGCTACAAATGCAAACGCACGTTTCTAGATACCCTCTGCTCTAATATCCCACAACTAGATGAAGCCTCTGAATAACCAGAGTGCAACTTCTCGCTCAGCAGCAAAAAGGACATAGCGTAAGCTATTTGTGTTAACAGTGCTCCAAGGAGTGAGGATGGAAAATGCTTCTGCACACAGCAACAGGGAAGCTCAAAATGCCAATGCTGAACTGACTCAAGAGGCTTGCAGCAGTCTCAGCAATGGGAACTGTTGCCAGCCTCTAGTCTTTGGAATGAAATTCAGATAACTTCACAGGGCTTGCTGACTGGCTAAGAGACACTCTAATTATTCCCAAGAATCCTCAGGGGATGACGTGGCGGAACCCAGACACGAAATAGCAATGCTACTCTATTTCAGCTTTTGTACTGCAAGGAAGTGGGCACTGAAGGCACGACAGTCTCAAAATCACTACCGATTCTCCTCTGTCTCTTAAGGAGGAACACTGGGCAGGTACAGGGTTTTAGTTAGGTCCTTTTTAGTCATTTATGCAGAAACAAAGGAAACTATATTGGAACTACATCCACATACATCTAGGGGCGATAAGCAAAAACTTTCTGCCATAGTCAGGCACTCAATGCAAGCTAAAAGTCCGCCAGTCTTCTACTGTTCAGATGATTTCAAGTTAAACAAAGTTAGAACCAGCAGAGTTATGCAGCTTAACAGAAATCATTCTCATGTGGAAGATAAGGCTGACATGAAAGCCCGTCATTAAACAATCCTCACAGCTGCTGCGCAACAGCTACTTTAATTGAGCCACCTATCTGTAAGCAGTAGGTGTTTTTAATTTGTGTAAAAGGGCATTAAGCAAGAGTTGAACAGTCAGATTTCATATCTGTGTCTTTATCCTCACCAGTTACACTTGGAACTTCACTCATCTTTTCTAAAATCAGAGGGGGAGATTTTGCAATGAAAATCCCTGTCCTTCAGGGGGACCTGCAAAGGAGAAGTTCAAATCCCTCTGCTTGCAATATTGGACTGTTGTGCCATTTTTTTCCCCATAAATAACCAGTCTGAGGAAAAAACAACACATATGCCCCACCCACAGGGAAAACAAATAATACTGAGTAACTTCTGCACTCACCCTGCACCTTTTTTGCTTCATCTCAAAGAGGCATGGTCAAGCTTGCCTCAAAGAAACAGCTCCAGCTGCTTTGAGAAGACCTAAATACCAGCATTGCTTAGCCCAAAGCCAATAGCTTTGTTTCTGCAGGTTCAGAATTTTGACAGCAATAGGTTATAGTTTATCATTACTTCTCAAATGTGAGTCTAGACAGGTAAGTGCGATGGTGAGGCCATGAATATCCAGAGAGTTAAATTTTAACCTGAATGAGCAGCTTGAGCCTGCCAGGTCCAGCTTAGAACCCTCCGACTACTGCACGTGTGAGCAAACAGCAAAGACCTTTTAAAATAGACAACATCAATTCAAACGGGAAGCAGAAGAGCATCCTCAAGGTTTCAGACATTTCTTGACGTCACTGCAGTTATTTAGCATTGAACTTTTAACTGGACTCCTTGCCATGTTTGCCCAGAATTGATTTTTGGTACCAGTTTATTCACCAGTATTTTACTCCCCCAGGCGAGATCTTTGGTTCTCAGCTGTACATTCCGTGTGCATCTCCTCCTAACCGCCCCATCACACAGGTGAGGAGTCTGTTCCCTGAAAGCCACATCCAGCATCCTCCTCAGCTGAGTTCCCCAGTCTCCACTGGTCCTGACAAATGCCTCCAAACTGCTAAACATTCTGCATTCCTGTAACACCAACGCAAAGAATTTTCTGAATATCTCCTGACTCCAACAATGAAATTTGGATTACTTTGCTCTGTTCCTCAGATCCTTGCCTCACTTTTATTTCCCCAATTTAACTGCAGATATGTAACCAGAACAGTAGCAGAAGCACTGTGAAGTGGAAATTACTTGTTCTTCTAATACCAGCCTACTGAGTGGGATTAAGCTAAAGCATTCACACTTTATACTAATACTCTTACGAACATTTCCAAGTTCATTTTAACACTCTTGCATAAAGACCTACGATGGGATTTTAGCCTAAGGAAGCCTGGTAACTTAAACAAGATTATACTTAATGGAAGAGCAGAGGGAACAGATAGAGGGGGGATGTGGGAAAGACTCCACAAAACAAGCAAAAACTACAGCCCCTGCCTCCTCCATGACCTCAGTCTTTGCCTCTCATTAGCACGGCTCTGTTACTCCCTTTTCTTTGGCTTCCTCAGAAATCTACCTTTCTTAGCCACTTCTTTCCCTTTCTGTCCTCTTTATCACCACCTCTGTTTGACTGACTCAGCAGGCTCCTCAAAAGCAGTACATTTATTAATAAGAATATGTACATAGATGGTCTTTCCTCACCATTACATATGGGTAATGGGGTGTGCCATTTTAGACACAAAATAGCACACTCAGTAAAAATAAGCACCAAAATACAGGCTTTACAGTGAAGAATGTGCTACAAGTGCAACCAGAACAGAAAATACTTAGATATGATCAGTTTACCTGTTCCTAGCTGGTGACTTCCCCGCATCCTCCTGGACAGACCCAAGGCGTGCAGACAACGTGGTAGTTGAGGAGTCTGGGTGAATCAAACTGCAAGGAAAAGTAGCATGTTACAGATGTTCGAGAGGTTTGCCACATGCAGCAGTGTCAGAACAGCTAGAATTAAAATACAGTTAATTATAATGTTACCTCTCATCACACCCATGATTGTCAAATCAATGAGGGAATAGGGAAATCCTTCCCCACCTATAGGGCAATGATATCTGGAGGACAGTGCTCAAGTCTTCTCCCTTCAGACCCAAGTGCAGGACAATACAGCCTCTTCCCACTTCCCGTATTATTCTGCCTTCCTGCCCTCTTCCCCTATATCCCTTTCTTACACATTCTCCTTCTTTACAGGCTGCTATTCCATGCTTTGGAGGTAGAGGCATTGTTCCCATCTCCCAACGCATCATCTTTGCAATCCAAGTATTAAAAAAAAAAAAAAAGCACTGTAGCACACTGCAATATTTAACATTTTAAGAGCAACAAGCACTGAAGAAAATATTAATTCTCCTAAAGCAACCATAAACTACCTAATCTCGGTCTTTCTTCCTCTCACAAACAAAAGCAGCCCATGTTTACTCAGTGACTCCCAACAAGATTTAAGTGTTCCAGTATAGACGGAGTTATCAGACTTCCAAGATTGGGCAGTACTTTTCTCGAGTGCTACAAGCTGCCCAAAATAAAGATACAAATCCTTTCTTTAAAAGTTATGTCTCCAAGCTGTTGAATTTCTGTAATAAAGGTACTAATAACACATTAGAAGACAGAACTAATGATACCTTCTGTTACTTCATAGGCCTGAAGAGAAGCATTCTGAGCACACATACTTCTTCCCTAGTTCAAAATTTTGTAATATTTATCCCAAGCATTGCAACATTACTGCTTTAGCTGACCATGACATTAAACCAGAAGTACTTTCATTTATTTAGGCCTGAAGCTGATTATTTAATTGTTTCCATATAGGAGTACCATGCTCTGAAAAACAACATGCAAAGCAAAAGTCAGGGCACTTTTTGAAGACAGTTGGTTTTGAGCTTTTTCTTTTCTTTTTCTGTCAGAACCACTAGAAGAGATCTGCTGGGAGAGGCACATCACTAACACCATCCCTCACTAAAGACAGGCTCCGACTCAAGACCTCCTCAGTAGTTTTCACACCTGCCTGTTCTTCTGTTTTAGGGAAATGAGCACAAACACACACATCTGATTATTTCTTCCTCCTCCTACCTTAAATTAAATTGAGGTCCTCAGAAATTAACTTGCATACCACTTGAGAAGTAGTACAGTGTTCTTTTACTCACCTTCCAAAAATAAAGATCCCCTCATTCAAGAGCAATAAGAAGAAATATACTTTGAAAAGAGATCAGAGAATCTTTATAGCTGTCCTTTCAATCCCATCTCAGCTGAAACAGGTGGTTACTTCTACCATTTCTCTCTTATTTACACAGACAGCATCTCTTATATTCTCTTGCCCAATCCAAAACCTGACAGGTAAAGCATCAGTGTTACATTGACTTGTCTCAACACACTGGTGGTTAGAAGGAATGTCTTTTGGTTCTGTCTTTTTAAACTTTGAAGCTAAAAGCCTGCTCTGTCACTGGTATAGAATCACTGATTCGACAGGTTGAAGGAAGAACTGTAAATAATATAAAACTCCACTAGAAAAGTTTCCACATTTCAACTTGGAAGAGAAGAACATTAGAAGCAAGCTGAGGATTAGATACTTTTTACAGGAGACACACTTCTAAGCTTCCTAGACGGAAAGCACCAGCTTGAAAACACAGTTAAGATCCTGTAGCTCAGCATGAAGCCATTCAGTTTACCTTTGCCAGGTTAGATCCTCTTCCAGAAAGATGTTGCGGCTGGCTTTCCGGCTCCCAACCGGCGTGCGTGGCTCACCAGGGTCCAGCACTGACACAGAACACGCAGAATCCGACAGAGCATTTAAGTCTTCTCCAATGGAGTTACTGTCTGTGGAGTGCGCGTAGCTTAAGGCTATTTTGCGGCAGTAAGTGCAGGCTCGGAGATCCCCTATGGAAAGGGGAACCAGAAAGTGTAAGTGAACAGGAACAAATAGCGCTCTGTTCCTGCAGGATCAGAGGTGTGTCGCAGTGGGAAAAGAAGGATTTCCTGTTTCAAAACCTCTTTAAACGTTTAGTTCTCATATTCCCTTAAAGAGCAAAACCCCAGATAATTACACACTCAGGGGATTTCTCCAAGTCTAATGATGCATAACACATGATCAGAAAGAGAGACAGGTTGTGAGGGCAGGGGGGGAGCGAGCGCACATGTGCACACTGAAATCATGGTACAACAGCAGCCAGACAGATACGACGTACCAGCTGGTGTCTGGAAAACATTACCTCCATCAGGAGATGTCTAGAGTTTGGTAACTGGTAATTTGAAAGAAATTCCCTCACCCTCAAGTAGAACATGTAGCTCATTACATTTTAAAACTACCATTACTAAGAGCAGCTTTCACTTGAGCACACATTTCGCAGTGAACATCTTTGTTAAGCAGTGGCCATATTTGTTTTGTCATCATGGACACAGTGCTGGTGAAAATAAGCAGCATGGCATCATCTATCATTGTGCAGGAAGAAATTGACAGAATTAGGTCCTGTGATTCTTTTTTGCTTATTTCTAAGCCCACTAGAGAGCTGTTCAGCATTCTCTAGCAGATGCCAGAATCTAAAATGCAGTAGTGCAAACAGAGCTGAGCACACAGGGAATGTTCTGTGTCTCAACAGATAAAGCCTACCTGTGTAGCCCATGAATTTTCCAGGGATTTCCTGATTGCAGCATCGACTACAGAAGATCTGCCCACAAAGCCGACAGTGGTGCCTCCGCCGGAAAGTGGTGAATTTCTCACTGCAGTCATAGCACTCTTTGCACTGGCTGTCAGGCATCCAGTACTGCTTCAAGTCACTGTCCTACAACAGAAGGCAGCAGAGAAAAATAAAACCTTTCTTTTGTAAATGAAAAAGCATGTTTAGACTCACGATTACTTTGTAGATCGTGCACATATATGTGTGTGTGTGCACACTCTTGTTTATAAGCACACACACGCACAGAAAGGATTTTTCATATGGTTTTATAAGGAGCCAGAAGGCTGAGTGAGTTTTCAGCTGCGAGAATAGATCTATTAAGCCTTTGCATTCTTCATACAAGATGGAAGCAAAGCAGATAAAACTACCATGAGCTGTAGAGAAAGCTCAAGAAGAAACAAACATATGAATTACTGTTCGCTCTTCCCTCTCATTTGCCCTGAGCAAACGACAGGCCCTCAACTAGCACAGTTTTTTAAAAACACACACACCACACATTAGTTGAAGCTGTTATCCAGGGGTAAATCAAGTTATCAGGATTTATCAGTGCAGGAAGATCATTTCAACAGCTAACACTGGGATGTACTTTGAAAGGATTATAGGTACATGTAAGAAGTTTTGTTGTACGATCAAATTCTTCAAAACCTCAGTAAGCAGTTGTAAAAGCCTGTGTCCCAGGTTGATGTTGTTCCAAAACTCTAGGTTAACTGCTATGTGAAGACAACTGTGGAATATACATTCAGCAGATAATGACATTTACTGGTTTACAGCACGGGTGCAGCCACAGGAATTTTTGTCTGTTTTTAGGACTTGAAAACAA
Organism: Pampusana beccarii; assembly: GCA_013399365.1. NCBI lineage: Eukaryota > Metazoa > Chordata > Aves > Columbiformes > Columbidae > Pampusana > Pampusana beccarii. Next base: position 358,839 of record VWYH01004820.1, on the reverse strand, counting down.
GTAGTTGAAACTTCCTTTTGGTGTTGTGGCTATGAACAGAACAAGACAAATCTCTCAATTATGATTCTGAGCACATCAGCTACAATTACCACAGATGGAGACAACTGCTAGTGGTCACAAGACAGCTCTGACCATGAAACACTCTTTGCCACTGTTCAGTGTTCATTATGCCTTTTCAGGGGAACTGAATACTCTGTGTTTTTCTTAGGAAAAGCAAGCACTGCAAGAATTTTCTTAAAACAACCTGAGAAGAGAGTAACCACGGAGAAGAAAGGTGAACTATATTCTGCTTTTCACATAACCAAAAAAGCATACCTTGGAGTTTATTTTTGGATGTTTACAAAGTGAAGTTTGACATAGCTGCTAGCCCAATTTTCACACCAAAACAACTATGATCAAAAAGACAACAATTCCATGCTGTCCTCCTGCAAGAAAACTCATACAGAAAGAGGTCGAAGACTGCTCGAGGCAGCCTAGTGTTCAAGAGAGCCTACAAATTTTGAAATGAACACTAAGCTTGGAAAGATGCAGTGAGGAGCTTTGCCAAGGAACTGCTGCAAAGCTGCAGGGGATGACAATTTACAGCTCTTGCTGTGGCCCTGCAAGACAAGGCAAGCCTCTGGTTCTGCCACCGAGAGAGTGGGTGTTCCACAAGTCAGCATGCTGATAATCAACACACTGCTTTCAGAGAAAGATCTAGACACGTTCATTTACTGCTGCGTTCTGTGTTTGTGAGCACTTCTCCAATAGTCTCAAAAGATGGCCGAAAATCTCCAGGGCCTTCAGAAGCTGCCACAACTGAAATATTAGTAGGGGCCACACTCAGTGCCCCACTTAGTGCAATGAAAGGCTTTTGGTTCACCCTCAAAAATATCACCCTTTCTACCAAAGCGAAGTTACTCTTACAAGCAGAATAGCACTGGAAGCTGAGTTTACTCAAAGTCTACCTGTAAAAGCTACCAAGCCAAAAGCCTTTTTCCTCTTCACTGAGTTTAATTAAACACACTTTTGCTTGTCCGTGTCTTGCTTCCAGACACAGCTATTTATAGCGTCAGTTATAAATAGCTGCGGCTTCTTTTCTCAACTAGCTCCTGCCCTTAAAGGCATGGTCCAACACAGCAGAGGGAGCTGAAATTAGCAAGTCAGTAGCAACCACCAGACCCTTATCCAGACAAATTAAAACTGATTAACAGGACAAGCCTTTCAAGCAAATATTGCTGACTGATCATCACCACACTAAGTAGCAAATTTAATTCATCTTCAGAATTCTCACTACTATTTGTGACAGCCAATGTGTTTCACCTGCTCATGCTCAGCCTTGAAGGGAAAAACTAAAAAAAAAACAAAAACAAAATAATCAGGTAATACAGAAGTAGGAAGGAATCTAAAATGAGAGCATCTGGTCCAAGTTCAAGATGCTAAACAACCGCAATGTTTCACTCCCACAGTATGACAGACGTTTGACAAATCAAAAGTCAGCATCCACTTGAATTGTTTCCCCTGCATTCACACAGTGAGTTTTGAGCTTATTCACTCATCCTTCAAACATCTGAAAATGTCCCCATGATGTATGTAAAAATGAAGCTCCGAGAAACCCAGTAACAGTTCAGGTTTTAGACAGTTTAGCCTACAAATCCCTTAGAAGTAGTACCTGGCTCTTCCCTTCCATGATTTCTTTGAGGCGCTTTAAAACGGTGCTGAGGCTTCTCAACTGAACTGCTGTCCGAGGATCATGACCTCCAAGAGGTGGTTCTACTTTCCTTCGATTGTCTGGAAGGGAAGGGAGAGTAATATTCGTTTCTTCCACGATACATCAACATTCACGCCACAACACAAAACCCCATCAGAGGGAGAAATGTTCACATATCTTTGCACTTCATGAAGTTACAGCGTGTTTAATTTCTTGCCCTTGCACTCTCCTCCCCCAGCAGGAGTTTCTGATGCCAGATCACTTGCTCTGACTGACATTTTAAATACCATCCTCTGTGTTTACAAGAACCGATTTAAGCTCTCTGAGAATGAAAACATCTTTTAAAGAAGTGATTTTCAACCTACTATCCGAACCTTTTAATAGCCTTTTAGAAAGCACTGAAGTCTCATTTCAGAATGCCCTCTAGGATATTAATACTTGAAAATAATTGCAAAAATATTCACACTCACCCTAGTACTGGAATAAATCAATATCTTAACCTGAAATTATTTATAAATGACTACAGCAAATCTCAGTTTCTCAGTTTCTATTAAAAACAGTAACTCAGAATAAAATGCATCCAGAAGTTCATGTTTTTGAGGGTTTTTTTGTTTTGTTATTTTCTAAGAAAAAAGCCAAGTTGTTAAGAACTTGTACAGTCATTCTTGATTAACTACAGCAAAGAGACTCCTGAATAAAAAGATAATGCAGCTAATTTCATTCCTATAAAATGCTAATTACTTTGAAGCATTGCTGTGCAAGGTACAAACAGGATCCTTCTCTCCAGAAAGATCTGTGAACGCAGCACTGTGCCTACCCAACACTTAAACATCTTCAGAGTCACTTTTCTACAGTCTAAAGTTCCTTACCAGCTTCGCTGCTCTCCATCTGACCAGCATTTTATTGCGATCCCCCAGCACAGGACGAACAGTCATGGCTGTTCTGTTTACTGCTTCAGCTCCCACTGATGTCAGCGGGACTGGCAGCACCAGCGCAACCGCATTAACTGTTTCCGTGCAGTAACGATGAGGCCACTCCTTTGTGTGCAGATCAAAGCCCTTACAGTATATGTGATTAAAACTGGGGGATTCCATGCCTCCTCTTCACGTTCTTAATGGATATTTTTAGTTAATCAGCCCACGTGTAGTTGCTTAATGACCGATGCACAGCAAAGAATCCACAACAAGAGATGATTTTAAAGAGATTCTAGGGTGCTTAAAGCCAGTTCTGTGGCTAGCCACTTGGAATTTAGTTTAAAAAAAAAAAAAATCAAACAAATATACTTTTGGACAGTAACAAACTGAGTATTCAGGGTGATTAAAGGAACTTTAATATTTCAAGAAAATACTGATAATACCATAGAAGCCTTTGGCTCCTCCTCACTTCTGTCACAAGATCTACGCTGCATTTACTTCCTGGACTTTCCTGGTACAACTTTTAACTCAAGAGTATCTTCTTTCCAGGAATGTTGCTTCCAATTCAGAAAATTACTATAGTCCTTCCTGCCTAACTAGCTATAAATCTCATCAGGCAAGTGATTCCAAAAGTATGAACACACATAGCACTGAGGAAATGCCCCAGTAACTACACACTGGTTCTCTTGTTAGTTAAATGCCCTTTTCTGTGTTATATAAAACAATGTCAGAAGGATGTCATCTCCATTAGAAAAAGCACGCCATCAGCAGGGGGAGCACAGGGATAGCCTGTTTATATTAGAAAACCTGACTGATTCTCAGATTAAAATTCAGTTGGCTCTTTTTCTTCTCAATCATGTGGTTTCTCCCTTTCTGGAAGAAAATACACTGCATAGCAAGAATGCAAGAAGTTATTCCTGCAGTCCAGGATACACTGTGTCTAACACATTATCCTTATAAAAGAATTCCCATGCAGCAATCTTAGGTTAACTCCTACTCCTGATCCAAATTCCGTCACTATAAATACCACAGCCATTTTCTCAGTTAATGCATGCACAATTAACAAATGTATATGTTTTCCAGCATTGTAAATGTATTTCCTCATTTCACCATTAAATCTGCAAAATTCATATTCCCTTCCACAAACACAGAAACTATCAGAGTACTTTTCTTGCTTTGCTGACACCACCATCTCAACCGCCATCGGTTGCCCTTCTGAAGAGATTTCATTTATTCTTTCGATCTGATCCCAAAACGGTTGACGACCCTCACACATCTAAGTAGTGGTAACCTTTTTTAGTGCTTCTGAAGCAGCAAACTGAGTATATGCTACTGGAGGAAAAACAAAACAAAAGAAAAAAAACACAAAACTTCATGCACCCCACCAGCCAAGATTAAAATTACACATAAGAAATCATGGTTTTAAAGTAAAATTAAACTTGATTTAAGTGTTATTTAATCTGTTATGAAAACCAGATCAGCTCCACAAATTTTTGCTTGTCACTGTTCAGCCAGTGCAAAAACTACCATAAGAAACATAGAATCACAGACTAGTTCGGGTGGGAAGGACCTTCCCAGCTCCCCTAGTGCCACCCCTGCCATGAGCAGGGACATCTTCACCAGCTCAGGTTGCTCAGAGCCCCGTCCAGCCTGGCCTGGGATGTCTCCGGGGATGGGGCACCCACCACCGCTCTGGACAAGCTTCCTCATGGTTTTGATATATGGTCCTTAAACTTCCTCAGTTCACAGCTCTACAATATCTTCATCCGTTTAGTCTTCGTCCCTAGCCAAACGCTCATATAAGACAGTCATTTTTCACTTGATTCCATTTTGCATTTAACAAACAAAAGCCAGCTGCATCTCAGCCCTCCAGTGTAACATCAACCCTCACCCTTCCTATACGTATTCATGGCTGCTGATGCTTGGCAAAACCTATACATCCTCTGCAATACTACTAATGTATGTTTTTCTCCTCTTTTCCTATTCTCCCCATCTGAACTGTGATCACTGGGGAGGAACCTGCATTACCATTCCAGCTACAATTACCTACTCAGTACACTCTTCCGAGTTCAGGCCACAGAAAGATTTGCTCAGTAATTCATGCAATTCATCTGCATCCTCAGTTACTGAATTATTGAAATATATTTTTCTAGGGTTTCTTTCATGACCCTATGTATTTTAGCATAGATTTTACAATGAACAAGTCAAAAACACAAGAACTACTTTTTTTGCAACTTTACTACTAGTTTCAGTTTACAGAAAGAGAATTGAGCATAGACTAACAAAAGAGGTACAACAGGGTATCAACAATAAACAGATACCCCCACCAGGGATACCACAGTTTTGCTTATACAAATCAACACGGATTGCTTTCTAGGTATTCACTGCCAAAGCATTTCATTTCATATTAATGTTCACTATCACAGTTCAAACATCGCATCTTCCTCAAGTCACCGCTACATGAAGTACTGACATGAGAAGTATGACAGCTCTGCTTAACTTCATTTTACAACATCCATTTTCATTTTCCAAAACCTTTTTCAATAGAAAAGATGCTCTCTGGCAATAAGACATGTCCTTTATGATTCCCAGTAACCACCACACACTTTCCTCAGGCCTTTTTCCCCCCTCATATGATCGTTGGCCTCTCCTTCCTCCTCCTAAGCTCCTTTGCTGCTCCCTATTACTGCCAGCCTGCTGCAATTGTCTCGCATTAACAGCATTATCTTGCATGACAGGGTAATAAGCTAGAAGTGCTTTTACTCACAATGCTCCCTCTCCAATTGGCTAGCATTTCTAGTTCTCCTTAAACTGGATTTGCCAGCTGTGACACCATCTCAGTACAAGACTATTTTGGTTCAATCCAGCTCCTTGAAAGCACAGGGCTGACAGCACACGGAGACTCGTGCAGTCCCATACAACTGGCAGGGCCCACGGTCTCTGTACAAGTGACAGCAGCTCCCCAGCACGTGAGGATGCAGCAGATCACCCCGGAGAGAGGCCGCGGAGTCTCAGCACTGGTTCTCCAGCCGTACAACCCACAAAGTATCTCTGATGCCAGCCAGGCATCCAGCAGCTTCTCCTGTTTTCACAAAAGCCAGGAAGGTGCTATTATAACATTTTCACGTAAGCAGTCCTGAAGGGAAGCACACAACTGAAATCCTACATGCTTTGATGGTAGAGAGTTTCCTACAAAAGCCACCTTCCCTCCCTCCTCGTTGTTCTGCACTTGCAGTTGCCAACCAGCATGGTCTCTGAGCAGTGAGAAGATCTGCTCTGCACACAGTGCAAGCTAATGGACAGACAAGCTATGGGAGTCAGCATCTTCAGGCACTACTTCATTCCATCACTATTTAGAAGCACCAGCAGCCTTTTATTTATTTATTCCTTTCAGTTTGCTTAAGCTTGGCATGTTATTTAAACTCAAGTAGGCTACAGAGACTTTTGTGACTTAAAGCATCTTCCTGCCTACATTTATCAATGTTATTACGTATCTCAGTAATGGTCAAGCCTAGAGTCCTGCAGATCCAAGGTTGCAAGAAGACTCAACTGTACTAGACATGTCACTGAACTGAGGGGGTGAATTGACCTACCAATCCACATGTTTATGTAAATCACATCACTTACTTTCATCCTTTTGATTCTTTAGATACGAGAATAATTTCTAAGATTATTTGTGCAGCCCAGCATCAGCTGCAACGGCAGAAGTAAAATTCTCCTCTGCTCAATGTTCAGAAATCCTCAAAGATCTGATTATTCAGCAACTTTTAAGACAATAGAAAATTAATTTTCATGCCTTCTAAAGTTTGCTTGGAAAAAAAACAATGCCTGATTTTTGGAGAGGGAAGATGCAAGTACTTTTCCCCTCTTTAAATACAGTGAGATGACTTGAAAATCTCCCATGAAACCTCCCCATCAATACAGTACACAGAAATCTCTTCCAAAAACCAGCAATTCAGCAATCCCTGCTTGGTCTAACTTCTTTCCAAGCTGATTCACCCTCACATATTCCTAAGCGTACTTTCATCCAAACCCAGGGACATGAATGGAAGTCCTGAAAAGGAGCTGGAATAACGTAGCAACAGTTCCTCCCCCACACCGTAGACTAAGTCTCATTTCCCTGGCTGCCTATTCCCAGTGAAGTCAAAGAGCAGGATTATTTCTGCCTTCTGAATACCAAACAACCCACCTGTAATGCCCAGATAACTTCCAAGTGATTTACAAGAGGTAACTAAGAATGAAGTAAAATAAATTGGCAAATCAGGCAAGAGCGTACTGCTGTACGTGGGGCATTTGAGAGAAAGCCTTAAAAACACAAAACAAAAAACCCCCACACCTTAATTGGTTTGTTGTGACAGATACAACTGAATAGCACAAACAGTACTAGAGGGCAAGGAGGAAGATGACAAATGTGTTCAGCTATGACAGAATGCAAATGACGGAAATGAAAATACTAGTTATCTGTACCAGACTTTTGCCTAGTTACCAAGACTAGACATCTTTCTAAAAATCCCATACACATTAACAACGTTTAAGGTCCAATTTGTTTGCACTAGGTACCATAGTCTTGCAAATACCATCTTGCACAAGATTTTTACCCAACTGAGCATTTTGCTTAAGGCAGTCACAAATGGCCAACAGTAACCAGACAGATCAAGAGTGACCCCTCCAATTTACTTATTAGTTCTTCCGGATCTTCATAAAGCAATTACACAGTTGCACCTTCAAAATCACATTCAATTCCCATTCCAGCTAAAGAGATTCAGTATTGCATCTGGCAATAGTTCCAAGGTTAGGAATAAAAAAGGTTTAGACACAAGCTCCTATTAAATGCTTCTCAAAACATCTACAAACAAAAGCCTGCATTTATAACTTCCTTGAAGACACAAACATCAACCCCATTCAGACTAAGCTCTAAAGTTATAGTTTGCATGTGGCTGTTAAGAAACTGAAGTTTCTCAAGACAAAGCAGAAATTTTCAGGATCAAGGTTCAAGAGACTCTAAGTGACATTGGATCTGTTTTGGCAGCCTCTTTTGCTTCAGACCATTTTGCAATTGAAACAGCAGAGCCCCAACAATCATGTCCTGCTGGTACACTAGGAAGGGTGGAGAAAACATGTTTCTGAGGTTAAAGTGCAACCTCACTAACAGAAGCAGTGTAGCTTGATACCAAATTCTGCTATCAAGCTGGACAGTCAACAAACCTTTGTTCACCTCTTTCTGCCTCACTCTGAAGCCTCCCAGACTGGCTAGTACAACGTTCCCTTGTAGCAAAAAGAGCTGAAATTACCCAAGGTTGTAGAAGACCTTCTTTGTAGCTCGCCAGTCAGTTGTTTTTTGTAAGGAATCGGTGACCTCAGAGACTGAGCCCTGGTGGGATGCTGAGGACTGGACCAGCCACCACTCAACACTTGTGGATCATTCTGTCCTGCCTCCGCTCGCTCTGCCGGGGATGAAAGCCTGCCATCATCTGGAGTTGATAAAAAGCAAGAAACCAACTGTTCACACATGATAAAGAAAACCAGTAGTGCATGCAAAACTAACAGTAAGAAACTCTCATAAATAGAGCATTTGGGTCATGATTATACATAACAAAAGACAATAATTTTTAGTCTGAAAAATACCATGCAAAATAAGGGAACAGGCCCATATGTAGAATTTGTCTGTCAAGGCTCAGGCTTTTTCAGAAATATCCCTAACGTGAAAAGTGTCTAAAAAAAAAAAAAAAGCCCAAACAAACAACAAACTGGCAAGCATGAATTAATCTCACTACATTATCAGCTTCTGCCTTGAGAAGAGTTTTTCAGTTATGTTAGAAGCCAGTGCTGAGGCCACATTAAAGTTACCACAGCCTTTAATAAACCACTCTTTTCCATCAGAGGATCAAGTACAGACAGGTTCTCACTGATTCCAGGAACGTGCCCATTTCATGTGCCGTTTCAAGGTTGTTTTCCCATTCTTTCAACACAACTATTTGCTGACTCCAGCTACATTTGTCAGAGACAAACAAGTGTAGCCAATATTAACCACTTTTTACATCCAATAAATGAAAATGACAAGTGATATTCTACTACGCAAACTAATCGCAGTCATACCAAGTAATTATTTTTAATTCTGCATAAGAGTCTGAACAGATCTGTTTACTTAAGCAAAAAGCTATCTAGATCCTTTTTCCCTAGCCCAAACATTGGTTAGCACAGCTGGATAACAAAAAGACTAAACAAAAGCAGCTGATCAGTTTGCCATCTCCTGCAAAAAGTTTTGTACAAAATCAAGGTGCATTCGTTCACCATTCTTCGCAGTATATTTCTTTGAAACAAAAAAGAAAAACTGATACAGTTCTTTAACAGCCTGCCTACTGAGAATGTGTTTCATGATACACATGGCACAAAGGCCAAAATCAAGTAGTAGTTTTTAGTATACAAAACTTGCACAACACTTCAGATCTCTTGATGGGCAACACCTAAGCCATGCAAATTAAAGGTGGATTTTCTGTAAATACACAGCTTTATTGCAGCTCAGCTGCCACCCAGCTGAAGGTACAAGATGCACAGGAAGGTGAGGAGTGGAGGAAGTCGCGAGTAAGAACTTGCACTGGAAGGACAGGCACACATTTTGCTCATATACGCTGGCAGAGGGTTACTCCTGCTTTTAACCCCCAAAACTTCATACAAACAGAAATCCAGATGCCCAGCTAAAAAGCTATACAATAGTAGCTGCTAACTGGCTTGTCTCTGACCTTCACAGGCAGACGCAGATTTCCAGCTGCAAGATGATGGCTATCTTCTCCCACAGCAAAGCTCTACTATGTCACCCAAAAGCAAGACACAACATCTCCCACAAAAGAACTGACTCACCATCCATTTGCCCAGCCACCTGGCATTATGCTCTTATATCCAGAGGTGTTTTTACAAGTTCATGTGGCAGCAGAGGGCATCAATAAAACAGACAGCACACACAATCCATACACACAGTCCCCCAAGCGCTTACCTTTGCTGAAACGGAAGAGATTTACAAAAGAGCTGTAGGCTGATTTAAAAGGAGGCTCATCTTGGTCAGGAGTCAGGGGTTTGAAGTGGGTGAGATGAGATGGACTACTAGGAGAACGAGGTAGATCGCTGGTGGAGTCTAGCGTCGGAGACCGTTTGTCGTCTGCGGCCATTTCAGGTGCCCTGGAAAGAGTTTGGCAACATGCATTACACACAGGGAGCTGAAACAGAACATGTCCAGTTAACTGAAGAGAAGGTGTCTCATTAGATGCTAGAGGGGGGACATTCACCCCACCTACCCCAGATATCTGCTGTTAGCACAGGTCAACAGTGCCAGCGTTCGGAGCCCATGCCCCCTGCCTAGTCACCAGCAAGAGACCAGCATCTCTGCAGAGAGCAATTCAGAGCCCCGAATTAAACATCCCAAGCAATGAAAGCAAGTGAACAGTGACTATGCTGTCTGACAACACACTCTGGTTGCTGTTTCATGGGAACGTGAAGTTTTCAAATGGGGAGTCTGCATGCAGATCACGAAGAAGTGAACTTCAGCTCAAGAGGAGAGTTGTCAATGCTGTGACTTCTGCAGCCCTTGTAACAAGAAAACTGAAGACAGAAACACCTGAGCAAGCACAAGACACACTTCATTGTTTGGCCAGGTTAACTTCAGAATGAGAAACAGAACCAACTGCAAACAAAAGCAGGACTGAAAGATTAAGTTTGGTGGCACACTGCTTCCTTCCCCTCCATGCTACAATATGGGGCCTTGTGCAAGTTACCAGGCAAGCAACCCAAACTGCAGCTTATTTGTTGTCATATCTAACACCTCCAAACCTCCTCGTTTTTAAGAGTGCTTACATTAAGGAAAAAAAAACGCCACAAACAAAAACCCCAAAACAAAACACACAAACAAAAAACCCCAACACAAATAAAAGCCACACCACAGTCTCTATTAGGGGAAGCCAGACTTCTTAAGCCTACTTGCTGTGTACCAAAGCCTTCATACGACCAAGAACCATACTTTCTCACGGCCCATATTCTTTAACATGAATACACACCTGATTTTTTCCACTCCACCCCACTAAGCCTGCACTCCTAGCCTGCGAGGTTAAGGCACTTACTACCCCCATCTTTGTTTAAGCAAGACGTAGTGAAACGTTTGACAGAGCAGGAATACTGGGAGCTGACGGACTCCATGAATGACAGCTGACTTCGATATATTCTTGACGTGTCAAGGATAAAACCTTACAAGAGTCTACTTCCTGCTCAGCAGCTCATACATGCTCCTTCATGAAATCCCAGTTTCCACAACTGCTTCCTACAACCTACAGGCATATTTTGCTGACTAGAACATTTTCTTCCAAATTCTAAGAAGGCACACTAAAAACTTCTGCAGTGCAGAGAAAATCCACATGGTTCACTGAAGTGCCAGCAGGCTGCACGCTGCTCATGTGACAAGGTTTGACCACTTCCACAACAAAAGCACGAAAGATGGTATCTGCAAGTCAATCAGATGACTTCTCAGGGGACTTAAGCTTCTTGCTCTGTATATTAAGCACCTTTAGCTCAGAGTTTCTCCTGATATTCACATATCCTTAAGAAAGAAAACAGAGACACAGCATTCAGAGAGTTTAGATAAAAACTTTGGTCAGGTTCCTTATGTAAGGTTGGGTCTTAGTCTGGAATGCTTTTGCATCCCTTTCCCCTGTAAGTCACGGTATGTTTTACTGCTGTGCATTTCAGCAATATTATTCAAACAATACATTATTTGAACATGCTTAAACACCAGAGTTCATGGCAAATGCCTTCAAGAGCATATCTTCAGGTAAATTTTGAACTGTTTCTTCAATACTTAAGGCAATTGATAACTTGCTTTGTAAATGCTGAATGCACCCCATTAAAAATGCTGTTATGAAGTCAACCAGAAGTTTTATAAGAAACTATGTTCATCTCTCAGCAACTGGCTATGGCCTGACAAGACAACAAAACAGAGAAGTCTCCGAACTTGAATACATCACATATGAGATTCTGGAAAAATAAACTTTAGCTTCAAGAGGAAAAAAAAAAAAAAAAGAAAAAACCAAACCACCACACAGTAATTACTTCTGTGGCAGCAGTACAAGTCTCATTAAAACAGATGGAAAAGAAGAGGCTTAGCTCCAGAAGCACCTGGATTTTCTGTGCTGCACAGCACATTAGCCACGGAGGGTATCACCCTTTCTTAAAGCGCTCTAGTTCTCCCACTAAAAGGAAAACACTCCTTCCCCACCCTCAACAAACAGGGAAACAGTCACTTATTTGTATGTTGTGGGAAATCAGAAAGCAAGGCACACGTATCAGTCAACAGGCACAAAACAGACTGCATCTTCCTCAGGATGTATATCAAACAGCCTCAGGGGATTTACCTACAGCCACTCTGGGCTGCAACACCTTCAGCAATCACCAACTCGCCGCCCATAAAACACGGAGCGCAAGCACGGGTGGAACCTCCACACACGTTCAGCATTTACACCCAGAACGGCCCCCGGACCCCCAGAACCGCCCAGCGCCAGAAGGGCCCAGGCGCCCCACGCTACTCGGATGTCACCCCCAGGCACCCGGTAACCGCACCCCGGGTGGAAAACCCGAACAGCTGTGACTGAAACGACTCCGTGACTCACACGCTTCACTCCCAACCCCTGCGCGCTCCCCTCGGCGAGGAGACACCCGCCCGCCACAGCCGCGCGCCCGCGATCACCTGAGCGGGATGGGGAGGGGAGAGCGGCGGCCACGCAGCGACCCCGGGCCAGCCTCAGCGCAGCAGCGCCGCCATGGGCCGGGCCCCACAGCGAGAGCTCGCACACCCGGGGAGCCACCACTGCGCACCCACGCAGGATCGCGCGGTGCCGGCCGCGCTGTCCTCACCTGCTCCCCGCGGTACCGAACCCCAGACCCGGCTCCGCGCCGCCTGTTTTCACGCCCCCGGCCCGGCCCTAGCAACCCGCCGCCAGCCCTGCCCAATCGCCCGCCGATGGCGGCGCTCCTCGCCGAGGCATCGCCAATCGAGGCTCCGCGCCAACCCACCCGCGGGCAGCGGCCGCCGGGGCGGGGCCCTGCGCTCCGCCTGCCCCGCAGCCCCGTCACCGCGCTCCGCCTCCCCCGCGGCGCTTCTCCGGCTCCGCGCTGCCAGGGGCGCCGCCCGGGCGGGGCAGGTCCCGGCCGCCACAGCGGGAGCGAGGCATCCCGGGAAGCGGGCGTGCCGCCGCGGGGTTCCTCCCCGGTTCCCACTCCCCGCCCCGGCTCCCACAGGGCCGCGTTCTCGTCCCCCTCAGGGCGGACAGCCGCGCTGCTCGGCGGGCTTGTCGTGCCGACATGGCCGCTCCCGCGCCAGCGAACGTGTCCGTGTCTGTGCCCGCCCGTGTGTTCGCGTGTCCCCTGGGCTGGGCTGCGGGGCGGTCCCGCCGGAACCCCGCGGGGTCAGGCCCGCACAGCGCTGGGGGCAGGATGGCGGCCCGCGCTCCGGCCCCTCGGCGCCCAGGCCTTCGTGCCCGCCAGCGCCATCGGCTGCCCTGTGGCAACGCAGGCCACTTACTGCGGCTGTGCTGGGAGAGCGCGGAAACGCCCCGGCTCGGCGGGCAGGCCGCCGCGCTGCGGGCCGCCCGGCCCAGCGGAACGGCCGCGGTGCGTTACGTGCTGCCGCGGCTTCCTCACAAGGAGGCATCGGCGCGCAAAACCCGGGCCACGGGCCGGCCGGAGAGCCCGCGGGTCAGGGCCAAGCAGCCGCTGCTGGGGCCGACGGGAGAGCCCGCGGGGCAAGGCCGAACAGCTGCTCCCCGGGCCGGCCCGACCCCGCCCCGCCACCGGGAGGAGGGGCCGGGCGGAGCCGGCAGTGGGCACCGCAGCGGCGGGGGCGCGGCCCCATAAAAGGCCCCGCGCACGGTCGGACCCGCATCGCCGTGAGAGCCGCACCGGCACCGCCCGCAGGTAACGGGGCTCGGCGCCGCAGGGCCCCGCGGGTGGGGCGGGGTGGGCCCGCACCGTACTGCGGCGCATCGTGCTGCGGTGCGGGGACGCGCGTCCTTTGTCCTTCCCCGCCCGGGCGCGCCTTGCAGAGGGGCCCTGAAAGGGCGGGTTGGTGTCCCAAGGGCTTTTTTTTGTGGCGGTTCGGGCTGCAGCCTGCCCGCCCGGCACCCCCTCCCGCCGCAGGTAGCGCTGCAGACGCCCCGGGTGCTGAGGGGGTGCGGGCACCCCGGGTTCGGCCTCCCGGGCCCGGGTTTTCCCCTCGCAGCCCGGGTCCCGGTCGGTGGTGTCACCTCAGGTGGGTGCGGAGGCAGGATCTCGGTTAGCGACAGCCGTCTGCGCTGCTTTCCCTGGGTACACATCTTCCGTAAATCTGAATTAAGGAGCTGTCGCAATAGTTAATTATTGACTGTAGGCCCCGAGTCCTTCCCGTGGACCATGGAGAGTATTTGGAAATTCACAAAGTTTCTTTTAAGCTGCCTTGGCTGAGTGCCTGGGTTGAGTGTATTTAAAGAAGGGTTGCTGTAGGAGAAAGGCCTTGCTGACTTTCGGCAGTTCTGGAGCGTATAAAATCAAAGCCAGAAAGAGCTGAACTGCGGGGCATGTGTGATCTGTAGAGGAACTTCTTGTCATGTTGGCTGTGGCGTGCACAAGATGGATGTTACTGCAGCACTGCCCTTGTTCATAGAAGAACTGGGGACATTGGTATTTGAGGAGAGGAGTACGGGGACCATGATCAGCTGAACATGTAGGATGCTGTCGGAGTTGTTTAAGAAGCTGCTGTTTCCACATCTTGGTGGAGATGTATCACTGAAGGTGCGTCTCGTGTACCTTTGTGTTCCCATTGTGACAGCAGCACTGTAGAGGTCTGAAGCCAGCTTTGCAAAACATAATCTGATTTGTCTTATTTAAGTAGGGTCCAAGCCACAAAACAAGTGATGGTAGGTGGGTGTCTGTGCACATTTTGGCTTAAATGAATCAGACTGTGTAACTGTCAAAAGCAAAACAGAGTAGTAATCCTGTGCCCAGGCCATGGGAGTGTGGTACAGTCATTATTTAGATAGCCACAGTTGAAAATTGGGCCTAAAACACTTGCATAAATAAACTGATTTCAGAGAGAGTGTTGTCATGTGAAGTTAAAGATTCCCGTGAGAACTAGAGAGGCCTAATATATGCCAAGATATTATCTTTCATTGGGATAGGAGTGCCTCAGACTAGATAATTTTTCAAGTTTATGTGCTCATAGTAAATAGAGTCTTAGTAACTCACAACCGTGTTTTATAACTTGTTTTTAAAAATTTTTGCTCTTTAAAAAGTTTGGAAAAGCCTGATGCAGTAGCTAGAACATATCGTAGAAAGTTTATTCTCTTCCCAGGCTAAAAATGTGTAATGGATTGCATTTTAGAAATACAGCACAAGTTAGTTTAATTTAAAAATAATCATTTAAAAAATTGAACCGGGGAGCAGTCTCCGCACGTGCTTGTAATGTGGAGCCCCTGCATGGCAAACCTCACACCTCTGGGTAATTTCACCTAGATGAACAGATGCTGCGTACAGCAGGACCCCTCATTCTGGATAAAGCCATTCATGGATCTTGGTGTCTGTGAGACTGCAACCTCAGGCACGAGGGCTTGGTATCTTGCTGTAGTATCCTAACAGCTACGAGCAAGAACAGGGCTGTCTTGGGAGGAAGGGCTTGCCAACTCATAGCTCTTGCATAATCAGAGCCGATAGGCGAGATCTGTGGCTGTTAGAAAGCAGGGTATGTGTTAGAGCAGTTCGGTGGCTTGTGGGGTTGTTTTTTGTGGAGGAACAAAGTGCTAATAGAAGGGCAGAGTTCAGGTTTATTTTTTGAGGCTTTGTGAACAAATATCTTGGGGATCCTCTGTTCCGTACAGAAAACAAATATGTCCAGTATTTATTTTAACAGCTGAAATAAAGCTTGCCAGGAGAAAGTACTCTTGATGTGGCCCTTGGATTTCCATACCTGTTTCCTTCCTTCCTTCCTTGGGAAGGAAGCTAATAAAGAAGCCGACAACGTATTAATCTTAATAGTGCCAGCAATATGAGCTGTCGTTAAACTAATGTCCATTAACTCCCATTTTTCAGAAGGAGGAGAAACAGGCAACTGGACTAGAACTCTTTAAATACATTAAAAAATAAACAGCGCTCATCTGTTTCTGTGGAGTCTGGGGGAAGAGTGTGGTCATGTTTTCAAGTTCCTTTGTACAGCTATAATTAAAGCTCATGCCCTTAGAACGCACACCCTTAAATCTCAGATGTTAACCTTTACTTTTATTCTCTGATGGATCTCTCTAGGACCTGAGGCTTTAAGAAAAATACCAGTTAGCATGAAACTGGAGATAAACTGTGGTTATTTTCAAGATTTTAGGTGAGGTCCTGTATGCTACATTAGTACTTCTCTCCTAGTGGTGGTGTAAAAATGCAGGATACATATATTGATTATGTGTGTTGGCAGTTTTTAGCTTAGATATTTTTTTTTTTTTTGTCTGTTGCAGCTCAAGATGTCTAAAAAAATCTGTGGAGGCTCCGTTGTGGAGATGCAAGGAGATGAAATGACTCGGGTCATCTGGGAACTAATTAAGGAAAAGCTGATTTTTCCTTATGTAGATCTGGATTTGCACAGGTAATGGCTTTTTATGACACACAGCCACTTTGTACTGCAATTTGAATGTGTCATTAGGCATTGGACATGTTTTGCTTAAGCACTGAGAGCCTTATAGCTCCTCCTGCACTAATGCGGAGAGGCTAACTAACCCTTTTTAGACTGGTAAAGTTGCCAGTAGATTCCCCTGCTTAACTTACTTAAGGGCCAACCTCATTAAGTACTCTGGAAAACATAGACTCATGGTATTTTGTCAAAATCTGTTGGCATCCCCTTTGGGGTTCCTCACAACAGTGGGCAGTGAATGCTTAATAGTAAGTTGGCTTTTTTTCTGTACTGTGCGTATAAGGCGGCCTCTTACAGACATGGTCAGCATTTTTGTCTCCAACCTCTTGGCTTTCCAGCACCTGGGCAGTCTGCATGGCTTCCAGCAGCCTAAACAATTAGAAACTGGGGTGTTTCAGCCACTCCCTGACTTGAATCTTAGCATCTGTGGACTCTGAGCAGGTTTATGGCTTCTTGCCATCTGTGTTTGAAGGTCTGCCCAGAGGGCAAAAGGGTGGTTGTAGGGCACAGGCTCTGTCCTGATGTCTGTAAACCTGAGCTCTGCTGGCAGTGTGAGCTAACTGTTGCAATTATTCTCCAAGCCTAAGCTGTGCTTCTACATGCCATCCAGGAAAAAAAACAAATACTAGCAGCTGGTGTGGCAAAAGGGACATGCTATCTACAGCATCTGGTCAGGCAGAACAAATAACCTCTTCCCTTTCTAGCCACTAAGCTAGAATTATTAGAGAAGCATCCAGCTGCATTGGTCCTAGCTGTGTGGACAGAGGCCTTCAGTGGTATCTGCCATTATTAAACCCACAAGTCTGACCTCTTCCCCTGCTCTTGGAGCCATTTGTATGCCACCTCCATCAGGCTTTCTGCTTCCTGGTGTTGAGAATGAAGCAAACAGGAACCCAGCAGCATAATACATGCCCACAGTCTTGAGAACATCCCTTTTCAAAGAGGGCTGGGAGGAGGGAAAGCAGACCCCTGGCTGGGGCAGCACAATGGCCAGATTCATGTCCAGCTGGCTGTGCTTCAGGGCTGTCCCCCGCGGGGCACCCGTTGTTCTCCAAAAAGCTATTAAGACAGAGTGTGGGGGAAATGTGCTTCCTCTGACTGTTTGAGGGGAATATTGGCAGTTTTGCTGCCAGAGCGGGATTGTGGGTCCATTGTCAAAGCAGTTTTTATTTGAAGCCTAGTGTAGCTTCGTATGCCTAGTATATGAAGGAAGCCAGAACCCTCAGCACAAGAGGTTTGAAATAAAGACCTGCATTCTTCAGGGGATTGTGCTGGTCTATACCATTAAAATCCCAGACTGAAAGCTTCCATTGCCAGGAAGCTCAGAAGGGAAGGCAGAAGAGATACTGGCTATGTCCCATGCCGGCAGAAAGCCTCAGCCATAAACTGAAACTCTCTCCAACCTCCTACCAGCAGCAGAAGTACCAGTATATGAGCTGTTTTCTTCCACTCCAGCAGCATTTGCACTGGAGGAAAGAAGACTTCAGTTAGGACAGAGTGCTAGAACTACACTCATAGGTCCATAAGGGGTCTGGTTTCTTTCCTGTTAGACGTGAACAAATGTCATGGGCAGTTCTGACCATCTTTGTGTGTTCGTTACAGCTATGACCTGGGCATTGAGCATCGCGATGCTACGAATGATAAAGTAACCGTGGAAGCTGCTGAAGCCATAAAGAAATACAACGTTGGCATAAAGTGTGCAACCATCACTCCTGATGAGAAGAGAGTGGAGGAGTTCAAGCTGAAGCAGATGTGGAAGTCTCCCAATGGGACAATTCGAAACATCCTCGGTGGCACTGTCTTCAGGGAAGCTATTATCTGCAAGAACATTCCCCGGCTGGTGTCTGGATGGGTGAAACCCATTGTCATTGGCCGTCACGCTTATGGGGATCAAGTGAGTCACTTCAGTGCTTACCCCTCTTTTATCTGGACAGGTTTAGTCCTGACTGATATAGAGCCACAGGGACTTAGACATGCCTGTGCTGCTGCCTTATCCCTTGCCCTCCACCTGGGAGTGTGTACTTGCTAGAGCTTTGTTTGTACAGCACCTGGTGAAGTGTGGGAGAGGCTGGTTCATGCCTCTTCCTTAGACAGTGTAGCTGTATAGACAGCATTCAGGGGTCTGTGCTTGGATGAAATAGGGCTGTACTTAAAGGGTATAACTCCTAAGTTATTTTTCTTTACATCTGCAGAACCCTCCTCCCTACACAGCAGTAAAGCAGCCAAACATGACAAAAAGTCTTCTAGAAGAGCCAAGTGCTTAAATAGATGGGTAAAATCACAAACTGAGGGCAAGTCAGAAGATTAGCTGGGGTGCGAAGGGAAAAATAATAAATTTCTAAGAGGAAAATAATTGCAGAGCCCTGACACTAGAGAAGAGTGGGATTCAGCATCCTTAACAGTACTGAATAATTGAGAAAATAATAATGGGAAACAATGGATTAAGGGAAAGGATTGAAACCCTGCCAAAGTATGAGATTAAAGTGAAAGGAATAATACCAGAACATATAAAGGACATATGAGCAAGACACTTGTGTAACTTCAGAACAGCTCAGGGAATCAATTTGCTCAATAGGAAGGAAACTATATGAAAAAGAATGATGAATTTCAAGGAAGTGTAACCTTAAATAGTACTGTCCAGGACAGTTGGGAAGATGAGACACTCTTTAAAAACCTGACGTACATCTTGGCTCTTCTTTTGAGTCTGTGTAGCTCAGAGGAGCAAAATGTGTACCCGTTTACTGAATTCAAAGAACTCTCGCTACAGAATTGTCTTTCAAATGTCTTATGATGGGTGGAAATAATAACTTCTGTTAAGGTGCTGTATGATTCTCCGTTATTTATGAGATCGGTAGTTGTCACATGAATGGCTTTTTTTGACCACACAATAGTCTGGATACTTTACGCTTTAAAACTTCAGTGCATCTGCAAAAATACATCCTCTACCAATTGGTGGGGCCCAAGAACCTGTAAGCTTTTTCCCTTAAAGAGGAAGATCTCTGAAACAGGCACTCTTGACTACTTGTTTTTTCTAATCTCTAGTAAAATAATTCAGTCACCTCATGGCTGAGTCAACAGAGCCTGTTCAGTGTGGTTTTTTGGCACAACTGTTTATGCTTTTCTGCACCCTGTCGTCTCAAGTGCAGGTTGTCTTTCATGGTTCTGTCCTCCTGATAGATAAAATCATCATGGCAAATTTTTTTAACAGTATAGAGCAACTGATTTTGTGGTACCTGGGCCTGGAAAAGTGGAGATGACGTACACTCCAGAAGATGGAGGCAAACCAGTCACATACCTGGTCCATAACTTTGAAAGTAGGTATCTCTAAATTGTGATTAAAACTGATACTTTTTGTTTAATTCAACCTTGAAATCATATCAGTTTGATGGAGTCAGATCTGTTTGATGGTAAAATAGGACTTCGAGGTAGAGTGGTGGAGAAGGTCTGGGTCTTCATTTATCTGGGAAGTATGGAAAGTTACTTAAAATCTTCCTGGGATCGAAGAGACCTATCAAACATACAGTCATACTAGACTGGCCACTTGTCATGCTTTGTGTATGATGACATGTATGTTTTTCACTCTGATCGGAGGGAAACTTGCTATCTAAACAGGCCTTCACCTAAGCGGGGATATATTTGAGGGCAATTGGGGTATAATTCTTTCTGCATTCAGTTTGTCTTACTGGGCTCTATATACCTCTGTCGCTTATACTAATCTTTATTAAGCAGTCTTTTTTTCGATACAAATGAGAACTGATACTTACTCTGCAAAGTGAAAAGGAGATGTGACAAGGCTGCTCCTAACTGTATAGGCTAAAAGTGTTTTAACAGATGCAGTCCCAAAGGCACTGGTGTCCCTTCTAGCAATATTGCTGTGCTGGTTGTAGACATTGCTAGGCTCAGGAGGAGTCATCCTGACATAGCTGAGCTGTGTTGCATAAAAACAATTACACACATGTTGCTGGAACCCAGGGTGTTCCTCTAGGGGCAGGATTCAGGAAAAATCACACAAGTCATCTCTCTTGCCTATCAGTGATCAGAGGGTTCAAGATTTGAAGCCTGCTGTTGACCAGTGTATGTGAGTGCAATGTTTTGGTTTTAGCTACAAAGATCTAATAGATCCATGTAAACCACAGAATCCTGCTTTGTACGCAGTCAGCTTGGCAAGCAGGTACCAAGTCTACCACATGGCCATCTTCTGTAATGCTTAATTTCTCTGGCATTCTTGCTCACAGGAACCTAAATCTCTGTCTCCTGTTGCACACCCTTTCATCTGGAGTTCACCCGCTTCACTGCCAGTCCTAATCCGTTTCGATTTGATAGGTGACTGGTGAGCCTATGCTGGAGATACGTGGTGGTTCCAGCTGCCAGTCTGATTCTCTGCTCTGCATTGTGTCCGCGAGCAGAAAGCGCAGAAGTGCGGGGATGGCAAATTGCTGCTGGTGCTCTGGGGAGCTCCCCTCCCCACAGATAACTGTTGTGCCAGCATATCTCCTTGCTGCAGAAGGGAGACTTGTCCTATTGCTCTACTAACATGGTCAACCTCGACACTGAATCAAGAGATGTTAATAGGCAGTAGGGGTTTATGATTGCTACAATGTTTTGGTGTTTTGGTTTTTTTTACCTATATGCAAGTAAGTATTTGAATGAAACTTCATAGCTGTCACCATGGCTCCAAAGGGCACACACAGTCTTTGTAGCTCATCAGACTCTGTTCTGTCCTTGATTCACTAAGGGAGGTAGGAGGACAATGTGTATTTTTGCTGGTAACAACAGGAATTTCATTCCCTGCCAGTATCAACTTTAAATGACCTTGTTGTTTTGGCAAGCAGATAAGCCACCTCTGGCCTCTTGTCTTCATTCTGCATGTGTGTCCATGTAGTAACAACCTTCTGGAGTTAGAGGCAAATGGATATTAGGAAAGGGTATTTTCAAAAATATAAAATTAAAAGAATCTGGGCTGTTTCCAGAGCAAAGACCCCTAATAAATGCACTGTACAACTAATTAGAGAGGCGGTGGTAGTGAGGTGCTCAAAATTAAGTACGTGGTACCTACTTTTCACTAGAAACACAAGGACCTGTGCTCTGAAGATGACTAAGCTTTTTCATGAAGCCCTAGACCCTACTTTCACCCTCTCCCATGGTCTGAATGCTGCTCTCCCTCAGGTGAGCTGGGCTGTATGTTCAAGGCACTTCCATTCAGGCTGCTAACGCACCTGGATTACACAATCTAAGTCATGTGAATGGTGACAGAGCTGTCTCAGGACTTTCCCTTTCACCCAGATGCCTGGCATGTTCTTCCCACAGCTTGCTGGAAGCGAGCCTGAGCAGGTGGAACAAAGCTGCAGGGAGGCCAAGCACATGCACTGGAAAGGTGCAGGAATGCATGTGGGGACTTGTTTACCTGAGCTAGGCAAAGCAGCCTCTGACTGCTGGAGCTGGTTCTGCGACACAGCCAAAGCCCGAGGGTACAAGGCACTTAAGATGGGAGCAAGGCCATTTCTAGCTTTGACTGAGACCCTTGCTCCAAACTGCTGCCTGCTGCTTTGTTAATAAATACTCTGTATTATTTATCTGGGTAGTAGGAGTCCAGGCACACTCACTCCTGTCACAGTTTTGCTGCTTAGGCTGGATTAGGAAGAAACTTCTTAGGAGTATTAGATCATGCTATTAAGATGTACCTAGCTGTAAAACAAACCCACCTTCCTATCCATGTGCTACAGGACTGCTGGAGCTTTGAGCTGGTAGTGCAGAGTGAATCTTCTGCAAGAACCAGCCTTAAAGTGAGAACTATGTCAAGACATCTGGGGATAACACCAGGGTGCCTGCTGGCATATGCTGTGGGGAGACTGTCAAATCCTTAAGCAAAACTAAATCTAGTTGATTCCTATCTGTTCTTCCTCCACTAACAGGCTGTGGCGGTGTAGCCATGGGAATGTACAATCTTGACCAGTCTATCAAGGATTTTGCCCATAGTTCCTTCCAAATGGCGCTGTCTAAAGGCTGGCCCCTCTACATGAGCACCAAGAACACCATCCTGAAGAGATACGATGGCCGCTTTAAAGACATCTTCCAAGAGATCTATGACAGGTAATTAGGATAGTTGTGTACTTCCTACCACAGTGCATAAGTCTGCAGCAGGAGCTCCCTCCCCAGCCTTGTGAGCTGCTACAGTTCATTCAGCATTTTCAGACACTCAGCAGTACTTTGTGGGAGCTGCGTGCCTTCCCTATCACAGTTTCCCTTGTCCTGCAGGACTCAGTGTTTAAAGCTCTAAATGTGGCTCTGGTTCTCACCTCTCCTGACGAGAGAGTTGTAGATTCCCTACGGGCTCCTCTGTGATTCTGAAGCAGACTTGCAGTAGCCTAGCAAAGTAAGTGAGGTGAAAAAAAAAGAGTAAAGGGCTTGCAAAATTATTTAAAGGTTGTTTATTTTTTTGGTTTTTTGGTTGTTTTTTTTACTCATATGTCTATGCACAATTACTCAATTACTTACATAAATTGTGCAATCCCTGTATTTATCTATATGTCAAGCCGTTTTGTTTGTTTGTTTTCTTCCAGAGAATACAAATCCCAGTTTGAAGCCAAAAAGATCTGGTATGAGCACAGGCTCATTGATGACATGGTCGCTCAGGCCTTGAAATCTGAAGGAGGCTTTGTCTGGGCCTGCAAGAACTATGATGGAGATGTGCAGTCTGACTCTGTTGCGCAAGGTATGAGATGTTCCCTGTGCTACACTGGAGCAGGCTCAGCAGTCTCTTGTGATCTTGTGTCATATCTTCTGTAATTGCCAAGGAGGCAGCCTTGGGTTTCAGAACTTACTACACATTTCAAACCTGTGGCCAGTCATGGAGATATCAGGCAGGCAAAGAATTTCTAATTTCACTTTTACAAGAAAATCCAGTGAATGCAGACTGTGTAGTTGCAATTCTTTATCAGATGGCAGTTCCTACCAATATAACAACTGATAGGTTTTCCACTCTAATGCAAGGTATCCAGAGAGCTGGAATTCTGTCACTGACAGCTTCAGTTAAGCTTGACTGGTGCTGGGCATACTGGCAGGTGCTCTACAGATAAGAAAACCTTCAGGACCTGAAGCTACCTGTCAGGTGTAAAGAGAGAGATCGGTATGTTTGACTTTACAGACTCGTAGTGCTTGATCAAAATCCTATATAACTGAGCTGCCTGGTGCCAAAACAAATACAGATGCAGAAACCCACAGTGGCTTTATGTAATGTGCTCTTTCTAAAGTCACGCCAGTAAACTGCCTCCCACAGGACCAGCGTGTGTGTTGGAGCACTGAATAAGTAAGCTTTCAAAGACACAGATCTCCAAAACCTCCAGGGTTAGAAGTGATGTGAATGTCCAGTTTTGCCAGCTCGTGGTTCCTTTTACGAGAGCATTTGCTCTTGGTATGGAGTAGGTTTATTTCTTGTCACCTTGTGGGGAAAATAGTGATTGTCAACCTAACTCTTCCTATTTAGGATTCTTTGTTCTCATACTGCACCTTTGCAGTAAAAATCTGTCCAGCAAGTGTCTTGAAATGGTGCAGAATGTCTGCATATCTGTATCGCATGGTCCAGCAGCACTTTCTGTTCGGGCGGGCTGTTATTTTGATGTGTGAGGACTAGGCAGTTAATTGCAGCAGCAGTGCTGCTGTTCTGGAATACTCACATCAAGGCTGGGAGGATGTAGGGGGCTTGTAGGATGAGGGGATTAAGGGAAATTTAAGGGAGCTGTCTGAAGAAAATACTGAACTTGTTAAACTGTGTATTCTGTAGGTTATGGCTCTCTGGGGATGATGACCAGCGTGCTGATCTGCCCTGATGGCAAGACCGTTGAAGCAGAAGCGGCTCATGGCACAGTTACTCGTCACTACCGCATGCACCAGAAAGGCCAAGAAACCTCCACTAACCCCATTGGTGAGCTGCTTTTCACTGCCCTTGAGTGATCTCTACACATGAAAGAACAGGTTGGAGTAAGAACATCTGCATCCTTTCTGCAGAGAATTGCACCACTGAGTGGTGAAACTGGTAGTTCATAATGCATTTTTCTTCCATGGAGACAGCTGCAGCCTGGGGCAAAACCAGGCTGGAATGGAGTGTGAGCAATAAGCTAGACCTAAGCTAGCCTTTGAGACATGCTCTCACGCTTCAGCAAACAATAGCTTATAGCCACAATGGCCTCAAGGTTTAGGTTGGTTATTTTTTATTTTACTCCCCTTCCCGATGCTGCGAAAGATGCAGCCACTCTCCAAACAATGTATGTACTTAAAGTGTAAGTGCACCTAGAATGGCATGTGAGGGAAAGAATCCTCTACAACTGCATAGGGACCAGAGTGTCATGTAATACAGGAAGACGACTGCACCCTTCTATCATAGGAACAAGAGAGTCCTACCACCAGTCACTGTTTCTGACTTGGGCATGAACAAAAAAAGATAAAATCACACACACATAGAGATTACTGGAGGCAGTGAATAGTTTCTAGCGTTTGCTTTTCTTTAGAGCTGCGCAAAATACAAAGAATGCCTAGATGAATACAAGTGTTCTCATTCCCATACCAGATTTTGTCTTTTTTCTGTTTTATTAATATTTAATATTAATATTTTTTTAAAAAAATACTGTTCCACATGACAGTTTAGAACAATGTCTAGGGAGTTCTAGAAGGAGTAATCTTGTGTTCTCTCTCAGCCTCCATCTTTGCGTGGACAAGAGGACTAGCCCACAGAGCTAAGCTGGACAACAACACTAGCCTTAAGAACTTTGCAACTGCCTTGGAAGAAGTCTGCATTGAGACCATCGAATCTGGCTTCATGACAAAGGACCTCGCTGCCTGTATCAAAGGTCTACCTAAGTAAGTGTATGGAGTAATCAGCTGAATGGCATTTGCTGGAAGGTTACTTCAGTATGGTGAAGAATTGCTGGAGTCTGGTCACAGAACAGGGCTCATCTGTACCCAGTGCCGTACAGAGACTCCGGGCCCCAAGTAGCTTAGTGTAGGTTGCTCTGTTCCTTCTATCGTACCAAATGCATGGGGAAAAATAAAGGAGGAACTGCAAAAATGTCTCTTATGACAGGCTGGCTACAGTGGCCAAATCCTGCCCTGTCTATTTATTACGATGGAGACATACTTCACTGCAAACTACCACCTGGCTAGCTCCTCTCTGGAGCCTTTTGGCAAAAAAATCCTCAGCTTGAAGAGCAGGAGAGAACTCTTTTGGTTTTAGAGGCAAGACTTAGAGTTCTTTGAACAGTCTTCACCTGCTTTGAGCATTTGAGTGGCTTTACAACTAATGTCTGTCTTGTTTTGTTTCCCCCCTCTCAGTGTCACACGCTCTGACTACCTGAACACCTTTGAGTTCATGGACAAGCTTGCTGAAAACCTGAAGGGGAAGCTGGCTTCTCTACCCAAACTTTAAGGCATGGGTTCTACTCAAGCTCCACTAACAAAGTGTCTCCCACTTACACCAGAGTGTAAGTGGCACTGTATCACACTCTGTGTAACATTTCAAATACTAGACAAAAATGAACATGTACACTTTTTTAAATGTTTAAAAGACCATGTTTTCTTAAACCCCTTGAGCTGCTGGGCTAGGCCTTATTTTTGCTAAGCAGCTGAATGTGATAGTATTCAAGCTAAATGTGAGTCTGGATTCCTAATGTAATTCACAGCAGACCTGAGATTTCTCTCCATGCCTTTGTGATCTGTGTTTCTGTCCCCTCTTCCTGTCAGACTGAAAGCCAGTCTGTGTCACAGCCCTGGTCAAACCAGTGGTGACTTACTGTCTGACAGACCTTAGAAATCAGAACCGTCCTTATCTCTCCAGTACTATCCACTGAGTGTAAGTGAGCTTACAGGGCTGTGCCAGCTCTCCTACAGCCAGTCTCTTTCTTAATCTTTCAGTGCCAGCCAGAGCATAGAATCCTTTTGGTTCAAGGAAACCCTCAAGATAGAGTCCAACTGTTAATGTGACACTGGCACTAAACCATGTCCCTGAGAACCTCATCTACATGTCTTTTAAACCCCTCCAGGGATGGTGACCCCACCATTTCCCTGGGCAGCCTGTTCTGATGCCTGACAACCTTTCCCTGAAGAATTTTTTTTCCTAATATCCAATCTAAACCTCCCCGGTACAACTTGAGGCCATTTCCTCTTGTCCTATCACTTGCTCCTTGGGAGAAGAGACTAACCCACTCCATGCTACAACCTCCTTTCAGGTAGCTGTAGAGAGCTATAAAATCTCCCCTCAGCCTCCTGTTCTCCAGACTGAACAGACCCAGTTCCCTCAACTGCTCCTTGTAAGACTTGTTCTCTAGAGCCTTCACCAGCTTCGTTGCCGTTCTCTGAACTCTCTCTAGTACCTCAATGTCTTTCTTTAGTGGGGGACCCAAAGCATCGTGTCTTGATACCAAGGGATTTGGTCCCCTTACTACAGTCAGGACTGTAGCACTTGAGAAGAAGCACTTAGTAAATGCTGGAAACAAGCCCTATAGGCTAAGAGCCTAATAAAGCCATGCTGCAGTGTCTAAATGCAGCCCCTGCATTTAGTTATACTCCTTCTGACTGGATGTGAAGCATAGGAACTGTTACCTCTTCCCCCACCCCACGATTCATAAAAGTGCAAAACTTTTCTCCAGTTGTCTGGGCTCTTACTTATCCTTCCTGTTGTGATACAGCAAGTCAAATTATGTCTGTGAAATTATGACTGAGATTATTCCATCCATGGTTTTGTGTTTGGGGTTTTTAAAGCATATTTTTAGTTCAGACTAAAATAAAAGCCAACTAACATTCTTTGTGTCTCTCTTTGTTTTGTGCGAGTAGGGGATATGGGGAAATTCTGTCTCAGACTCCAGTACCTTTTAGCACAGTCCAGTACAAGCTGGGACAGACTGTTGGAGTGTGATATAAACACAAAATAATCTCTCCCTTCTTAGAGCAGATTTTTTATTTGTTCTGGCTCATGGCAAGATGTGATCTGTAGTGTGGTGGTAAGCATCAGGTAGTGCATAACATCTAAACTTAAAGGTATCACTAAAATGGAAGTTTTGGGTTGGGACTGCTTTAAACTCAAACTGATGTGTCAACCACTCAAAGATCAGAAACTGGTTATACCAGACAAACACTCACCCTGCAGCTGGCTAGCTGCAAGTGTTGGTTAGGATAGAAAGGCAATGTTAATTAGATCAGCTAGTTTTGGCACGAGCATGTGTTTGAAACACAGCTCTACAACTGCTCGCAGCTGTCACTGTGTGTTCAATATGAATGAACACAGTCTGCTATTCTGTTATTAGCTCAAGCATGGAAGAAGTGCAGCTGAAAGAAGTCCCATTGCTGACCCGTAGAAGCAATGGAAACAATCACGAACATCTGGAGTTCCATGTTCCTGCCTGGCTTCTGACATCAGCAGTTCAAATTACTGTGCAGTCAGGCAGGTCATACTAAAACAGCATCTCTAACAAATTCTCTTTTATTTACTAGCTCCTACCTGGCTTCTGGCATTACAGAGTAGCAGAGAAAGCTTAGTACCTTTCAGGAAAATGAACAAATAAAGGGCTATTTAAAAATCTTACACTTTTTGTTTGTTTTAATGACTTAACATTATAGCTTAAGTGTAAGCAATGTAGTAGCATTTGCCTGAACGCAGATGACACTATTTTTCCTCTATTAATAAAGTTTCCATCTTCTGGAGGACTCCACAGAGTACAGCAAGACCCAGCCTGTCCTCCTGAACTGATGTGTGTTGCTGCAGTGCTGAGGAGAAACAGGAACACTTGTCTCAGTGTTGGGAGAAGCAGCAGTAAGTGTAATCATAAGAACAGAGCACCCCTCTCTCTGTTCTGCCGTGGAGAAAGAGGAAATATTTTTCTTGCTGCCAAGGAGGCACATTCCATTCCACTTCACTACTAATATGATCACTTACTTTCCCCACCACTGCCTCAAACATTTAATATCAATAGCCTTCAAAGTTAGATACCAGTAGACCCTAAAAAAGCAAGTGCTGAAGGCCAGTAGGTACTCAGTCCACAATGGAAAAAGAGCACAGGATTTACCAAAATGATTGTCTGTGTCCCAGTACACCAGCTGCTCCACAGAGCTCTTGGGCATGGGCACTGTAGTTCCCAGTGACCAGTGACAGCCGTTTGCACAAACACTCCTACCAGCAGACCCCAGCAAAAGTTGATTTCGGTCACTGTATAGCCTAGCTTACCTTTAGTGCAGACACCGATGTAGTTAGATGTGTGCATGTGTCCCAGGACTGGTGGAAGGCTCCGTTTTCAACTCCAGAGTTCTGCAAATCCTTGCTGACAGCAAATACAGCGAGAGGCCGTGTATCAGTCTTCTGACACAGCTCCCTTCCAGAACAGCACAGAGCACTGACTTCTGGGGCTGCCCAAGGCTTCGGTCAACCTGAAATGTGACTTCCCGGGGGGCTGCTCTACCTGTACAGAAGACACCTCATAGAGGAGACAACGCTGGACAGTATGTCCATATGCCTCTTCTGCTGGCTGTCAGAGCCTGGGCTGCTGCAACATTTTCACACCATTTCAGCAGCTCTTGGGGGTATCTGCAGTGCCAGAAGATCAGCCCTCTAAGGTGTGCTGTCCCCAGGCTCGTGCAGGGCCGGGAGGGAACTGGCAGAGCCACCTGTCTGTGGTGCCACAAGCATCTGCACACAAAGACTTTGCAGACAAGCGCACCAGCATTTAAAGGTGGAGCAGGGGAAGGCAGGGAATAAACGTCACAAAGCTTTTATACTGACCACATAGACTTTATTCATACTTTAAAATTAAAATAAAGAATAAGCTATGCAAAACATTGGAATTATTCTAGCAAAGATGCACAAGCCCCTAGGAGCTTTGGGGGCTGCCTGTTCAACCACTAGTTTACTTCTGGCTTCACGTCCGTGGGAAGCGTTGTTACTAGCTTGCCTGCCTTGGCACTGGGACATCTTTTAGGAAGCCATTCTTTTTCCTCTTCGATCTTCTTGGTCCTTTCCTTGGCTTTGGCAGTTTTCTTCTTTTTGCTTTTGTAGAGAGGGGAGTGGAGGAACTCCATGTTTGTAAATGGGTCGCCCCGCCTCAGTTTACTGCGGAAGCAAAAGGGTTAGATTGAACCATCAAGGTATTTCTTGAATACTTGTATGATTTTACTGAAATGCTTCCCCTACGAGATGACTGAGTGGTACAGTTTGTTCCTTGTCCAGTGCAGGAACAGCTGTACCAGTACAGAATACCTTCTGACCCAGTATAACCAACTCCTCGCTGAAAGGTCAAACCGTGACACTTTTCAGGGAAAAAACAGTATTACCCAGTAGCATAACAAAAAAGTCATCATTTTAGGAGTTAAGTGGTTCTGTACAGTAGCCATTGAATGTACTGAATCTACAGTTTCTTAGGGAAAAGATACAGCTACTTATTTAGGTACTCGTATCTGCCAGAAAACGTGAATATAAATACAGCCTGCTCACAGGGGAGAACCATCCTCAAAACCTAGGCTTTCCTTCACTGAAATCTGATTAAAGTGGAAGTATTACTCAGTTGTTTTATAAAACTTTCGATATCACAGAATGGCAGCAAGTAAAATTAGGGCTTTGACGTAGCTGTCTTAGCCTGTATTTTATCCTCATGCTAATCTTTCATTAGCACTGGAGTATAACGTGTGCAGTCTGCTAAGAGATATGCTTGATTCAGTGAGGGAAATAACATCGTTGGTAGCTTGTTACCAGAAGCCTGCACGTACATCTGTGCTAATGCAGAATTTTGGCTTAACCACACTGTGGCAGAAGAGGAGGGTCAGAGAAACACAAAGGGTAAGAGGAACTTAAAGACAAACAGAGTGATACAGTGTCCAGCCCTGGAGAGTGAGCACATGAGAGCAAATCAGGGGTTGCAACGTGGGGACAGTCATGGGAAGGAAGAGTTTAAAGCCCAACCTGTTGAGTTTAGGCTCTGCATAGCAGCCTGGGTCCTGCCTCCGCCTGGATGAGCGCCCTGACACTTCCGAGATGGATGGAGTCTTGGCATTGGTCAAGTCCTGTAGCGGCCTTATCTCTGCAAAGGGAGACATTCACACCTGAGTTGATCAAAGTGTTTCCAAATCATTTCCAGATATCCTAAGAAATACAGCTGCCAAATAGAGAAGGGCTACATTGCCAGGTTTCTCTGAATACTGCACAGCCCTGAATATAAACATGCTACCTCTAAACTCAGGAGATCGTTTTTGTCTAAAAATCCCAGACCTGCTCCTCAAAAGTCAGCTCATGAACCAAATCACATTCCTCACTGAAAAAAATACAGGTCACTAATACTGCTGGCATCACTGGACCCCGATGTAGTAGAAAAATTATACAACAGTGACAGGTGATAGTTCTAATGCCCAGGACCTTAGAGCCTGGAAGGGAAAGCAAGTTTATGGCACCCAAAGAACCTATAGGACTTCCAGACACAGGACCCTGCCAGTGTTCACTGCAGCTGTCAAAGTGAAGTCGGCCAAGACAGGGAAGACAAGAGAATAAACTCCCTCCCTCTCTACAAGTGTAGCGCACTCTAGCTGCAACAGAGCTACAGGAAGGAAAAACCCCACAGAACAACTCTACAGAGCATCCAATAATGGCAAGTTCCCAAAAAGGCTCAGCTTAACTACTGTATTACCAGCCAAGGGATACACCCTCCAAATCCTTTTAAAAAACAAACCAAAGAAACACAATCAAGAGAATTTAGGTAGCTCCCGATGAATTTCCATTGAGGACACCACCTAGAGGTATAAACTCTGAATCCTTGCAGTGCTAACCTGTCTGGACCAAAAACCCACCATCTTCACCATATTCTGTGCCACAATTAATGCCAATTCTAATAGGCAGGGTCAGGAACAAATTATACTTTTCAACTGGTTGAGTAATTGACTATCTAAATTGTCAGGCATGCCCTCTAGATAACAGGAGTGGTAAAACAGGACTCACAGCACATGCTCCTAATCTTTTCCCAATATCCACACATGAACAAGTGACCACAAATTCTGATCAGAATGCTGATAAACTAGAAGCAAATGCAGCCACAGACATGACTGGCCAGCACAAGTGGAAGCATAAATGGTGTATTGGACACTGATCTTTAACTCTGAAAAAACAGAGGAGGGGGAAGGAAAATATAAGCACTTGCTGCATGGATTTTCGGCACTCATCTCCAAACACAGGTCCCCTCTCCAGCCCTGTGACCTACCAGGTTCCTGTGAAGGTGAGCTCTGAGAACTTGACTCAACCTGCTTTCCTTCCCCAGGTATTTCATCTGAAGTAACTTCTTTAATTATCAGGGGGCTTTCTGGCTGAACAGAGGATCTCTCTGGCATTCTGTTGCCCTCAGGACTTAAGTTCTTGGAAACCAGTACATCTGTAAGCCTGGAGCTGACAGGTGAAGCTGGAGAACAGGTCACAAAGGAGGATTCAAAACTGCATGAAACATCCAGAAGATTTTTTGCAAGTGATATCTCAGCTATCTGCTCCTCCAGGAAGGCATCTGGCCCAGACAGCAGATCTGTAATGCTGGAAAACTTCCCTGTCAGGACACTTTGCTTGGCCAGGGAATCAGTCTCTGGAGGACTGGAGATGTTCCTCTTCCTCTGAGGCTTCATTTTGGCATAAGCCTCTTTTTTCAAAGCCTTCATGTTGTGAACTTTAGCTTGCTCCTTTTCTTGAAGGTCCTCTCTCTGTTTTTTATTGCTCTGAGCAGCTACCATCCTCTGAACTCTGGGGATTTTGCTAGCTTTGCTCTCAGGAATCGATACGGTAGGTACAATTTCATCCCCTTTGAAATATGTCTGGACACAGCCCAAGTCTTCTGCAAGATCCAAAGGACGGACAATGTAAGTTTTCCTGCTAAATTTAACATTACCTAGTGGATCCTTTGTGCTCTGCTTAGCTACTTCTTGAACATCTACACATGGCCCAAAACCATCAACTTTATTTCTCTGCTCACCACAACTTCTTTTCCTGATAGCTGTCTTCCTCCTTGTCTGGCTTCTTTTAGGCTGTTCTTCAGCTTTGGCCTCTGGGATTTTCACACTGTTTGGCAGATTCTCATCACAGTCATCTCTTTGCCTAATTAATCTAGTTTTTCTGTTGATTTTCTGTCTGATGCTCTTTGCACTCACACTTGAGTCCTCTTGCAAAGCACACGTACTTGAGGTCTCTTTCCTCAAGAAAACTGAATTTTGTAGACTGGAAGCATCTGATGGAACTTCATGACTCGAGAAGGTACAAACTGGGCTTTTTGACAAGCTCTCCACACTTTCGATCTCCTCCTGCTGCAGTGAGTCACCACTTCCAAGACTATGCAGTTGTTCTGGATGCACCACATATGTTCTTCTGAGATCTCGGACTTTATCAGGAGAGCGGGAACGCCCCTCTGCACCACAGTCCCTGTTTTTCCTGTCGAAAGCCTCCTCACAAGCCTTCTGCCTCATCTCAGAAACTTCAGATTTGCTAGAACATGTTTCAGCTTTTGGCTGAAGAAGCTCCTTTGCATTTTGAGCACTCTCTTCTCCTTGAGGTAGATCAGGACAACTTTCTGCATTGTTTTTAATTGCATTTGTTTTCTTTCTTCCTGTGCTTGCTTTTTTAACAGTTGTTTTCTCACCAGTTTTACAATTACGCTTGCTTTTAACCTTTACAGGAACAAACTCTGGGACTTGGCTATAGCTGGGGTCTGTTTCAACACCGCACCCAATTTCTTTAGCCTGTGGCTGATCACAGAAAACCTCTTTACCCAAAGATTTTCTATCAGGAATAACAGTGGTTTCAATAGGCGAAACCAGGCAGCTTTGAAATGTCAGCTGTGGCTGTGTGCTGCTCTTGCTGGAGCTGCCACCGTCCTTTGTGATACTCCACCGAGCTGCCTGAGTGGAACCAACAAGTGGGGAGATATCCGCACCAGAAGATGGAGTGCTTGTTGCAGTCAGGGTGGAACGCTTCCTCCTCTGAGTAATGTGCACTTGTGAGGGACGATCCAAGAAACATTTTCCCATCTCGTCGCCCTCATATGAAAGAGCATGACTTTCCCAGGGAAGCGCTGGCAAATTATTGAGGTTTTCTTGCGTGGCGCGCAAGGCCTCTGTTGGAAAGACAAAATTAATTCCCAAGACTGAGAAATGCAGCAGGCAAATGCCAGCTTTCCCCATACCATTAAAAGTCACGCCCCATACGCTGCCATGAATCCAGAGCATAGAAAAAGTATGGTTTTGTCTCTACAAGGACTCCCCAAACATACTGTGTAACAGAATTGCTCAGCTGGCTCCTCTCAGAACAGAAAGGCAGCCCAAAGCATGATCCCTTCACCAGCCTTAATATTTAGGAGTGCTCACAATCTATATGAGTTGTTATTTATATGGCAAATCTACAAGGAACAGAAGATGTGCATCTGATCAGGTTCTGCACCTTCAGACATTTCTGAAAATCCTGTCTAAGCTCAGTGCCTGTTGCTCTGAAAGCCTGATGAGCTATCTTAAGCTATTGCAAGCATGCCAAACATCCCCACCAAGACATCCCATTCTGGACTATAGGTAATTCTGGTGATATCAGCATCACGGAAGCATGCAGCTCTTAACAGTAATTAGGAGCTGCTGGACTGACGGTTAGGAGCTAACTGGAGCTACGGCACTGCTCTCATTCATTTCTGAAGACAAACACGTGAAGTCATACCAGAAGAACAGCAGAAGATGCACATTTACCTCTAAAGATGCAAGAGTCAAGAAAAGCCTCTTGTGCTTCCACTGCTTCAGATGGCCTCTTCCCATTCTGTTCCTGGTGGGACTGAGGCTTCTCAGCAGGCTGTAGTGGCAAAGTGCCTTTGGAGGCAACAGGCGGAGTTTCCAGGGGCTCGTTAGAAGCAGGTCTCCGAAGACCTAGCAAGGGTGTCTGTACAGCTGTGGAGCTGCCACCTTGCTGTCCTGCACCACAGCGCTTGGAAACGGGCACCCTCATTGGCATCCCTGCAGCCCTGGTGGGAAGGAATAACAGCACTGGAGCATGTTCATTACCTGGGACAGGCCCCAGAACCCAGCAGAATAGCTACAGTTTTCACCTCCGTCAAGAATTGCTGAAATACATTTCTGAAGGCTTCAAGTGCTGAACAACACACCCTGCCCAGCCAGGACAGATTTCCCATTTTTGTGCAAGCACAACTTACAAGGAAAGCACACTGCTGCAGGCACAGATGCAGGAGAAAAGTACACTGGGGAGCAAGGAAGGAACACCTTCCAGTGCACACATTTTGACTACAGGTTGGCCTCGCTGTGGAACACCAACGTGGCTGCTTGGAGGTATGTGTGTGAGCAGCTCCAAGGGCTCCCCTCTGTTCAAAGGGGAGACTAGTTAGAGGACAAACAGAACTTCAAATGTATTTTAAAAGATCCTGTTCTGACCTTCTTTCCAAAGCACAAAACTACATCATACAAGCAGATGACTATTAAGCATTTATATCTAACAAACAAAGCAGCCAGCTATGGCACTCACTCCTTGAGAAAATCTTTCAGTGCTTACCAGCTACAAAGGAAAAACTGCCTAAAAGCAATGCACCTTCAAACAATAGAGAAGGACCAGTTTATGCATAGGCTTGGCATTAGGACAAACAAAACAAGGAGTGGCAGCAGAAAGACACAGAGTAAAGGAAAATACCAGGCAGTGGTGGTTTAGAGAAGATATCTCATGTAAAACAGACAATTGGGCACACATGTAAAACACAAGAGGAAGTTCAGCATATAGATATTCAGGAGAAGCTTGGTAATATCTGACACTTTAAGGCCCACCTCATAAGCTGACCATTTGCAATATCATCAGCCCAGCTTTCTTCAGTCATGCTGCTCTTCCGGCCATTGGGCAAGGATATAGAACTTGTGTGGAACTGGAAAGCAGAGAAATGGAAGGGTGGTTTAGAACTCTTGCAATCCCCTGTGCACCCCCCTGCACAGAATGAGCAGAAGCTCAGTTTCATCCTGGCAAGTATGTCAAATAACTGCTGGTGACCCTTTCCCATTGAAAATTCCACAAATTATGGAATAAATTGCAGCAGAGTCAGATTCTGTCTCCACAGGTTTAAGGATGAAGTTAAACTACTTCAGATACTCCGAGAGTAGGAAGCAGGAATATTTTCCCACCCACCCATGAGACAGGACATATGGAAGAGTGTCCTACTCCCTATCCCAAGTTGCCATGGCAACACTTTGAAAAAGAAACGAGAAAAAAGGTCACAACTTGTCATAGCAGAAGAGCCTACTGGCCAATACAGCCAGTGACACAGAGGAAGGCAGTTTAAAACCGTAGCCTTTCCTACAGAAGACATTACCCTGGAAATTGTTAACACCAAGCTAAAAATGAGCATGCAGCCAGCACAATTCAAGCAAGCAAAAAAAACCAGTTGAAGTGAGTAGGCAGACAGAGCAAAACACAACCCCCCTTCCCAGAGCAGTGTGCTCACATTTCCCATGGTTTACCTCAGACAGCCGGGCCACCTTAACTGCAGCCATAAGGTTTTCAATTTCTTTCAAGGTGTTATTCTGCGTTGAGGTAATAAAAAAAGAAAGAAAAAACATAAAGATATTAAATCAAAATATCTATTCCAACAGGATGCTGATAGCCAGATAGCAAGGCATGTTCTGGGGGGAATGCAAATAGGTAGAAAGAGTAAGCAATTAAATTGTGATATTTTTCATGTGCAAAGAGCATGGACAATCAGTGCCAGCTCCCTTCTCCCCTGGCTGACGTGCTAGTGCTGCATAACTTGCTCACCAACCCTCCCCATGCCAGCCACACGGTTAGCGCCGTACCAGGCAGCAGAGCCTGTGCCGCAGCACAGCATTCTGGAAGTGACACTGCTCCACCTCCTTCTGCAAGATGGTCTTCTCCTGGGTGAGCCGCTTTGCATTGGCTTTCTCTGCGTTGAGGGCCAGGGCCAGGGCCTTATTGTTGTGCTTTAGGGAGATTCTAATAGTGGAGGAGTTGTCTGTAAGTGATAGAGAAATACCATACAGAATCAGCATCCAATGTCTCATCTATGCCCCTTCTCTCATCACACTGCTTCCTCTTCCCAGAATAGCATTCCTCAGGCTCAGATCTCTACAACTCAACAGCCCACACACAAAATCAGCAGTTTAATTCCTTCCAGCAACAGAAGTCTCCAGAGAACAGCAGGAAAAACTTTCCATAATAACCTGCAACGCTTCAGACAGACACCATTTCCAGCCTTATGCTCAATCAGCAAGCTACTGCTTCAGTTACCCAGACACAGCTATCTAATGCCATCTNAATCAGCAAGCTACTGCTTCAGTTCTTAATGAAAGACGGTGTGGTCAGGCGCCAAGTTGAGAAAGATGTGCTGCTGACTTTGAACAAGTCACCTATAGCTCTGAGTCCTCATCTCCATCCAAAAGAGGAAGGAAACCTACTTTCCTCCACAGTAGCCCTTAAGCAGACTTAGATCCATGTTTCCCAATTTCAAAACAAACAAATTAAAGTAACAGAAATATTTAACTTTCTCAAGGTAGTCCAAATTATCTCATGCGCTATCGTTGCATTATTTTCCCCATAAAAACAAATCACAGTTGGGCTAGCTTCTGCACAGGATTGCATAGACACTAAAACAACTTCTCACACCTCTTACTTTTGCTGTTTGGACCCTGAGGGCTTAGTTATCCAGACACAGCTGTCTAACGCCATCCGAGATGCTCCCCAGCAGCCTGTGACTCCCCCAGCTGCTGCTCCAAAGGTTCTGCATTAAACCTACTGGTCACAGACACTTTTGGGCACCTCAAGTGGCACTTGACACTCATTTAACAGAAGAATAGAATAATCTCAGTTGGGAGAGACCCTTAAGATCATCAAGCCCAACCGTAACTTAACACTGTCACTAAACCATGTCCCTAAGAACCTCATATAAATGCTTTTTAAACCCCTCCAGGGATGCTGACACTACCACTTCCCTGGGCAGCCTGTTCCAATGCCAGACAACCCAGAAATTTTTCCTGATATCAGATCTAAACCGCCCTTAGCAGAACTTGAGGCCATTTCCTCTCATCCTGTCACTTGCTACTTGGGAGAAGAGACCAACACCCTCCATGCTACAACCTTCCAGGTAAGTTGCAGAGAGTTTGCATTCGTTTTTCAGACTGCACTCTGGATTGCTCTTTGCAGGGTACCAAATTCACTAGAAACCCAGAGGCAGGGAAGCTGCTGTTAATGGTTACAAGGTGACACAGCTGCTAGCCTCCGTACACACTAAAAGGCAGAACACACTCACTAATGATCCTCGTTTTGATTTTCGACGCAAGCGAGGCGTTCAGCTTCGCAGCCTTCAAGGCTCCGTGCTTCTTCTCCCGCATCCGCTCTCTCACACCGCTCAGGCCGAAGGAGGACGTTTCCAAAGCCTCCCGAGACGCCATAGCTAGAGAGAGAAACACGGAGCAGCGGTAGCACTCGCCTTCTTCCCTTCAGAAAGCACTTACCGGCCGAGACCTACCCTGTCCCCGCGGCTGGGGCCTGGCAGGGCGGAGCGCGGCCGCACACACCCGCACCGCGCCCCGGGCCGCCCCGCTCCCCCGCCAACGGCCCCTCAGCCCCGCGGGGAGCGCCCCTCGCCTCACCTGCGGGCGGGGCGGCAGCCTCGGCACCCTCCGGGGCGGTGAGCCCCGCGGGACGGTGGGCGGCTGTGCCCCGCCGCGGCCGGAGCAAAAAGGAACCGGGCAACGGGAGCCTTGCCCGCCGGGAGACTTTTGAATCAAGCGGGACGGCGGGCAGCCCGCCCCTCGCCCCGCCCCGCGGGGAGTGGCGGGTTTTAACTGTCCGCCGGGCAAGCAGCGAGAACACCGGGAGTACGGGGATGTTCTGTTCCCGCTGGTGGTCCGGCGGAGCGGGGAACCTTACTGCCCCTGTTCCTTCGGGGCTGTATGTGCGGCGGGACCGCGGCACCCGCGCCCTCGGGTTGGGTTGGGCCGGGCCGGGCCGGGCCGGGCCGGGCTAGGCCGCCATTTTGCGCCGCCATCTCGGGCCGCGCTGCCGCCGAGGGGCAGTTGTCCGCCGTCCCCGGTCCCGCCGTCCCCCTGGCTGGAAGCGCTCGGGAGGCGGCTCTGCGGGGTCTGGGCGCTGCTGCCGCCAGCTTGACCCCGGCACGCCGAGCTAAAACGTTCCTGGAGCGCCTCAGGAAAGCCCGTGATACTGTAAAATCGGCCAATTAACAAGCTCTTAAAAACGGCGTTTTAGGGTTTTAGAAGTAGCGTTTCTTATTTAGCGCCGGAGCCGGACCGGGGGTGTCCCTCCGTAGGTCCGGTTGGTCATACGCGGCTTATATTGACAGAACACAAGTACATATTCATTACAACTTTTGACAGCAAGCTCTGCGAACGGGGTATGGGCTGCTTTAAAGTGGTAGCGGGTGTGATGTATTTACGTACCCAGGCTCCTAGACTCTGTGGCGCAGATGTGAAGCACACGTACGTGCTCGATGCCCTTTATCGCTGTTAAAGCGGCGCGGGGGTTTCCCGCGGGGCTCGGACACGCCGGGCCGCGCGCAGGCGAGCAGGGCCCGCGCGCGGCAGCGCCGCCTCACGGCACCGCCTGCCCCTCAGGTGAGGCGTTGCGGGTCGGCTCTGCCGCCGGGGCTCTCCGCAGCGGCCCCGGCCCCCCCAGCAGGGCTCTCCCCGCTACAGCAAACGGTCCGGTAAGGGGACGCCCCTCCACAGCCGCCGGGCGGGCCCCGAGCGCTCCGCCTATGAGGGAGGTGCCACCCCTGCCCGCAGCCAAGATGGCGCCCGCGGCCTCTCCCCTCCCTCTCGGCGGCGGCCCGGGGCGTGTGCCGGAATGCGGGCGGGGCGGGCGATGTGGCGAGGCCCGGCCCTCTCCGCCGCCCGGCTGCCGCGCGGCGCTGCCCGGCCGCCACCCGCCGTGGGCCGGGTAGGCTGCGGGGAGAGGCCGCGGTGGCGAGGGAGGAGCTGGGGAAGGCCGAGGGCTCGCTCGGTGTCGGCGCGGGGCGGCTGCTGCGGCCCGGGAGCGGGCGGCGGGGCAGCGCAGGGGAACGGGAGAGGCCGCGGCCGGCGTCTCTGCCTGGGCAGCCGCTAATCTGCGGTAAACGCCGCTGCCTGGGCCCGCCGGGCTCTGGGGCCGGCTGCGGAGCCCGGGGGTGGGAGGACAGGGCGGCTGTCAGTGCCGGGCCGGGGTCCCGGCGTGCGGGTTGAGCCGCGTTCCCGGTGTCGCCTCCTCCGCGTCCCCTCCGCAGCCCGGCTGCTTCCCCCCCGCTGACTCCCCGCGAAAAAGGGCCACAAAATGGAGAAAACAGACTTCTCCGGCTTAGGGGGTAACACTGTCAGAGACGAAAGCAGCGCGACCTGCCGCCGCTTAATTCCCGAAGTCGTCTGTGGGTTTTAAGTACGGATTTGTTTTTTTCCTTCCTCCACCAAAAGCCTGAGGGGTGTGTTTTCACTTTCAGAGATTAAAAGCGAAGGAGTGCTGGCGAAGAACGGACATGCTTGGCACTTGTCTGCAGTCGCTTGTGTTGCGCTACGTTATTTACCCGAAAAGGAGAGACTGAGACTCTGTTATTTGGATCCCTAACTTCTTCTCGGGTTATGGTATAACCGTAATAATAAAGCAAAAACTGTGGAAATTGCACCTGGGAACTGAGCATGGTAGGATCTTGAAGAAAAGTAGCTGCTATCGACGAAAAAAGGAAGGGAAGGAATGGCATCCCGAGAGAGGCTGTATGAGCTTTGGATGCTTTACTGCAGTAAGGTAAATATTGGGGGGGTTGTTTGTCTTTTTCCTGTTTTGTTTGGAAGTCAGGTGTTTAAAATGTATCTTTAACATTTTTTAACACTTTTTTTTTCTTAGAAGTTGCGTAGCCCTGTCTGGCTTCTTTAAGGATATAATTGCACTTCTGAGACTATTTACAACCTCATCTCTTGATTTGCTGTTCAGGTTGGGCTTTTTTGTGTGCGAGATGTGAATTGCACGGTGTTCATAGCTCAGCTTAAGCGGTTATTGTAGCTGTATCTTTTAACTATGTGAATGCATATGCTCACTTAATTCTTTCTTTTGTAGGACCATGGCATTAAGATGTATTCTATTAACTTAATTCACAGCTGTGTAGTATTTAGCTTTGTACTTACTGTTTTCTGTGCAGCTCCAGTTTCATGTAAAATAGATTAGCAAAAGCCTTCCCAAAGATCAGATTTAAGTTTCTCCTGAGTCTTCTTTTGCTGGTTATCACTATAACATCTGAGTACTCCATTAATAATAATGAATTTCCTTCACCTGGTAGGAAGGTTATTAAAGTACTGTCCTGTCTCCATTTGTATTTTACAGTGTAGAACAATTCATGTATTTAAAGCACAGGTCCTAATTGCTGCTGGGCATGCTGAGTATGTACACAAATAGGACTGCAGATTATCTAAATAGATATCTGTAGAATAAGGAACATACAAAAATAACTGTAAAGGCAATGGAAAGGACTGGCCTACTGCCATGTAGGAACTCAGTGGCAAGGATAGCTTTTGGTGGCCTTATTCTCTGGTTTTCTTTGGCTCTTCTCTTTGCAGTCTCATGCTTTGCATGTATCACAGTTTATTTTGCTCTTCAAACATAAAGGGAAAAAATCATTCTCTTGTTCTTACTAGTTCATTTCTAGAGAAGGCCCATCTCGAGAGCGTAGTTTTAAGTACAGACCATCTTAACAACGGAAGTGCACAAAGCAGTGGATGAAGGTTGCACAAAGTAATCTTAACTATAGCTTTTCTTTTTTTTTTTCTTTTCCTTTTTTAGTTTGTGTGTGTGTGAGTTTGCAACCCTAATGCTTTATATGTAGTTAAAGATAAAACTAGTGCAAACATAACAGCATGGTATGACTTCTGCTACTCCTGTGGGCGATCAGTTGGGTAGAAACGTATTTGCATGGACCTTTGCCTTTTAAACTAATGTAGTAATGCCAATGGCAGTAGGAAATGGACTAGCGCTGGAGGAGATGGATGTTTTGCCAGTGAGTTCATCGATGTGAGAAGAACAAAGACGCTTGGAACAGACTCCAAGAATCCAGGCTTTCCTCAGCTTTGGGAGACACAGGGCTGCAGAGATGAGCCCAGCTCTGAATTCCTGTGCCCAGCCAGTCTTTGTCTCTTTCTTTCTTAGTTCTTTGTAAAGTTCTTTTGTTTGTCTTATACTTTCTCTCCCTTTGCTTGAACCTTTCATTCCGATTGTATGCGTTCCATCTCCGTGTTGGCTGCATGCTTGGAGGTAGTTTCCATAAATGAGTTCTAGTTAAAATGTGTGCTTTACATCACTTAGAGAATGTTCAGTTTCTTTATGAGAATGACGTGTCTGTGGTCTAGTCAGCTCTCAGGTGGTGGAGGATGGACCATTAAAAAAAAAATTGGATACTCAGCCTCCATGAACTCTCAGTGACATTTTGGGCCTTTTTTCTTCCAGACCCATATATTAAGGCATGATTAGGTGGATTCGTATCTTGATAAGGATTTGTTCTTAAGTAGGAAAATAGTTTTGGTTTGTTTTTTTACATAAAAAACTTGTCTTCTGAATTTGAAGGCAACTAGAGTAACTCCAAAAAAGGAGTCTTCACTTTATCAAAAAGTGCTAGGCACAAAACTGTTTTTTCCTTCTGTCTCTCAACTGGTTTGGGTTAAAATGATACCTCGTTCTGCTTGAGGCAGGCATCCGGTATAACAGTATTTCATATTGGATTAAGTTTGGTGAAGTTAAGAGCAACTGAAGAAGCTAGGTCTTAGGATGTAAAATGTTGTGAAGCCTTAATGTAAATTAGAGTGTTCAGTCATGTATTGAAAACATCTGTGTGCTGTACTTTGTTCTCCTCAGAGCATCTAGCACAGTGGGAAGGTGTCGCAATAAATAATCAGCAGTGACAGGACACAGAGAAGTCTCTTTCTACCTGGCACTGCCCAGTGAAGTGTAGTAGCAAATCCTGTATGTTGTGCTGTCGTGACCTCCTTGTGGCTGCTATCCCGGGAAGGAAAACCAGGCAATTTCTTCAAACTACAAAACCTGCTGGAGAGCCACACTTGAGTAAGCTGGGAAGTGTTGTTGTGCCACAAATCCTAAATATGTGGCTTTAGATTTTGCAGCCTTGCTAGCTACAGAGAAATCCAAGCTCCTTTTTTTGTGCGATGCTTCAGATTGTTGCTAGTAAGTAGCCTTGTTTGTCTTGCCTTTTTTAGATAATCAGGTCTTTTGTGATAGTAACTTAAATATAGCACCCTGTGCTACAGCAGCAAGGCTTTCCAGAACTTTGAGGTGTTACCATCTTACCATCTATCCTGGGCCGCGACTCTTGTGGTCACTTGACATCTCTGGCAGTGTAAGCTGTCAGTTGCTACAATTACTTTTGTGCAAAGTAACATTAGGAAGTCATTTCTCTATTTTCATTGCCTCTTGTGAAGTTTAGCAGTTGGGGATTTGGTCAGACAGCAGCATGTAACTAGCATCTCTGCAGAAGCAATCTTTGAATGATACCATGTGTGAGCTAATTTAATTTTCTTTGTTTCTTTCTTTTAAGATTATGTTTCAGTGGCTGCAGAAGTTCATTTTTAGTTGGCATTCAGTTGTTTTTCATCTGGCAGTTTC
Source organism: Pampusana beccarii (assembly GCA_013399365.1). Classification (NCBI taxonomy): domain Eukaryota; kingdom Metazoa; phylum Chordata; class Aves; order Columbiformes; family Columbidae; genus Pampusana; species Pampusana beccarii. Next base: position 315,931 of record VWYH01004820.1, on the reverse strand, counting down.
TGATCTAAGGTTGGATTTCTCATTTCCTGCTTCTGTTCCCCTAAAAGCCATCCTGTAAGGCAAGAGCTCCAAAGCTGCAGATCATGGTCTGCTGTTTAAGATGCCCAGTGAAAGTAGTAGCCACACGTGATTTATGGTCCTTCTGATGTTGCATGGAAGCAGTTTAAAAATTCGTTAAATTTAGTGAAATTATATGTGAGTCACTGGGGTTGTATTGCAGCATTGTATTGTTAGTAGACTGAGCTGTTCCTGCCTTGAGGTGCTTGTTAAGGATGCAGCTTGCTGGCATGTTTTTCCATGATTTTCAGTTTCAACTGTGGTTTTTGTTGATGTTTGTTTGTTTCCCTCTTCAATTCTCTGTACAATGCTGTTATACACTTGAATATTGATATGGATGTAAACTGCTGTTCTCTCATCCAAATGTAAGCATGTGTGCATTTCAAGATAGTTGAATTATGTATAGAAAGGGCCTGTGGTACGTATTCTACAGTAGTCACTAGGAGAAATTTTCTCCAGTAGTCCAGGTAGACAGTAGTAGTATCAAGCGTATTGATTGTCAGTTCAAACCCTTCAATAACCTGCACAGGAACATGAAACACTTCTTATGTAAGTGCAAATGCAGCAGATACCTGAAAACAGTAAAGCGTACAGCAGGAGAAGAGCTTTACTGGGTGAACTGAAGTAGTCAGGGAGAAGGTCGTGCTTTCATCTACATCTGTGAGCTTTTACGTTCATGTGACTGAGGTCTCTATCAGTTTTACCTTGTAGCCTCAGACCACCATGGCTGCAATAATATTGCTGTTGTAATATTAGTTGGTTAACCTTGTCTTAGATGTTAGTTATGTATCAGTATACAAAATTAATTTATGTTTATAATCCTCTGCAGTAACTGTAGTGCAGATTGAAATTAAAGATATTGAACCTGTGTCTTATCTGCAAGATTTTAGCTATGTGTATTTAATCTCCAGTTGTTCTGATGGGTTTTTCAGACTCTTAGACATAAAGCATGTCAGGATTTCTGATTTTTTAAATTTTTTTTTTAAATTTTACTCAGAAAGTGATCAGGTACCCTTTTATATGGAAAGAGATTTTTTTCTTCTCTATTTAAATAAAAAAAAAAATCCTGATTGTCTTCAGGAGGTGTTTCAAAGGTGTAAATGCCGACACTTAGCTGCCATATGCACCTCAGAAAACCTTCAGTTTTCATTATATTACAGTGGTTCCGAGCTTTTTCTTAACTCTCATCTTCAATAAAACCCTGATTTCATTTAAACACTGCCCTATCTTATAGGGGCTATAATAGTTTGAAGGGAAAGTTGTGAGTCTGTCTTTCAGCCAGTTTCTAGCCTGTACTTCACATTTCAAAGAGGGGACATTCAAACTTAGTGTCATTAATACAGTAGGGACTCTGTGTTAGCAGCTGTAAAGCTCATCGTAATGCTCTGGTTTAACTACCGGAGATAGCTGAGACAATCGCATCCCTTGCTGTGTTAAGAGCAGCAGACTTGTGTATAAGCTGTCATCTTAAATGCACTTTCTCGTGTTGTATTTCCTGTTTGTTTTGACAAAATTTGATGTATTGAGATAAGTATATTGTAGTTTTTTTCTCTGGCATAGTGAAGGATTTCTATATATTTTAAAACCTTATTGTTTAATGCTGTAGCATAGAAAGAGATGTGTTACTTTTTTTTATAGATGAGCATTTTCTAGTACTAGATCAAAAACTGGACAGAAAAAACCCATTACATGTGGCTGTATGTATTATCCTAAAAATGTCCTAAAGTGGTAAGAGCCCTGTTACTTTGAGTTATTTTTGTCCTCATGTGGGGTCTTTAGCCTGCCTTACAGAAATCAGAAGATTTCAACGAGAAAACAAGCGGCCTTGGGAGAAATCATGATTTCTTTGTTAGTCAGGAGCAGCCCTCTGTGGTGAATAAAGTTCTGCCAACTGTGGTGTGCTGGCAGTGCCAGCTTGTCTGTAATTACGTGGCTGTCTCCACGATCAGAAGGCCATTGCAATGTGAATACTTAGAAGCTGAAATTTTAACATATAAACATAATTGGGTTGAGTTAAACTTACATTTGTATTGTGAGAAGTGAGCAGGTCATTTAAATTAATGTGTACTCTGTGCTGTGAGAAGAGTCTGTGGAAGAGAATAATTTCCATTAATTCCTTGTTCCTGTATCTTAATCCTAACATGCTATATAGAATTCAGATAAATTTGACCTTGAATTGTGAGAATAAATTTCTGTGATCCTTTCAAGCGTGTGCTCCTCGAGGGGAATTCTGTTAACATCAGCCACCTTGTGTTGGTCCAAAACTGACAAAAAAGAGGGCCATCTTGATAGCCAAAAAACTTGGCTTGGAGCAAGAACGTACCACTTCTCTCAGTGTATGATGTTACAGTCTTGCTAAGCTGATCTACTAACTGTCACTGACAAAAAGAATCCTGCTGCAACGTTAGTGTCCCTTCACTACTGTATTACAAAGTACAGCCTCCCAGACAGTATTTTATAGCTCAATTGAATCCCCCAGTCATCTGCATCGAAAGATTGGGGCGTTTAATGGGATGTTCAGCAAGTGACAGCAAATGTATACCTGCCAGAAGAGTGTTATGAAATTACATCAGTGTATGTTAATTAACCTGAGTTTTTGCTTGTAAGATGCTTTTAACCTCTGTTGCTGTATAAAATCAGACAGTATTTGTAAATAAACTAAAAACATTTATGATGAGATCAGCTTTTAGGCATGACTATTGTAGGTCTGCTTAAAGCAGGATGATTGAACTGGCTTTGTTCACCTAAGCGATGTTATAGTTGTGTTTCTCAAAGAAACATGGTTTTAAGCAAAATTACACTTAGTTGTGGTGAGATGCATGTATTTCAACAAGAATATAGTCTTTGTTAAACTGTAAACCCTGTGTGAAACACTGACCTTTGCACCCCAAATATGATCTCATCCTGACTTCATGTGCATCTTCTTTCTTGTACCATTGCCGATTGGCCAGTGATTCATATCACGTCACTATATATTGCCTTTGTTATGTTAGATAAAGAAGTATTCAGCTTGCAGCTAGATGAATGCTTGAGCAAACCAAATGTTCAGTAAAAGTAGTTTTTCATAAGTCACTGTTGCGCAAATTCTTGCCTCTGCTAAAACTAGTGAGTGAAGGTTCATTAAACAATTGCTGTGTAAAATATCTTTTCTGCAGATTGTTTTAAATCTCTGCATTCTGAGAGAGTATAGCTTGTAACAGAGCATGTCACTTGTGGCCATGTATTGGTGAAAATATCTTTGTTCTGTCTTTGTGAGATGCTGAACTAAGAATAGATATAGATAAACAAGAGCTGTTGGTTTTCAATTCTGAATTTGCTGTCTGCTATTTAAAGAGATGTCTCATAGTCTAACAACTAACGTAATTCTGGTATTTATAAATATAGAACTTTTCATATAAATAACTGACATGTATATACAAGACATTAGTCTCTTAACTTGTAGTAGCCGTTACCTTCCTTAATTATGAAGTAGGGTGACCTTGTGCTGATGGTTGTTCAGACACAGAACAGGGACTGACACAGAGAACTCTGACTTCAGGTTCAAATGACATGGCACATAGATCTGAACCGAGAGAGATGGAAGAAAACCATCATGTTTTACAAGCTACAGATAAATTATTTTTGCTTCTTATCATTCTGTAATGTATTTGGCAATACATATATGTAGCTGCTCTGAGGTTTGTTTATGCTTTTGCTGTACAATTTAGGGTTTTACTGGTGTCCAGCATGAGGCTGAAATTTCTACATGTCCACAGGTTTGTGGATTAGTGCTTTACAGAACAAATGAGAAATTTCCAGTTCTGAACATACCAACAAGTTTATTTCAGATCAAGCTTTTACTGAAATGAAAGAGTCGAGTGCCTCTTAAATGGAATGATTTATCACAAAGCTATGACTTTTGGTTCTGTGTGTTGACATACTAATATAAGAGTGAATTTAACAAACACTGGGCTGTTGTGTGGTGTCTTAATTATGGCACTTTTAACTTGGTCATCTGGTTCATATCCGGGGATAGCATGTGTCCTGATAAAATAATATTGCAGAATCAGCTCAAATATGCAATATGTTTGTGCTGTAATACGGAAATGAGAGAAAGGCTTGCCAGCTGCCCGTTGAACAGCATTGTAGCTTAATGCCTGAATCCAAATGTTGTCAATAGATACTGTTAAAATATTTACAGGCTTCAGAAAGGTTAAACAGCTGCCATAGAAAAGAGAAGAGCTTCTTTAATTACTGAGCTTTTCTTGATGAAAGAAATATATGTAAGAGAGAAAACACCCACCGAAATATGCACACATCTCAACAGTACAGATAAGCATCTTGGTTTTCTTAAAAAGTAATTTTGTTCAGATAACTTTTCCAATTTGTCTTGTAGTAGATGGGAAGCTTCAGTGGGGGAGGATGGAAGGTAAACAGGAAACGCCAACAAATTAGAACTATACTTGATTATTCTAACCATAAACGCTGTTTGAAGTTTGACATCTCACTAAGGCTCCTCCATGCGTCTGCGAATCTAAACATAGCTGTTAGATTTCTGTGCTGATAAAATATTTGTCTGTTGATGATTTCTCTGACATTTAAAGCATTTATGATGTTTGTCTGATTTATGATTGAGGATTGCATGTACCTATAGTAAGGAGTAGGAATAAGTGGCATTAAATAATTATTTGACCACTGAGTAACACTGCTAACTATGGCTATGTAAAATTAGGAACGAAGTTTAACTGTACTAGTAGCTAAAAGCAAAGCGTATTTTAAAACAGTGAGGATATTTAGGAGGTTAAATTCCAAAGGGTTTAAAAGCTTTTGAATGCTTTATGTAAAGGACATTTGAAGGAAGCAGAAACAAAACCTCGAAATAAATTAACAATTAAATACTACTGTTATATAGCACAAAGAGAGCGTAAAATCAAGCAGATGCTAAACCTTTAATTACCTAATAGATAACAATTTACCATGGAAAGTACCCTCCTAGTTATTCTGGCTTTTAGAATGAAGTTGGGAGGATAGAGATTAAGACAAATCTTTGAGGACATATTCCTGAAATATGAACGAAAACAGCGAATGAGTTTGCTTTTATTTATGAATATAGGGAGAATTGGTACTCTTTTTATTTTCAATTATCAGTCACCAGAATCTGCATAAGAACCTGCAGGAGCATCCCATAAGATTTAATAACTAATAAGGAAGCGAAGGCAGAGGTTGAAAAGGTAGCACTTGTATTGGAAAGAAGAATTTAGCATTAATGCCAGAAACACGTATAAAAAGCAAAATGAAAATGGAGCAGTTTGGGTTTTACTCCTTTAATTAAGATAGCAAGGTTAGTATTTTAATATTACTAGTGATTTCAGGAAAACATCATACCTTCATATGGTTTACTGCCAGTTTTCACTTGGCATGTGGCAGGAGAATTTAGGAACTGAACAAAAAAAATTAGAAGCTATTGAAACTTCTTATTCTAAAAGCGTTGTGCAAAAAGAGTAAATGCTTGGCTTCTGTGGAAGAGTGGTTGGAAATATTAACCAACAGACGCGAGGCATCGGCCCAGAGTTTCCAGTGGCGTAATCCTTGTGAGTTTTGTAGCAAGCAGTTGTGGTATGTGCAGGCTGCTTGTAAGTCACCTTAGCAACTCTGTCAATAGCTGCTTGGCTAATGCATTCAATTAGAGGAAACTTGGTATTCATTTACCGCTGCTTTTGTTGAATTTAGAACTAGCTGGAATCAACATTTTTCATTATAATTGACTGAAGCTTCATGGGAACTAAAGGTTAAATGGTTTAGAATGTTCTGAGAAGCAAGGAAGGAAAATGTTTTATTTGAAGTTCCTGACTTATTTTTTTATAACAATTTTGGTTAGATCTGTAGTGTTCACATGCTTTAAGGACAAACTTGGAATTTGGGAGAGAAAATACGATGATGAGAAGGATGGTCCTTTAATATTTGTTGTGTATAATAACCCAGGTCTCAAAAATGGCCACAAGTACAGTGGCTCAGGTGTGTTTTTTTTCTCCACAGGATACTGCATCATTCACTGTACTGAATGGGTAAAGCTCTTGAGAATAAAGCAGGGTATAGAGAACAAGGGTGTTATTTACAAAAATCTGACCTCATTATTTGCCTGTGCTAATCACTTAAAAACTGTACCAGCAAAAGTGTGATGGATGCCAAACAGCAGTTGCACAAGTAACCCAAATTCTGCTGTATCCTAGTTTTTGAGTCTTGGATTATTTTTTTCTAAGGGTGCTTTTGAAAAGTGTGTAGTTGAGCTGCAGTAATGTTAACCTAAGGCCTGGTGTGATTGAGAAGACACTTAAATCCATAGTTGAAGTAAAAATTTTCTTCAAGTTTTCTGTAATCAGATGACACTTTGAAACAAATACACCCTTCTTTTGAAAAGCTGTACACAAGTTCTCAGCCTTTATCTGCTGAAAGACTTGACAATATTTGATTGTTGATATGGTAAAGTAACAGGCTGATGTTTTTACTGTTGTAGCACTATTCTGCTTCCTTTCCGTTTGTTAAACTTTTGTCTCTTGCATCACACCGAAAGTTAGAAACTTGATGTGGAAAAACTGGCTTTGTGTGTGTGGTTGCCCTTTTCTCATTTAAAACGATGATAACTTGGAGTTTCAAAGCAATCAAGCATTAAACTCCAAACCTTTCTCAAGCAATAGTTTGAATTTTCATTAAATTTAGGCTTATCTTGACACTGTAGACTTTTGACGTCATGTTATTTTAACCTCCTTTCAATTATTTAGGATGCTTCGTGTTCCCTTAGGCTTAAAATACAGCTTTCAGCTTTTGCTGCTGGTAGTTCGTTATGTAAACTTTGATGGGAAAAGTGAATGTTAATAGAATGTGCTGTGTCGTCTTATGGTAAACTCTTGGTAAGTGCAATGGGCTCTGGAACGCTGAAATACTATGTGGCAGCTTGTACATGGAACTTGCCTGGTGGGACTTCCTATCTAATGAGAAGATACTAAAATCTGGTTAACTAGGTTAACTAGATTTGTCCCAGAGATGGTATCAGTCACATGCTGGTTCCAAAGCTACAATGCTGTACTTGTATTTGTCATTTTAACAACAAAAAGAGCAAGAGAAAGAAAAATAGAGGCTTTACTTCCATTTAGTAAGCAAATTATTTCATTTTGTTTCTCTGGTTTTGTTGAGGACTGAAGTAGAAAGGAAATCAAATGATAGCTCTCAGATAACTGTCTTTTTCTTTAACGTAAGGCAGTGGTGGAAGATTATAGTTATTATTCTTGTTTTGAAAAGCGAAGAAATATATTAACTTTGACTTCTAATGTTTGTGAGCTAAATTTTGTAATGATTGACAGCTGTAGATTTATTTTGGTATAAATCTCTATGCCAAACGGAAGTTTTTAACTTGGCCCAAAATAGTTGTTTCTGTCATGATCCACTACAACTCCCATTTATAAAACGAAATGCTCCCCTCCCCCCTTTTCTCTTAATTCCAGAAATGGAACAGGATGCTTGTGTGAATTTTGAAAGAGGAGGTTTATAATTACTTGCCAGGAGTGTTTCTTCTTTTGGATCAACAGCTGATTCAAAAATGAGTGTTGTAATTAAAATGAAAACTTGTGCCCAAAGGTGGTTGCCCTGATAATTAGAATTGGTTGATTGAATTTGTCAAGACAATTTAGCCATTTTAGAATGGTTTATCAGGAAGTCTTTTATTAATTCTAACTATAGTTTTGCTGCCATAATGAAGCTTTTCAGGTTTTATTTCGGTATTTTACAGATTTGAAAGCTTCACAAAAGGCATAAGCTCTTTGACACGTTTCAGAATAAAGGCTACTAGCAGATCTTGTGCTGAAAATGTTGCCTTTCATTTCTGAAAACACGAAGAGGAAAAAGCTCCCTTAAAACAAACCTTCTAATCCCTTGATGAATAGTTTATTTCAGATAGTGGTCAGGAATGTTCTACAATCCTGCATTATGCAGACTACTTCAATTAGGTTTAAGACTATTAAACTCACCAGTGATCTAAAGGCAGCATTTTGTGTTTAATTTCCTAATGTTAATTTTTTGTGGGTCTAATTCAGCCTTAACACCAAGAGATTGTTCTTATTTTAAATACAATGCTTGGGGGTGGGGGATTAGTTGCTGTAATACCAGTGCCAGTGAGATTTTATGGTAGCGCTTGGAAGCTGCAATTCCCTTTGAAGACTGACGGACTGCTGCGCTCAATGGCCAGACCCGGCTGGCTCTTTTATAACTGCATGTTAAATTTAACGACTTCAAACAACTGTCCGGTCAGACAAGTCGGGCTTGTCTGACAGCCGGACTCTGGACTGCCCTGCAGGGATTTTTGCCTTTAACCCATGGAATGTGACACTGCAAACAGCCTCGGGCAGAGCCAGCTTTTGTTTTTAGCAACTCATGCTTCCTGAACACAGCTGTAAAAATTGTACTGAGCTTTGCCCTTCTGGTTGTGCCTGCTTGCTTGGAGCCATAGCAGAAATGGAAGTTACTGTTAAATCTAAAAGCAAAATGTATATATAAATACATAAATAGTGTGGATTTGAAACCCTGGGTAAACGTACCTGCATTCCACAAGCACAGGTCTAAAGACCTGCAGTGGGAGGACTTCAATGCCAGACTTGTGTTAAATGGTTTCATTCAAGTTAAAGCAAACTGTTAGAGTTTAATACTAACTGGCTTGTTATGAATTTTAGAAATGTTATTACTGGTGCAAAAAAAATATTTTTCTTGTTGACCTTCTTGCATAGGCAAACTAGTTACTGAAAAAAATGCCTGGATTAGAACATTTCTTTTGTCGTTTGTTTAACCAGTCTCCATAAAGACTAGAGAAAGCTGTTATAATTTCTAGGTAATTTAGTATATCAAAGACGAGAGCCTGTCCCAAGTTAGTGTCAATTTCGGTTATATTTTCTTTTTGCTTCTTTGTCTTAGGGAATGTCTTATCGTTCAGAAGGGCATTAGGCTGGTCCTCCTCTCAATGGTTGTTCTAGTTTCAGTGGTGTTGAATGCTAGAGTTGGTGTTGGCGTTGAGAGCTTGTTTCCCAGATATGCCAAATCTAAGGATGGCCACTAGAGTTTGTATGTACATATATTGCGACTGTTAAAATGTTAGATACTTGGGATACTTGCTAGTTGTTCAGCAGTGTTTGGCCACAATATTGGTATGTGTGCTGTAGACGAGGGTGAAAACCAACTGGTTTCATTTAGCAACATTATTTTTTTTTTCCTAGCATTGTGCTGTGTTGATAAAGAAAACCAAACACACAACAACAAACCCCAACCAAAACCCACACGTTTTTCTGAGTCTTTTGTGGGGGTTTTTCGGTGTGGTGCTGTGTTTGGTTTGGTTTTGGGGTTTGTTTTTTTTTAGGTACCTGTTAGAAACACTATACTGTTCAGGCCTGGCAGTCTTTCTTTTTGAAGTGTAAAGAACTATGACAACTATTCAACTATTACTGTACCAAAAGGATCTTATGAAAACGGAGGCCCAAAGGGTGTTGTGTTGTTTTGCAGGTGTTTTGTTTGTTTTGGTTTGGTTGAATACCAAAAGTATTTAAGGGAGAGAAGGAACAAGGAAATATTTTCGCTTCCAGGTGGTATGAGCTACATTTGATTTAATAGGCTTAAAATACATTTTTTTTTCCATAGTGTTGAATGTTTCCATGGCTGAATGTTGCTATAGCAGTTTCACAGGCTTTCATTACAATATGTTGAGCTCAGATGCCTACACTTAGGCTCTGCAGATTTGTGGCTTGCTTCATAATTATAAACTAAAGGGCTTTTTACTTTTTTTTTTTTCTTTTTTTTTTTTAAGATTCACACATATCCTTACAATGGCACCCTTAAGATAGCCTTGTGAAAAGTCTGGTTGTTTTCATTTGTCGCTATGAAGAGAAATAGCTAACTTAAGTTAGATTTTAGCTTCTGGGAATTTCAAGCTGTGGAGAAATTATTTTCCGGAAGTTTTAAGGCATGCAGTTTTTATATATGAAGTATTATTCAAATAAGATACAGAAAATTGTTGTGCTCAAAAGTTAGGCAAGTTTCAAGTAAATCAATGAAATGCTTAGACTTTTGACTTAGAAAGCTGTAAGGTTTCCAAAATCGACATTTTCTATTCTAGTGATTAAAAGTTGTAACTAGTGCAAGGTGTTTTATTACTACATACAGCTGCTTTCTGCTTTTACTGCTGTGTACAAATCAGAAATTTCCTTCTGCATTTCTCACTGATCTCAAAAGGCGTGTTTGCAGAGCATGTGTGGTGGGGCTGGGAAAGAACACCAATCTAAAATTGCTTTATCACTGTTTGTCCTTGTGGTGTATTACCAAAGCATAAATTGCTCTGTAAGCTGTGTTTTAAAAGCATGGTGTACACGGGAAACAATTTGGAGATGCTGTCTGCCATACAGCCTCCATCTACCTGTCTGCAGAATGACAACAACAGGGTAATTATCCAAGTGGGGAATAAGAGGATGTATTCCACAGGTTTCACTGTTTTTACTGGTAATAAGGCTTCCGAGTATTTCAGATGCTTTATTATGATCTGGCTGAGTTTCACATCTTCCTTTGGGGACTGCAGATATAACTGTGTAGCTAACAACTTATACAACTTACAGTGAATCTGTTGGTGCAGGGGTTGCAGTTCAGTGATTTGTTGCTCTCAGTAGCAACACAGATGTGAAATATTACTGTACCCATGGGCTGCAATCTTCTGCTGCCTGGTAACACAGGTATTTATCAGATTGCAGCAAGTACTGGCTTGGAAAGTTGGTCTGGCATTGGAGAATACAAATGTATTTGTGTTAAAATTAGGTCAGTTTTTGTTCTACTGTTAATTTGGTTTTCCACTTTTGTCATGAGAAAACAGAGGAGAGTTGAAAAGGCGGTGGGAAGAGAACTCAACAGAAATAAATTCTAAAGTCCACTGACTTTAAACTTCAGATTATATGGCAGCAGCTGACCTCAAAAAAAGAAAAAGAAAAAAATTCAGTTCAAGATAAAGAAGGTGCTGGGTAGGATAATTGCGGTGTATGTGGTGCACAAGGAAGCAGCTGATGCTCATTACTACTGTCTGTTTTTATTATGAAATTAAAATTTTAAACCAATGTAAAAAAGACAGTTTTTCTCCTGAACTGTCATGCTTCTTCTGGTTTGGGAAAATACAAGATGCCTTTGAAACACAGAGGCTGGTCTTCAGAAAGGTATGTGTTTAGCCATGTTTAATAATGAACATTTTTGTGTGGTTTGCCATGGGTAACACCATTACAAGTTTCCTTTCTCAAAACTGCTTCTGTAAAATTTAGATTTCTTGCATCTTTCAGCAGATGACTGGTGCATGGGGTCTGAGCTGCTCACTGCTAATAAAGTAAAAGGAAAACCTTGGCTGGATTCAAAGTTTGAAAGCTATTTTTAACTTCTCTTTCCAGCATCTTTAAAATAACTTATATCTCTTAATTTGTAGCAAAACTGTTAAATATTGGGTTGCTTTTTTTGCTGGAATGATGCACTCCTATGACATAAGTCTTCATTTTTGTTTGTTTTTAGAAAGGTGGCATACTTCTATTAGGTGGTTTTGTTGGGTTGTTTGTTTTATTTTAGTCCTAAAAATCTGCATATTCTCTCCTTTCTCCCAGCTGAAATGCATGGAAGAAAAGCTTTCCATTCAAGTTAGTACTACAAAGTTGTGGATGGATAACCTTGAGTGCAATATTGCCTAATGTTCTCCTCCTGTTTTTTACAGAAAGATCCAGATTACCTGAAGCTCTGGTTGGACAGTTTTGTTTCTAGCTATGAACAGTTTCTGGATGTGGACTTTGAGAAGCTGCCGACTAGGTATGTACGTTTACAGACCTTTTTATCTTTCTTTGATAATTGAAACAGACCTGGCTGAGAGCCCGGTTTTCTTCAACAGCCATACTGCCTTGAAACACAAGAAAGACTTTTAGTTGAGTGGTGCTCCCATTCTTTTGAAGGTTAAGTTGGGCTGCGAATGATGAAACTAGGCAAATACTGGTATTTGCGTTATATCAGGAGATGGCATGCATATTCACTTGTTCTGGCTTGTAGAAATATAATCATTATTCCTTACGCATTTTTTTGAATGAGTATTCATTAGACGTTGCATATGAGATAGTATTAGTGCTTGGTATCTGTATCAGCAGAAGTAAGATGTGTGGAAAAAGTTTTGTAATTTTATTTCAGGAGTTGATTTAAGATTAAAGATGAGACGAAATGCTTAATGAAGGATTTGGATATCTTAGCTGAAAACCTTTTAAAAGTTAAAATATGTAAGAATGATAGAAAAAAGTGATTTCTTTGTTTACACCCATGAAGACTTCAGTTCAGGACAAGAGTGTTGCTGACTTCGTCTGTTTTGCTGCCCACAAGTTCTCAGATATAATAATGAGTTGGTATTGAAGCCTAATTTCATAGTTGCATATTAGCATCTTCAATTTCTCTGCTGTGCTCTAAGGATTGTATTTTGGGGACTAACTTTGCAAACAAGGAGTAGAAACTTAGGCACTGGATGTTTTCTCTTGCTTTTGAGGTGTTTGCATGAACTAAGGGTTTTAAGAAAAAACAACTGTAGGATTCAGAAATCGTGAGAACTGGTGTCAGTATTAGAGCTGATAGTGCTACTGGTATTTGAATGCAAAGAATGGCTCTCCCTGCATGATGGCTGTGGTCCAAGCCCTGGTGAAATCAATGGAAATTCTGTAATGGGCTTTGGATCAGATCCTGTTTGAAGTGTAAGCGATAGCCTCCACTGTTAGAAGGAAACAAAGAATACTGCAACTGGATCTCAGTGGGTAAAAACTGGGCTTCTCAGCTCTTTGTATTAAAATTTTCCTCATAATGCCTATATGAATGCAAAATGTATAGTCCTATTATCAATAAGCAAGACCTTCAAATTAATTCTGTGCTCATGCAGAAGATCTGTTTGCAGTGTCAAAAATGCATCTTTCTGTGTTTAGGTAAGGAAAAAAGTTAATCCTTTGACATAGGTTATCTTTAACATACTATTTAATATTGAAATCTGAACAGTGGAAGAGAAGAGTATCTTGGTACTTGGGGGTTTCTAAGTTGGTGTGTTTATGTGGGTTTTTTTTAATGGCAGCAAACATAATAAAAGTTAAAAAACAAACACGAAGCTTACTTGTGCAGAACAACAGCAGCATCTTCATTGTGCTAAATGATCGCTTTGTGTTTTTCTGAGGTTAATGACAGGATTAGTGATTTAGTCTGGAAGAACAGGCCCATGTGGATTTAGACTCATGTAACAGATGTAGAGAAAACATATCAAAACAGCATAGAGATGAAGACAAATCATTCCTGTGCTTTGATGGCTGGATTAAAAATGACACTGTTTGAGAGCAGATACTAGAATTAACAAATAATTGCAGTTTCTGTCATTATTTGCGTTTGTGAGATAATTGGGCATGTGAAAAGTGGCATCTTTCCGGGATTTGTCAGTTTATATTTGAATTGTCAATTCATTTGTCAATTTGTCGATTTATATTGTGGAACTGGTATTACTGAGGCTGCAAAAAAGAGCGAGTAGGTCAGTGTGGAACCACCAAATACTGATTTTCAGTGACTCTTCTCTTGGGGCCACAGGACCCTGTGGACTCAACGTTTTTTTAACTGGAGTTGCTTATTAAATAACTAATTCCATCTTTTGGTCTTGGAAATAATACATGGTGCTAGCTAAAATGAGAAACTGAGTGCACTAATACTGTTTGGTTTTTTCCTTGTATAAAGCTCAGTGTGCTTTACAGCTCTATACCTGAAAGACCTTGTCTACTGAAGGACAAATGCCAGGAAATAATGGGAAACTATGTAGGGAGAAGGAAGTTTGTACATGCTGCTGAAGAAAACTAACCTTTTGGAACACAGGCATGAAGTTTTCTGTCTGTCAATGTGCTTTTTAGCATGTAATGAAACTGTTAGTATGTTGGGGTTTTTTGGTTTTCTGCAAAAATTGGCACTGCCACTTGCTGATTTAACTGATGAGAGTATTTTGTCTATAAATAAAAATATATAATTGCCTGAAGTCTGCTTTGGAAATCTAAAAGTTGCTACTAGTGCAGCATTAGGAAATCTGTAAATATAGAAGATGAGCGTATCATGTGGTATGATTTGACTGTATAAGTAGAGCTTATACAGTTATGGAGCTTATAGGCTTATACAGCTTCAGTTCTACCTCCATCTTTGTGCATCTACCCTGTATTTTTCAATGAAATGGTTCACTAATGGTGTATTCAAAGATTTTACTGAAAAGGTGAGGTGATTTTAGTGAAAAGGTGAAAACAGTTACGCTGATGGCTTTGAGAATTGAGCACAAAAGATGGGTGCACCTGTCCTTTCCCTAAAAACCTTTAGTCATCTCATACCTGTTTACGATGAAAAGGATAAAACCTTTACCAGCTGGTGGGAGGTTTTTTTTCTCCTCATTGAAGGAGAGGAATTGTCATTTGGTTTAATACTTTTAGAAACAAAAAAGGCCTCCAGAGTGTTGCCGTGCTCTTTTTCTGCTTTTGGTTTGCGTGATCTTTGTTGAGCAAAGGAGCTTAAAGGAAGCTCACTCAAAGTACCATAGGAACAGTACTTCATTAATTTATTGACTTCAAACCCACATAAAAATGATGCAGGAATCGTGATAGGAATGCTGATTGCATAGTTTCATAGTTGATGAAAAGTAAAGCTTTGTTTTCCACAGCACTTTGTTCCAAAGCGTTTGCCACTGGCGGAGGAGGCGTTGAAAGTTGCGGTGTGTGAGTTTGGGCTGTAACAGGTGAATACAATGTAGAGGCGAATTTAACTTCCTTTCAGACCCCTGAGATGGTGGTTTGTATTGCTGCATAACCCTGTCAATGTAATGCAAGGAAATTATAAATAAAAAGAACCCAAATGTGTCAAGGCCTTTTTCATATTTTTGTGATAAGGTACCAGCCATCAAATAAGAATGTCAGTTAAGGTATGAATTTTGAGTTTTTTTGGTTTTTGGGTTTTTAAAAATTCTTTTTGGAATACTTAGTTTACATAGCTAGTCTTGTTGGGAAACATGTTAAATATGTAAACTTTCAGATTTTTGTGGTGATATAATAGTAATTTGCCTTGAGGTGAAAATCAGTTTGATTACTTCTAAATTTTATTTATCTATATCGTGTATAGTATATTCAGTGTGAGTAATCCCACTTGGTATTTCTCATGCCAGTCTTGCATAGGGCAGTACATCCTCACGGGTTGTGCAATAGCACAGACAGGCAGCTACTGCAGAGCAAACATTCTTTGGGCCGTGAGGCATGAAGGGTATGCTGTTTGCTCTCTTGTGAAGCATTTTATGATCTTACTGAAAAAGACTTGGCCATTTTAGGGAACTTACTTTTGGTTATATGATTTCAGCTGTCAAAAATGAGGGTCTTCCTAACACAGAGGTGGTGAATGATCAGATTATGAGGAGCCGTGCTGGCAGTCCCAGAGGATACAGATCTGCTGGCGTCTTGAGGGGTGAAGCTGTTATCACAGAAATTAAAATTTCTTTCTTGGCAGTTGTGTTGGAAAAGAGCAGTTGTTCTCAGTTTCGTGCTTAGTGTCTCTATCAATTTAGAGCCTAGGCCCCTATAAAATTTGTGTTAAAACTTTCTGTATCCCTTGAGATTCTGAATCCCGGGATCTGAAAAGCAAATTGTGTAACTCTGAGAAGAGGGAAGGGAATGAACAGTATCGAGGCCTCTGTGTCTGTGTAGGTAACACTTGTTCTCTAAGACATGGGAGTTTGCTATCACTTATACCTGTCTAGTTGCTGAATTGGATCTTAGTTTTTCCCTTTTATGTTGGCTTCCTTTTCAACTTTAGCAGCTAAACAACCTATTGCTCCCAATTTCCCTCAAATAATCTGTATCTCAGTGTTGAGTGCCAGGCATTGCATTTCTCTGTGCTTTTTTTCCCCCGCCCTCTCCCTCCCATATAGAGTTCATAGAGGATGTGTCAGGGTAAAGAGCTGATGCCAAAGGCAAACCCTCTTTACTGTGTGCAGCAGTGGGTCAACAGTCTTCATCCCAGCGAATGTTCTAACATGGCTATATATTTCTATACTGTTGCTGAAATGGGTTTCTATATGGGTGTTCCTGGAAATCAGTGTACCAAGAGTCAGAGGGATTTTTGAGAGCTGTCTCTCCTGCACATTCAGACACTGATTTTCAAGTCTTCCTTTGTTTTAATCTTACTGTGAACAGCTTTCTTTTTACATTTAGTTTTCTTTTGTAAGGCTTTTTGTAATTGATGTGAGACAGACATGAGGCGCACTGTGAATGATACCGATTGGGCTTCAATAACTATTTAATAATTCCCATCACATTTATTTGGGCACTTTTAATCTTCAGTAGCAAGTTGAAGATGTTCCCCTTGTGTTTAGTTTTCAAGTTTCGTTCCATTGTGGCCATCACATTCCTTATTTCGGGATTTCCCAGGCTACCCGTTTACCTGCTGAAGATCATGCAATTTCTCTGTGGCAATTAAGGCACATCGTTGCATGGAGGAGCATTTAGGAATCCACTTAATTAATTTTTAACACTTTTTTTTGTCAATGCAGTTCATTGCTGGGGAAAAGGAAGCTCAAGCTGTTATATTGCCACCAGGTGTTTCCTTGGGGTTCATTAGGAAGCATTTGTGAGCCATCAGTTCCGTAACCTTTCTTATGGAGGTTTATTGGAACACTACAGGAACACAGTGGAATTGACTGATACCATGTCGTTTGCGTGATTAACAGGTTTGTGTGTGGCTTTTCTCTTTAGAGTGGATGACATTCCTCCAGGAATATCGCTGCTTCCCGATAACATTCTTCAGGTCGTCAGGCTCCAGCTGCTGCAGTGTGTCCAGAAGATGTCAGATGGACTAGAAGAGCAGCAGCAGGCTCTGTCGCTTTTACTTGTGAAATTCTTTATCATCCTTTGCAGGTATTTGTTCTGATTGTTACCTCGGCAAGGCTATTGTATTGTTTAAGAAATCTTCATGAAGCCTATAGATATAGATTCTAATGATACGAACAATGTGATTTGGCACTTTCCGATAGAAACAGAGAAATGCCACTTCTCACAATCTTCAAAATAAAGGCAGAGGGAATAAAAGGAGGAGAGGAGAGGAAAGCAGTCGTCTTAGCAATAGTGTTTGCCATGAGAAATGGAATAGAAGGGGATTAGGCATTAAATTCCTTGTATCTACATAAGGTATGGTGTACCTGGTATAAGAAATACTTGAAAACAAAACACACATGCTAACAAGTGTTGGCTATGAAATAAATTGAGAGAGAATTGTACAGGAAGAAGAGTTTCACATTCTTAACATGCTTATAATTCCATAAACAGCTTAAGAAACTGACTTGCTACACTATTAATGCAACTGGCTTCTTTCTGAAACTTATGCCTTCTTTTTAAATTCTGTTGAAACAAGTGAATAAACTGTTCTTAGGGATCTGTTCCTCACTATTTCTTCACACGTCTATTGTAAACTGCATTAAGAGAGGAAGGGAATAAGGTGTAACAGGGAGTCTCCTTTTCTGAGGAGTGTTTGAAGCAACTTTTTTTGGGTCCTTTGTCACTATACAAAGGGCTGCAGGACAGTGTTGAACTATCCTGGAATATTAAATGTAAGTTGAGTAGATGATGGTAATGTGTTTCTGTATTACAAACTATTGTCAGTCTTATTTAATTGCTGAAAAGTTCTCCTTACGTCGTCACTTCATTATCTGATCTTTGTGACTTGTCTTCAAGACTGAGAAATAATATGCACATGCTGGTTTTTTGTTGCTATTGATTTATTTAGGTTCTGAAATAATTTATGAGATGTTTGTTTTCCTTGGAATAATTCAGTGAATAACTGCTTCTAGGTGATATGTTTGCTAAAGCTTTAGAAAGTGTATGCGTTAGTAATATGGGAGAAGTGGAAGTTATTGTCTTTGTTTTCAGATGCCATTTCTGAGCTTTCTATTTAGAGTGTCCTGGGAATCTACTTAACCTCTGAAACCCCAAATTCCAGCTAGAATTGGCCTACAGCAGAGTGACTCGGGCCTTTCTTTTCCTTCCTGTTAGAAGAGAACTTGTGAACTCTGTTACTGTGACAGAAATAAACATTTGAATACATGCAGTCTTTTGGAGAGAAATGCCGATATACTTTTGTATGATTATAGACAGAACACTAAAACAAACATTGTTTGAACTAGCCTCAAATTGTACACTGTGTACATTTCTGTGGTTTTTATGTTGTCTTCATAGAAATTTGGCTAATGTGGAGGAGATTGGGATGTGTTCATACGTTAACCATGTTATCACCATGACTACGTTATACATTCAACAGGTATGTGTTTAACAATTTTAATCTGTTATTTTTGCCTTCTGATGCTTCCTGCTTATGTGATCCATTTTTTTTCAATAATGCTGTTATGTGGGCAACGATTTAAATTTGTGAGCTCAGAACTGTTCTGGAAGAGATCAAGATTAATCTTCAACTTCTAGAAGTCTTCTGACCACAGCTTGCTTTTTTTCCTCAGTTAAAAAGCAAAACAAAAGAGAAAGAAGTGGCAGATCAGACCCCCATAGAAGAATTTGTGAGACATGCATTGGCTTTTTGTGAAAGTCTCTACGATCCATATCGAAACTGGAGGCAGCGAATTGCAGGGTATGTGTGGACTAGGACAGCATTATAAATACTGTGGTTTATGATAACTTGAGATAAATAATATGTAAAGTTTCTGACAGAACTACTGCTGCCTGATGTGAAACTAAAATTAGAAGTGGTTACATGTACTGTTGCATTTTACAATGATACAATGCTGTTGCATTTTAGAACTGATAGAATTGACAGCCCTGAGCACTTGCCACTGTGTTCTAGGTTTTCTTTTCCTGAATATGCACTCTTTAGAATAGCATTAAGGAAGTAGATTTTCCTATCAAAATTAACATCATGAAGCGGGTGTGCTTGAAACTGAACTTCATTGCCACCAAAGTTGTCAGAGTACTAATATGTCCTGTTCAATTTAGTGGAAAGGGGAGTCGTGAGTTTTTTTGAAAGTTGGGAAGTGTAGAGAACCAGGAAATGGGCTTTCCAAGATGCTTAATTACCGTCATTCTAGGCACAGGCCCTGTTCTTTGAAACTGCCAGTGATTCACTTTATCTGGCTCTTCAGAGACCTCCTACATATTTCTGTGAGATCTTTTTCATGTACACTTCTCCCTTATTAGCTGCAAATTAGTTACAGTAATGTTAAATGTACACAGTCTTACATCGTTAACATGTTTTTCTGCTGTGTGTACAAGGGCTGAAGTTGTTGTTTGCTCCTTGCTGTTGTCCTTCAGAGCTGCATTGCCTTCGGGTCCTCAGTTTTATTTCCATCAGGATGATTTGACATGCATCAAATGTTGGACCTGTACATGCAAATAACTGAAGGCATAGAGAGATCATATCTCATGTTAGCTGGTCTTGTAAAACCTCAGGTCCATTCTCACACATACATTCTGTAGAGGTAGCGCAGCATTGTGCTAGCTCTGTGACTTGAGTTTGTGCAGCAAATCACTTGTCTGACTCTCTGCAAAGAGTGGGGATCATGTGAGCTGTGTTCCCTGGCTGTAGGGCTTTCTTTGTCGCTGGAAACCTGCAGTATGCCACAATTCTGCATGGACTGCAGGTTTCATGAGGCTATTATGGAAACAAGAGGTAGTATTCTCAGTAACAGCCTCGCTCATTGCACACAAAGTTTTACGGAGCGTGTAAGGTTCACAGCTTCTGGTATTTTTGTGCAACATGAGAATTCCCCTTTTCTAGGCCAGGGCATGGATTGATACCAGTTGCCACATATGGCTTGCCAGCATATTGCCAAGCTGCCTTCAGATTTAGTGTAAGTAAGGCCAGCATATCTCATGGTGTCTTAGGTAGAGTGTAAGTGCACAAAATCAGTGAGTTTACAACCAATAAAGGTACAGAATTTAGCAATGAATTGATATAACCACACCACAGAAATGTGTTATGCTTTCTGAAACTGGTTATGATTTAAATACCTTTTAAAAATTATAATGTATTTACTGGCAGTCTAAAAGTTAAAACAAAATTAGATTCGAGGATACACTAAGAGGTGTTTGGTTGTAACTGACCAACATGAAAGTCCTTCCCTTGCTTTTCCCTTTCAAAAACTGGCCCATTTTTCTAAACTAGTGGAACAAAGAAGCCAAAGGGAATGGGGTAGGCAGCCCTGGTTGAATTAGGGCAAAATAAGTTATTGGAGATCACAGTTTAGATATGTTGCATCTTTGAAAAGAAGTTTATATAGAAGTTTATCAGTAGAAAGATATCCCTTTAATTCAATGGTTCCCTCCCACCCCCTAATGAACCCATAATAATGTTTTGTGCCCATTTCAAATTGCGTGGTTAAGAAATCTGGCAGTCTTGCTAGTGGCTTAGTTACAATAAGCAAGGGCTAAATAACAGATTGCTGCTTTTTTTTTTTTCCCCCAACTAAACTGTATTGTAAATAGTTAAGGTATTTCTAGGAGCAGAACAACAATTATGGGATTAGCTGTGATTCATTTTTTCAGGATGAAATACTGCTTTACTATTTTTTTGATCCTGTAGGCAAAAGGTATCTCCTGATTTTTGGCAGTATTTTCTATTATGAAATCTTGAGTAAGTAATAAACGAAGGTATCTAATTTCTCTGGTGTATCTTTTAATGTGATTGCAGACGCTTCCTTAGTACAGTTGAAAAGAGCAGACAGAAGTATAAACCAGCTTCTCTCACTGTTGAGTTTGTTCCTTTCTTTTACCGTAAGTATCATCAACAGCATGTTTAAAAATAGTGATCGTTGGAGGAGTGAAGTTAGTGATTTCACGTTTCTCTCCCCTAAGAATGCCTGATACCTGTAGAAGCCCCTTGCTTGCTTCCTGAGGCTGAATGAAGTGGGTTGCTTTATTTGCTTGTGTTTTGCTCTGGCCACCACCATCATGCCACTCCTACTCATCTTTAAAAGCCTTGCTTTTTCAGACTCTTTTGGTATGTAACAGGGTTTAATGGGGTTGGCTCTGTGAATTGCCAACTTTCCCATTACATACAGTGATTGCACTTTGTAATCATCTTACAGTGATTGTAAGATCTCTGTAGCAACTGTAATGATAACTAGAATGGAAAGAAGGAAACTCTGTGCCATCCCATTACGCAGTGCTCCTTGGACTGCAGTTTGGGAAACTGCTGTGTTATCTCTGGTTAAGTCATTAAATATCATGATAGCTGCTTTGGAATTCAAGTGTTCTTGCCGTTGCAGATTGGCTGTGTGGAAGAGGAGGATGTTTGTAGCCATATTGTGCACCTAGATCTTAGGAAGATGGGATGCCCAGCTAGTTTGCCAGTTTATCACACCAAAGTGCTAGTGCTAACAGAATTGAAGCAGCAGGAATATGCTGGGGAGGTGGGGATATGAGTGAAATCAGCCCTCTTTGCAGCTATCCATTAACTCAGCTTTAATTAAAAAGAAAAAAGGAAGGTTCTTTTCCTGGAGTGGTACTGTTTATGAATTCAGTTTCTCTAGGTTTGAGTCACGTGCTTCTCCTGTGATTTGACATTCCCTCTCTATGAGTGTAAAATAGGGTAGTTGCCAAAAAGACCAAAGAGCTGATGCTGGGAAAATGCTGTTATATTTGTGCCACAGCGCTGGAAACTCTTCTCTAAAGGCCGCTACTGAGGAATGGCATCTGCAGGTCCACTCCTCCCCATTCACTGCATTTCACTCTGGTTCCTCCGAAATCCCTTAAATATTATACTGTGACTGAGCTACAAGTGTACTAATTAGCTGGCAGATACTCATCTGCGGGGTGGCCAGCTGGCAGGAAAGACACAACAAGAAATTGCTGAGCATGTGCTTTAGGCCTTCTGCCATGGCAGCACTAATTTGAGGCTTTTTTGGTCTACCCAGCCTAATGATTTATTCACAATCTGCTACGAACTGCTCTTTTGAATTTGTCTGAGGCTCCCCAAAAGATTCAGAGGCTCTAAGCCAGGGAGCGGAGGGACTAGCAGACTAACACTGTGATCATCTAAGCTTTGTTTCCTTTGAGGACTAGATTTAAAAAATAGCTGTGCAATTTTCTTTAAAAACAGGCTTATACATTCAGTATATAGTCAGAAGTCTTACTTGGCAAAAATTGGTAATTGTATTAAAGATTATTATTTTAATGAATATAGATTTCTGACATTTTCAGTATCTATTGTTGTTTTTTAAATCTCAGTTTTTACATTATCAGTTCTACCTCATAAAGTTATTGAAAGTTTTACAATTGTTAATTCCAAATAAAATAATCCTTTGTAGTTTGTTGCAGCTACTTTGAGTCTAGTGTTACCGCTATAGCAACAGTATCCAGGTTATATCTATTGCTAAGAAGAGTTCCTGAGGCTGTTTATAACTAATTTATACCAGATATGGCATGAAAAGAGATGCAGGCTAATTATCTTTAAAGAGACACTGCTGGAAAGGTTCCGGACCTGCACAGGTTGCCCTGGGAAGTGTGGCTTAAAGGCAGCGAACTCAAGGACTGTGCAAATGGTGCCAGACTTTCTGTGCCAGAATCATTCTGACTTTTGCCATGCATGCTGACTGCTTACGTGTTAGCATGTCCTTCTGTTTCTCATTAGTATGGACAAAACGGGCTGATTTGACATTATGGATCAGATTGACAGTAGTTATGTGTCTATAGTTCTGTCAGCCTGCATGAAAAGTTTTATCCAAGCTGAAGGTCTGGCCCAGTGAACTCCTGGTTAAATGTGGACTCGTTAAATGTGACTTTGCTAATGCTGGAATGAATGTGTTTGTGTCTGATTTGTGTAAAAGGAAGTGGAGATTATATAGTTGATTTTTTTTTTCCTTTAATTTTCATGATAACAGGGAGTAGAGNTGGTTTGTTTGGGTTTTTTTTGAGAAGAAAATCTTTGTGTAATTTATATGACCAAAGTAAGGAATCTTTCTCTTTTTTGTTTACTCCGATCAGAATGCTTTCAAGAAAGCGAACATCTCAAGGAAAGCCTAAAATGTTGTCTGCTACATCTCTTTGGAGCTATTGTGGCTGGTGGTCAGGTAAGGATGTTCTGAAATCTTTTCAGCTGCTGAAGCCTCCAGATGCCTGTACATTGTTTAAGGCTTATAAACACCCTATAACCTATAAATGAGAAGAGTTTATTATTGACTATGAATTGTTTGTCTTATGAAGTTTGGGGACATTCTGTGCAGTAGTACCTAAATGCTGAAAACTAGGTCCTATTTTCAAATAGCTGTAGCCATTTGCTGTCTACAATAACTACACATTCATATGAACTTACTGTAATATTTTTGTATCATGAAGAAAAACCTGGGTAACTAGATTAGGAGTTTCCACCTACAAAAATGTACGTTTTGGATCAACAGATGCTGCAAGTAAGCTGTTTCAGAAAGAGCCACAGGGCCTTTAGAGCTTGGAAACTGTTGATAAACTTTGAAAAAATGTGAAGAAAAGAGCATGTTTCTCTGGCTGCAGTGCAGCTCAGGCAGGTAAAAGGCTGAGAGCCGCAGTTTGAATGCAGCTCCCTAGAGAAGGCAGGGAGTCCCTGATGAGGCTTCTCGAAGCTTTCTGCGAGGCCAGGCTCCCGCCCCAGATTTGAGGTGACACTGACCCTGTGCAGACAGGAAGAGAAGTGAGGGAAATGCACTTGGGACACAGATAAATGTTTACCAATTATTATGTTCTTTTCAAAAATGTTAAAGTATCATGAATCTCATGATGTAAAATGAAAATTCAAGTGAAGATTTACCTAGAACTAGCAGTTTATCAAGGCTACCTTATTAGAATTTTATAACATGCATTTAAATTGTATTTCCTTTTCCCTATAAGCATTCTCATTGAAAAAGGAAGCCTAGTTAAGTGAACAAGATGGGATGCATTTCATCTGTAGCCATCAATATAATCCAAGTAGAATGTTTCCTATTTATTTAATAATTACAGGGCATTAACAGACATAATGCATGTTCCGTGGTTTGGATAACTCAGATTGAAGCTGCTGGTTTGACTGTATTGATTTCTTTATTATTTTCTCCTGTGGGTTTCAGAGAAACGCTCTTCAAGCAGTATCTCCTGCCACCATGGAGGTGTTGATGCGTGTTCTGGCAGACTGTGACAGCTGGGATGACAGGAGCCCTGAGGAGGTGAGCAGGAAGGCAGAGCTGACTCTGAAGTGCCTGACAGAAGTTGTCCACATCCTCCTGACCAGCAGTTCTGACCAACGGCAAGTGGAGACGAGCACGATATTGGAGAACTATTTCAAGTTGCTTAATTCAGACCATTCGGCTTTACCTAATCCCAGGCGATGTAGGCAGTGGGAGAGCAGGTTCATAGCACTGCAGATCCAAATGCTGAGTAAGTACTCAATTGTGCAGTTCCTTTAAATATCACTTGATAACTCTGAAGCAAGCAATGATTGAACCATGGTAGTAATATGACTGAATGTTCTACCAAAAACGTTCACTTGGAGAAGCAATTGAAACATTTTTGCATATTTCGTCATTGACATTACTTCAGATGTATTCTTGTTTAATCATTCGCTACAAAAAAACCAGCAGAAGAAACTATATTGGATTGCTACCATTTAACCAGGGCACCAAGGTTCACAGACTGCCCATCTCCATTTAAAAAGAAAACGAAACAAGCCAAAAAACCATCAACTTTTGCCAGGCAACAGCTACCACTGATCAGCACCTTAATAATGGCAGAATAAGATGGGTCTGTATTGAAAGGCCCATGTGGTGGCTGTTTCGTGATTGTTTGCTTTTAAATGGCATTATTGTAAACAATAGGCCAAAGGTGATGGTCTGAAACACCTGGGTTTAAGTCATTGGAGATGGATTCGGAATTTGGATTTTTTCCACTTTGATGTTCGGAATGGGTAATATAAATAAAGGTATTTCTTTTCACAAACTTCCAAGAAAACTGAGGAATAGTACCAAGGCAATGAAGAATGCTTACAGTATAAGGCTGCTGTAGAAAGCAGAGTAATGGCTTGATGAGAAAGCAAGTGTTTGTGTGCCTGCTGCTTATGTACTCACAAATGGCAGTAACTGTAAACAGAGCCCCAAAGCAATCCAAGATATTTGGGAGCTGAATTTTGCTCTGGATATAGTAGATTATATGGTAATTTTTACAGCATCAAAACATTTAGCTTTAGGCCTAGTGCTCTGTGCTTAAAGTGCACATCATTCTTGATCAAAGAATTCACAGCACAGTTTGTCACATGTTTTTTTTCCTCATGTTTATTACGTAATGTGCAGAAAAAATGCTTGATGGATTTGAGAAGTGTTTTGTCTTTGATGCCAGTTCTGTTTTAATTTTATAGATACCATCACAGCCATGTTAGACTGCACAGATAGGCCTGTTCTGCAGGCGATTTTCCTTAACAGTAACTGCTTTGAGCATCTCATTCGACTGTTGCAGAACTGCAAGGTAAATTTTCCCTTATCAGCATATTTTTAACAGAACCTGTCTTGTAATATTGCAGGTATATTAATTACCTTTATGTCTTCTGTCTGATTAGATGCAGTTTTATAGTGTCTACATATTAGAACTAAAACTTTGGATCAGTTAGGGGCACTAATGCCATGAAAGCTCTGAAAGATCCAAGTTACTTTAAAGTATTTTTTTTATTCCTAATGAAACAGAGGTGATTCTTGTCTGTCTTATGGTTAAGACAATGAATGCAACAATTGAAACAACAATGAAACAACAATTCTGAGTCCTGGGCAAAATACCTTTACAGACAGCACTCAGTCTCTAAAATCTGTTAAGGCTGTTACTGGAATCAATCCCCCCCCTCCACTTTTTGTGTTGTGGTGTGCGTTTGTTTGTTCGTGGGGTTTTTTGTTTTCTTTTTGTTGTCGTCGTCGTTGTTGGTTGGCTGTTTGGTTTTTTCTTTTTGTGGGGGTGGTTTTTTTGTTTGTTTTTAATATTCTGTCACCGGTTTGCTAGGGAGTCCCAAGTGCTGCCAGATGGAGGTGTGAATTCTAATTTCAGAGGGATATTTTTCTATTTAAAAAAAGCCTTGCCGGTGTGCCTTTAAGTCTTTCAAAATATTTGTCTTGTGTAGCTGACATAAAACATGAGCTCAAGCTGTTACAAATGTTATTCAATTGTTCTACTCCATAGGATTAGTGTTTACATAGATGTTGTGTTTTCATCTCAGTCCCAGATGGTCATATTATAATATGCAAGCTATAGTATCCTCCATTGATTGCTTCATAGATTTCATTTTTCCCTGTGCAAAAGGACATAGATATGATATAACTCTGTGGAGTATTTTTATTTCTCTTTTTGTGATATGTTGGTCACATAGCTCTTTTGAGCTCTTCTAATGCTAGATAATTTAATGGTAGGTACAGTATGCAATTTGATTCGAATCCATTTAGATTTTGGATTAGAACATAGTGCAGTGATATATTAGAAATAAATGTGCTTGGATTATGTCTTAGCTGTAGTCATAATCAGTGGCAGAATGCCAACTGACTTGTGTTTTGAATACTGTATGTGGTTTTTAATCTTCTCGTGAAAATACATTGTTTGACCTTTCCATTCTCCCCTGTTTAGAAATCTGTGCCTATTTTTGTACTGACCTTGTACTCCGTAAGAAATTTCTTTTTTAGTTTCTTCCTAAATTATCAAGGAGTGTGATGTTTACCTATTTATGGAGACTCTGTGTTCCTGCTCTCATATGAACAAGTTGTGGAATTTAAGAAAGCAGGAACAGCTACGCTATTTTTGCAGCTTGCGTCTTTTATTTTTACCCTGCCTGTATACACTCTAAGGGTTTTTCCTGTGATAATGTCACATATTACTGTGATTGATTGGACATCAGTGCTGCCAGTTTGCTACATAGTGGTGTTTTTTTAACCTTTTACAGTCAAAATACCCCAAAGATGAGAAGTGTGGAGAGGATGAAGGATGGGAGGGTATTGTGTGTGTTTTCCAGTATACTGTATCTGCATTCTTTTTCATAGCCAAATAGGGAAGATAAATTTAGCTGTGGAATTAGGATTTCTCCTTATTAGCTTTGGGGTGGAGACCCTATTTCTAGATCTTTTTCTTTACCTATGAAACTTCTGCTACTGGATTCACCAGCAAGCTGCAGAGAGCACAGTTCTGCAGCTCCACAGGCAGCGGGAAGAGTCCAGACATGGATCTGGAACTCAGGAAGCTGATGGATCTGCAGCAAATGTGAAGTCCAATAAACTTCCATGGAAAGGAGGGGTAACAGAAATCCATACCACTATTTCTGCTATAGAAATCCCGAAGAAGTTGAGGTATTGGAGGTATCAGGAGGTGCTTATTCTATACTGAAAGTCATTTAACAAGCTGCTTTGTTGGGCCTGCATCTTTTCTCTTCTCCTAAACTCTCTTAAAGGTCAGACTTGGATCAAAGCACAATGACCTCTAGCAATACACCTGGTTTAAAAAAATATTGTTTTCTGAACAGCTTTAAAATAGAAGGATTAAAACCATCTGGACATTGTAATACAAGTTTATGTATCCATTTTACATGTATTATCAGAATTAAAGTAACTCATGTGCGGTTGTTTTGGTGTGTCTATATTTGCTTCCCTTTGATGTTCTTATTTCTGACTGTTAATGTTATAAGCCTCTGAGGCATATTAGTTACTCTGCCATATTAGGTGCCCTTGACCATGAAGTACCTTTCAAAATGACTTGTGTTTCTAACTATGTGCTTTCACACCTATGTAAGTCCAAGGAGTGTCTTGTGTGTTGTTCTTGTGTTTCACGTGGTTTATGGAAGTTGATTTCTCAGGTTGTTCCTCTTCAGAGAGACTATCTAGCATATAATGGAACACAATGTATGAGGAAAAAGAAGTATCGTTCCCTTTTTTGTTGTTTTTTTTTGTTTTTAACTAATTAGCAAAAATACAGATTAATGGAGGATTGTGTCTCACTGGTGTGAGAACTCTCTTTTTATGTGTGTGTATGTGAAATACAAGTCCAAGGCAGCCTCCACAGGTTTGGCTGCAGGTAACTGTTTAATGCAATTATATCCATTATTCTTGTCTCTGTTTCTAACAGCTGTTTTTAAATGCTAACAATAAAGTGGCAGACAAGAGTGAGAAAGACCTTGCCAACAAATTACTGACAGAAATGAATGAGGACCAGGTACCTACCTAACCTGTATTTTGCTCCAGTTGAAGTCAAGACACAATCACAGGAGAACTGATTCTTGTGCTTCACCTTAACCATCTTCTTTAAGCCTTCTGCAGCAAGATGAACTTGTGTTGCTGCATATATCAGTATTTCATGTCTCTGGAAAATAATTCTTCTGAATAACAGATTGAAATCAAACTCAGTTTTGTTCATCTGCTTCAAATTGCAGATATTTGCAATAGCTTGAGCCTCAGTTACGCTTTTATTAAGGAAAAGGTGAAGTACATAAATGGGATCCAAATGAATTCTATCAACCTGGTGGTGATTTTTTTCCCCCCTCCCTTTCCTCTTTTTTTGCTTCTTTGTCTCAGCACTGTGGTGTTTTGGATTCTGGGGCCTTGTTTGTGATTCTCAATGGTTGTATTTGATGTCCTGATTCTTTGCTTGTCATCAAGAACAGATGTTCACAAAACAATGGACAGGCTGAATCAGGGAGGTAGGAATAGCCTGTTGCTTTAATTTTCCAAAAATATTGTGGAAAGTTTCAAATGCAAATTGTTGTTGTATTAACTTTATAGTAGAATGATTTGTTCTAATTAAAAATGTGAAGAAATGCTAGATACAAGGTATAGTAATCTACAAATTGTGATTCTAACTAATAACTTTGGCTTTTTTAGAAATGCAGTGTGACACTCTAACCACCTGTAAATGTTTCTTCACATCTAACACAGTCTTCGATCCTTGATATTTTGTTTTCAAAATATGTCTGATATGCATATATTTCAGAGATGATGAAACAGATTTTGTTTGCACAGTTTTGCTAATTAGGTTTACTGATGGATGTGAAACAGTGCTCCAACATTTTTGTCCTTAAAACCACCATGGAAATATCAATATGAACAAGAATTACAGCAAAAAAAAAAACCTCAAAAGATAAGTTAAATTGCAAAAAGAGTCCCTGGTCAATGTGATGAAGGCAGGGGTGAGGCAGCCGCCTTACTGTGCTGGTGTGACTTCTCTCTTCTAATTTGTGTGTGTGTGTTGCACTGGTATGTAGGGACTTGGACGGAAAAGAAGAGGCTTTATTTGAGCTGGCGGTGCCTGATTTTTCAGCAGCGCACACACACACACACATACTGCAAGAGGTTTCCTAGTTTGTTTTCCTCCCTCCCTCTTGAGGTTGTCCATTAGCCGCATGAGGAAAACCTGTTTGTCCATAAGAATATTTGAAGTGCGATGTGTGTTGTAAAAGCTTCTCTCCTCTCAAAGTGTGTGCCTAGTTGTCTATTGTTACGTACTTCTGTGTAGACCTTGGGCTTATGAAATCTTGACTGCTGGGAAGATGATTTTGGAAGCATGTTAGCGAGCTCTTGGTTTCCTTCCTGGCAGGAGGGCATCGTATAGATTTTGGAGCTGAACCGTCTTTGTGCATTTGTTTATAACTTCTGTACCTGCTGCTTTCAGGTGTTTCAGGGCCACCTAGACCGCTTGGCAGTGTCAACCATTCAAGCCCTCACTGCAGTCATGCACAAGTCTCCAGCTGCTAAGGTAACAGTATCTGTGAAAGGTCTGCTTGCAGGAGGCTTCTTGATCTTGTTCCCAGTTAGTGTTTTCGTCACCATATCTTGATGAACCTTGCTATTGAAGATATGCAGATTATGGTCGTGCATTCCTGCCAGATTGGAATAGCTGGTTAACATCCTTTATCCCTTTATATGTGTCCAAAGGCTGGACACTGACCCATTTTTCTATCAGAACTAGCAGGTCAGAGCGTTAATGGCAGTTGGAACCTGTGTAAAGGAATTACATGGTTGTTTGCCCCAAGAACATGTGGGGTAGAATTAGTTTTTAGAAAAACTTCCTTAGAACACTTTCTAATTTTTGAAGTGTTTAGAATGGGTAGTTTTCAATCAAGCTGGTCTAGGAAAATCTTTCACTCAAAAATTAATGTCTGAATACTTCTAATTCTCAGTGTAGTAATTTCATGCTGTAGTTTGCATTATATTTTGCATTAGAAAATAAAGCTATTAGTATTTTGCGATAGAATTAACATTTTACTTATACCAAAGGAATTATATTATTTTATAGGTAATTATTAAAATATAACTTTGATCTTTTGTTTATCTGCATGCTGCAGTGAGATCCTTCTCATCTGCGGCATGCTGGACATCACCAAGTGGACATTATCAAAGAGAGATTGCTAGCCTGTAAACATCATTCTGGCATTCTAATTATCTTGTATCTAGTATTGTATTAAATTAGAACCTGCTGCAGTAGATGAGCAATTTGTGTCCATCTTATTTGTTAGTGAGACTGGGATTTTTATCCTCAGGAGGTCTTCAAGGAGAGGATTGGTTATGCACACGTATATGAGGTACTAAAATCGCTGGGTCAGCCCTCACGGGAGTTGCTGGAAGAACTCATGAATATGGTGAGACGTGCTTGCTTTGAATGCTAAAATGCTTACATCTTTTCAAGCTTACATCTTCTGGCTCTGTTTTATTGTATTTCACGTCTGAGTTCTCTGCTGGTTTTTAGGCTGTTGAAGGTGACCACATGGCTGTTGGGATGCTTGGCATCAGTAACGTCCAGCCCTTATTGCTGCTTATCCAGTGGCTTCCAGAACTAGAATCACACGACCTGCAGATTTTCATCTCAAATTGGTTGAGGCGAATCTGCTGTATTAACAGACAGAGTCGTGCCACGTGTGTCAATGCGAACATGGTCATCCGGATCATTGAGACGCTAAATTCCCACTCAGTGCTCCATTGTACTTGTGCAGAGAACTTGATTGCCCTTCTGGGCTCTTTGGGGAGCCAGTCAATGGGCTCAGAAGAACTGCTTCAACTCATACGGCTCCTGAGGACTGAGGAACCGAAACAAGCTCACCCTTATGTTGTTCCAGCGATGCGAGCCATTCTGGCGATGGCGCGGAAGCAGGGCATGGCCAGTGCCTTGCAGTATTTCAACCTGAACCACAGCATGGCTGGAATTGCTGTTCCATCGATTCATAAGTGGCCAGGCTCTGCGTTTTCTTTCAACGCTTGGCTCTGCCTTGACCAGGACCAGGTGGACCCCAGCATGACCAGCAAAAGTGGCAAGAGGAAGCAACTCTATAGGTATAGTTACTATAACTACTTCGACAGCACAAATCTGGGTCATCTGTTCCCAGTGGCATATGGTACCCTATGACATGTGGTACTCCTGCTTATCTTCATAGAATGCAATATGTAGCGCTTAGTTTGTGAAAAGGAGCAGAGTCATCTGTCACCAGAGCAAGGCTGTGTTACAGAAACCAGCTTGTAGTTTCTCAGTTTGTAATGCTTTTTTGTCTACAGTTTCAACTCCAAATTGTATTAAGGTTGATAGCTCAAACAAACAAAACAACGACCAAAAAAAAAAGCTAAAAAACCCGCACTCCAAAAGAGAGGAGCCTTCCCGTTGTATCCTGTAAAGGTAATGAAGTGTGTTTCCTATATTAGAGTGCAATAAAAGGACACCCTCATTTGCTTAAGTAGCAGAGATTGACATGGATGGTTCTCTGTATAATTTCTCTTTCTAGGTACTAACATTCAGCAGCAAACAAAATGCAGAAGGGGACAATACCAGCTGAAGAGTCTTTTGCTCCCTTCGGTCCATTTTACTGCACGGCAGTTTCAGGGGAAATGTTGGAAGAATGCAATTCTAGTCATAACAGAACTAGTATTTTCGAACCCTCTGTGTCTCAGAGTGTTACTTCTGTTTATCAGTAACCATGGGGGCAAGTGAAGACCCCTTGGATTTGTGTGGCTGCCCTGTGTGTTTGGACAGCACAGTCCCACTGCAGTTCTACAGTAGACTGTAGTTCCAGAAAAGTGGAGTGGAATTGCTCTACAAAGTAAAAAAGCTGTGATTGGATTTCAGTGTGATGCTATTATACCAATAACTGGTTTTCTGTCATTTTATGTACAATATTGGAGACGTCATTCTAGTTTTGGGAATCTAAAACAGTAGCATATTGAAATTAAGAATAATAATTTAAAATAAATGCTTAAATATTCCAGTTTCAGTTTGAAATGCTAAGCATAGAACTAAATTTAAGTAATTAAAAGTTGATCTAGCTGGTATGTTTTACAGTGTTTAACCGTAACATAGCTTACATCTGTTGATGTTGTCTGTAATATTAATACTCTCTGTGTGTGTATTTGTGGTTTTTATTGATAGATGCAAATATTTGATAGTACAGTAGTTAAAGCACCCACTTTGAATACTGGTGCTTAAGGGTGTGTAGCAGGTTTTGATAGCTGTTCAAAATTTATATATAGTTTTTTGTACTCAAATGCTTAAAAATTGGAAGGTTTCTCAGCTCTGCCAGGGGCTGTCAGACACAGTTTCTTTGATAGAAAACAGCAGAGGTTGCTGGCCAGTGTGTTTATTACAGTACTGTAGCTTCCAAAGCCTGCAGTGGGCAGGACTTTGCAGCAGGACCAGCTTGAGCTGTGTGGGTCAAACTGAAGCGTTGTTGGGACTGTGGTTATGTTCTCAGGTAAAAGATGGATGCTACAAGCTGCTCTGAGAGCTTTGTGGATCACCTTTTAACCTGTGTGTCCTGTGCCTTGGGGTCCCTTCTATGAGGCAGTTCTTCATCTTGTTTCTTCTGGAATAATAGTAGGAGCCAGTCAAATAGTAAATACCGGACCAGTGACAAACGGCTTAAGTTGGTTTGCTCCTTAGTGAATGTACTGTTAGGTGATTTTCAGTAGTTTTGATGAAGTAAGTACTTGATTGTGTGTTTTGTTGTCTTTTTCTTCAGCTTTTTTACAGGAAGTGGTATGGGGTTTGAAGCATTTATTACATGCTCTGGGGTATTGGTGGTTGCAGTTTGCACGAAGAGGGAATATGCAACAGTGATGCTGCCTGACCATTGTTTTTTTGACTCTCTCTGGGTAAGATTTGATACTGAAAAACACTTTGTTCAGGATAGTGCTGATAGCTCTGAAGGCAAAGTTCTTTTTTTTTTGGTTGTTTTACAAATGGTCTATTTTATTGTATTTAAATAATTCGTTGCATAAGAACAGACCTAATCCCTAATAATGCAAGCAATTTCCATGTAGTTTAGTGATTGATTGAGCTAAGTTATGGCTATGTTATTAGGCATTTGTTATTGATAAGCTGGTTACAGCATTGTACTTAGATTCTTTTTAACATGCAGAATTCTTTTATATTAAATTATAACAAGCGTAGGTGGCTGTGGTGCTATGTGATTTAATGAAATGTGCTTTGTTTCTTCCTTGCCTTTTTCTATTCCTGTACTTGAGCACTAATGTGAAAGAGCTGTATCTCTTTCCCTTCAAAAACCTGTTTACATGTAAACTACTTTAAAATGGAAGCAACTGACAGGTGGTCTTATCATCTTGTTGGTGCTTTGGATTTATTCTCTTAAGTGATTTCCTCACCATATTAGTAGAGCTGAAGTTGAATAGTTCCATACAGTCATTTCACTGCTTTTTAATAATGACCTACTTACTTTATATTGCTTAACCAGCACAACATAACTATTGTTCACATGCCTGGCAAGAGGCCCTTTGGTCAGAGCCTCGTGTACATCTACGTCAACGGGCAGCAGAAGGTCTCTGCCCCACTTCGATTCCCTGCCATGAATGAAGTAAGTTCAGCTTCTGAGTCATACCCTGTCCTGACGCGCTCTCATGGAACACTGCGAACATAGTTGGCTTTTTTCATTTTGGAAATTGTGTAAGAGCTTAAGATAGTTTAACCTACTGCTAATAAGCTACTGTTCAACTTTGGACAGTGTCCAGGGTATCAGTTTGGAATATAACTAACCATTAATTAGTGCCTGTTTAGTCATCTCAGTTTAAAAACAAAACAAAACAACAGATGACCTTGATTAGATTGTGGGGTTTTCCCCAACATAGTTACCTGAGAATACTGACGTAATTTATGATGGGTAATCATAAAAAAGCACACATCTGCCAGCAGGATTGACGTGACAGTACTTAATGAGGAATATTTCCTGTTGTTTCCAACAGTAATGTTTTTTTACTTGTATTTTTGTATGTTCCCTTAATAGCCTAATCTCATACCAGCTTTGTTAGCTGGATAAGCAGTTTACATGCGGTTAATCTAACCATTTTGAACATGTCCTCATTTAGCCTAAAAAAGAAAAAAAAAAAAAAAAAAGCAAAGTATATGTCAAGTTTAGTTGTCTTTGTAAGCGTTGTCCATTCTTTTTTTGTGGAACAAATACCATTTAACTTGGGCTACAACGCTGAATGTTCTCTGTCTTTTGTAAGTCCTAATTTGGTATTTGTTAAATATGTTGACCAAACACTTAAATTGGACATAATCATAGTAAAAACCAGCATAACACTTAAAAAGTGACTGTAAATGTAATTTCCATTGCGAGATAAAGCTCTGGATTTTGGCCCATCTATAGAATAGGCACTGTAAACACCAAGGTAGCTAAAACCATAACAGGTAAGGCTTATTTAGTTCGAGTTTGCCAGAAATAATCTTCAGATTTACTTTGTCGACTGTGGAAAAAAAAAAAGAGGTTAGATTTACAGTGTGTATTTTTGTTTTCTTTCTTCCATGTGTGACTTTCCAGTCTTTTACATCTTGCTGCATTGGTTCTGCTGGCCAAAGAACGACAACTCCTCCTCCATCTCAGATACCAGATCCGCCTTTTTCCTCCCCTGTGCTGCCCCATCGGACATCGTTTGGGGGCATTCTCTCGCCTGGGAGTTGGGGTGGCATGCTTGGAAAACCAGAGCTTATCACCAAGATGATCTCAGCAGGGACTCAGGACAGTGAATGGGGATGTCCAACGTCTTTGGAGGGCCAGCTTGCGTCAGTGATCATCTTTCATGAAGCACTGCAGCCTCCTCAGGTGAAAGCATTATATTTAGCAGGTAAGTGGTGATTGTACTGGTTCTTGTGGAATAAAAGGGATGAGTTGTGGAGAAGACCCCATGGACCTTTGCTCTACATAGACACATAAAGAAGAATTTACAATCCAGAGGAATTGCAGAGCTGATCTGAGTGAGAGCGCCTGATAACAAATAAGCTTAAAATGGAATGATAAATATTTTATTACTTTTACTTAAAGTGTTATGTTTACAATAAGCTCATCTATCATACGCACAGACATGCAAAAATATAAACGTTAGGTAGTATTTTCATTTTTAAGTTCTTAATTTTTGCTGCTGTTTGCCTACACTTGAGTTCACCATTGAGACTCTTTGTTTCGATAGGCTGCTTACAGGTGATTTATGCTTGAGGATTTTTCCACAAGAATTAATTAATAATTAGGGGGTTATTTTTAAGAAATATTCTAATAAGATCTGTTTTATAGTTCAAGGCGTTAACGTATTAAATTTCATAATGACTTTAGGTTGTTAGAGATTAGCATGAAAACACTTCCATCATTTAAAGGAAATATTTTGCATTACTAAACAAAAGCTGTCTTGAAGTTTACTCATTTTTTGCGTATTTGGGCTTGATGACAGAGATTGGTGACAAATATGAGGCAGATATTTGTAAAGATAGAAATATTAGAGCTGTTTGAATGTAAAAAAAAAAACAACACAACAAAAAACCCTTTGTATAGTTTAGGTATGGTTCAGAATGTCCTATGTCCGACAAAGCATAGTAGTATAAAATTTGTGAAGATCAGTGTTAATATCTAGTGGATTATTAAATATATATGTTATAAAGATATGTTGATGCATAATTTTTTATATATATATATATATTTACATTTTAATAGGTCCAAACTGTTTAACTCCATGGAAGTCTCAAGAGGCTGAAGTAGCAGATCTCCCCAGTAAGGTGCTGCTCCATTATACACCAAAGGTATGAAATAATGCATAACTTCTCTGTGATTTCACAGCGTGCAGTAATTTCAGAATATGTTCTAGATGGTTTCTTTTTTTTTTTTTTTTTTTTTTTTTTTTTTTTTTTTTTTTTTATTTTTTTTTTTTTCTTTNTGAAAACACTTCCATCATTTAAAGGAAATATTTTGCATTACTAAACAAAAGCTGTCTTGAAGTTTACTCATTTTTTGCGTATTTGGGCTTGATGACAGAGATTGGTGACAAATATGAGGCAGATATTTGTAAAGATAGAAATATTAGAGCTGTTTGAATGTAAAAAAAAAAACAACACAACAAAAAACCCTTTGTATAGTTTAGGTATGGTTCAGAATGTCCTATGTCCGACAAAGCATAGTAGTATAAAATTTGTGAAGATCAGTGTTAATNTTTTTTTTTTTTGCTGTTGCTGTTTTATAGAACAGGTGAGCATACCATCTTTACACTGTGGTTATTATGGGAAGATAAAGAGCGGTGAGAGCTTTCTTAAGCTGTGGTCTTGTGCAGAGATAGTAGATTTTTTTTCTTGTTTGGCACAAGAACACAATTGTCTTGTACAATTGTGAATGTCAAACATATATGATGTTTCAGGGGTTCTAAATTGTTTAAATACTTTAATATCAACACTATGGCACTAACTTCCTGAAACATATGATGCGTTATTCAGAAATCTTATGTGTTCAAGGACCCTTAACTTGTTTCCAAAATGATATTGTAGCCTCTTCGTTTGTTTAACAGGCCTGCAGAAACCCAATTTGTCTTGACCTGTCTGCAAATCTTTTACATGGAAGACTAACTGGAAACAAAGTAGTAAACTGGGACATCAAGGTAAATGCATAATGAGGAAGCAGAGCCTAATGTAAATATGGCAGTAGAAGTTGTATATGTTCACCTAACTTTTGGAATGCTGGAAGTTATCATACTGCAAATGACATTTGGCAGACACAGCATGTTTTTGTAATGGGCATGAATGGGTTAATGCTGTAGCTGGAGTAGTATTACGCTTATTGAGAACTTAGAAGTGCTACTGCTCTTAATGTCACAGATAATGCATTAAGTTATTTTTGGTAGCTGACTTCATAATCTATTCAATGCATGTTGTGTATTGAAAGCATTTTGTCATCTCTAGGAAATTGTCATTGTTTTCTTGCAGTCTTAAACTCTGAATTAGATTGATTAGTGGGGTTAAGTTAACACTTAGGACTTCTGCTGTGTTAGACATATAAAAAAATATTATTGAATTGCAGATGACAAGGTCTGGAGTTAAAATAGTATGAGAATCTAGCATTTTTTAAAGAGAGAAATTAATCTAGTTATCCTATTTACTTTTGGTTTTTAATTGGCTCGACTAGATGATCTCACAGTCCAAAAGCCTCACTTCAGAGAAAACAACAAATATTCACTGAAGTGTTAGACCTTATTCTGTTTCTGCTGTACTCTAGTTGTCCAGTATTTTTTCCTTCTTATTGGATACATTAGGATATATGATTCTTACAAGCTATGCAAATCATTTTTGTTTAACTTTCGCTAGCAGTTTCACAGCAATACTGTTACATTAGTATTGGAGCTTAAGAATTAACATTTTCTGGCTAAATCTGCTTGTAGTCTCCTGCTCAAACATTCTGTTATAGCAAAACTGTCCTATATCTTGATTTTTGTTTTCTTAACCAACACATAAGGTCCTCATGTCCTTCTGACAAATCAGTTAATTTCTTAGTCTCATGCCACTGGCAGTTCTGATCTGACTTTATAGTATAGAATTAAAACTCACAATTTTTCAAACTGAACGCTGCCAGTGAGATTTAGTATTTGTGGTTTAGACTTCGTGCTCCACAAAGAGAACACCATTTAGGCAAGTTACATGTCCATTAGATATCTTCTGTGTAAAACAGCAAATAGTCTCTACTTGCTAGTTCATGGAGAAGAGGAGGAAACCATGAAATGCACTCCAGCTTAATAAATACTGTCATGAACCTGTCTGCTTATTTGTTCCCTGATCACTAGCACAAATTAATATCAAAAATCAGTGAGGCTTAGCTCTGTTATATGCAGCATCAGAGTTTGATCCAGAAACAGTGACACGAATAAGGATTTATTTCTTTTAAATTTAGGTAGAATACGTACAATTCTCTTTTATGGGCAGAATCTTTGATTAAGGGCTCTTAGCTTTAAGAAAAAATAAAATCCAGAGTCTGAGTA
The DNA here is from genome assembly GCA_013399365.1 of Pampusana beccarii. NCBI lineage: Eukaryota > Metazoa > Chordata > Aves > Columbiformes > Columbidae > Pampusana > Pampusana beccarii. Next base: position 277,599 of record VWYH01004820.1, on the reverse strand, counting down.
TAGAAAACTTGTCAGTAGAATACTCAGGAATACTTTCTTAAGGAAAAATGTATGTGCAAGTAAATATGAGCTACTTTTTTTTAAAGAACAGTGAACAATCTACTGTATTAGCAAACTAATTAATGAGGAAATATTGTTGAAGCTACGCTGTGCAATTGCTGATTTATGGAGATTAATGTTACGAAAATTCGGACTCTTGCTAATTGATTTTGCCATGATACAAACAGTTTGAAAAGACTGAAATTCGTTCTCTTCACCCAGTAGTGGGAAGAGGGGTGGGTGAGGAGTGCTTGTATCTCTAGCTCTATATTGTGAATACAAGTTTTGGAAGAATCATTCATTAACAAACGTGGTGGGGTTTAGCACCCTCTTGAGGAGAAAACCCAAGAGCTGATTAGGAGCTGGTAGGAGATAGATCTGAACAGCCCAGAAGCTGCAGATACTGTTGTCTTGTGAATCAGACAAATCCTGTTTTCCAGCTTTAAGTTGATTTCTGTTTCCAAAAGCTGCAGGTCTGTGGTGCCTCTTGTTTTGCTTAACAACGTATAAATCTTCATCCTTGAGATAAATTTTGTGGATTTAAAAAACTTCCTTAATTTAACTGTTCGGTGTTGTTAAATTTACCTTAATAAACTGGATGGAGAGGGGGCATCATAAAGACACATGGAGCAGATTAACAATTGGAAAAGCAGAAAACAACGGAGAAGAAAAGGATTAATTTCTCCATTTGTCCCAAACATTTCTGGCTAGAAAGCAGAGTGATGTCCCATGTTAATAGACTGGCTTATAGGATACTGATTTTTTTTTTTGGCTGTTAGAGTTTTACTACACAATAGTTTTCATGGGACGAAGCTGGATCATTGAATAGGTGTCTCTGGCTGGCTTGCTGAGACCCTGATTTTCTAAGTGGCATTGTGAATTACTTCTAGAAATCTTGTGATTTGAGTATGTTCTACCTTACCGTAAGAAGCATTGTTCGAAGTCTCATACTATCTCTGCTTGTGAGGAAGGGAGAAGAGAGGGACTTTAAGAGGCTTGAATTATAAAGAGGCTTAGAATTGAGGTATGTGTAAAGTTAATTTAAAAAAAAATATTTTTTTAACTGCCTTATGTTGAAATCCTGCAGGAATATGATTAAAGCACAGATGTGTATAATCTTTTCTTACTGCTTGCTGCAAGTAAATTAGAAATCAGAAAAATACGTTCTTCCTGGTTTTCAAATATATTTAGCAGAAGATTCTTCCTAAGATTTGTATCCTTCAGTTTCTCATGTTTATGTGGGGGGAGGAGGAAGGAAATGCAAAAATGCACTTTTAAAACAAGAGCTGACAGGAAGGCATATGTGTGATTGCAGTGTCTAAAACTTGGGCTCTGTTGTTAAATACAATGTTTTGAAGGAGTTTCAAAGTGGCATGTGAAACTTTGTGATTAGTGTGTGAGTACCCAAGCTTCCTTATATTTGAAGGAAATTTCTTTTACATAGTTTAGGGGATTTTATTTATGCTGATGTTTTCCCTCCTTTTTCTCTTGATTTAGGATATGATCAACTGTATTGGTGGAATAAACGTGCTGTTTCCACTGCTGGAGCAGATCAGTTTTCTTGGTGGGCTGATACCTGAGAAGTCGGAAGGGGAAACTCTCCCTCCAGAACTACTTACTCCTGTAGAGGGAGACTGGGTGGTGATGCCATCCACAAAGGCATCAGGTGGGAAAGTGCAGTTGAACTGAAAGACTTTTTAAGCTTGATTTTAAAAGTTTTCCTGTGAATGATAGAAAGCTGCTTTATTATGTGCTGGCTTTTCCAGTATGTAAAGCTGGAAGGCTCTTTCTGTTCCTGGGTATCTGACATGAATGCTGAATACCAGGAGTTCAGCACTATGTAAAATTAACTTACTAGCATATTTCAAATATAGTTATAGTTTTTTTTTCTTTTCATAGTTTGCTATTACATTAGTGTAAAAGTATGCAGGTTTAAAATTGCTGTTCTGAAAGGTTTGTACTGATTATTTTGAGAAATTATATTTGATGCAAAGCCCACCAATATCAATAGTAGGAGCTTTCCTGCAACTTGAGTGCTGGGTCCAAAAGCCACACAAAGTCTTAGCAGCATCAGAACGGTACTGTTTAGCCTTTAGCCAAACTTTTATTTTCTTAGGAAAATGTTCAGACGCCTACCTCTTCCACACACAGATTTTAGTATTAATTTTTTTTTAAAATTAAAAGGAAGCTTTAAGAATACATCTTTAAAACTCTCCTAATACTGAGAATGAACTTTCATCTTAACAGAAACCACTGGGAAATCAGACCTTGCAAGGAAAGCCAGTATTTTTTTGTTTCAAATATTAAATGGTGAAGTAAAGTAAATAAAGTATTTTTGTGTCTCTCTCTTAGTTTTTTGCATGTCATGGCTAGAAAGCATCAGTTTGCAACTACAGAGGGAGAATAACTGCAGCATATGTAAAAGATTGTAACTGAAAGAGGAGTTTGTCTGTAACCTACAGCCGGCTGGATAAAGCAACTTAAGTCAGGACTGGGGTCACTTTGTTCTGGAGTGGCATGGAATGTCTATGACTCTGCACTGGAAAAATGTAAATACAACCTACAGCTAGGGAACAAACAGAAAAAGAGTTGAAATGTTAGGAAATAGTGAGGAATACAAACTCTTGATTTTACCTCTTCTCTCTACTTTTATGCCGTGGTCCAACAATAAACCACGAGGCTTCTGCTGCTGTTGTGTTTTGCAGAAGCACGCCTGGAGAAGAACGTTATTGCAACTTTCATCTTGATGATAAAACACTTTATTCAGAGACACCATGTCAATCAAGAAAATCTCATCCACTCCCATGGAGTTGCCACCCTAGGAGCCTTGTTACAGAAGGTGAGCACATTTGAGAAACATCCTTTAGAAATGGAAGTTAAGGATGAGGTCCTGATTACTTGGAAAAGTTCTTAGTTTGGCCAGGATGTGAGGGTCTTCAAAGGTCTCAGTAATACATGCTTTTCTTTCTCATGTTTCTGAAAACAAAGATGTGAGGAGCTGGTCTTGATCTACAAAGTGAAACAGGGTGTTTTGTTATTTTTTTTTAATATTCTGCTTTTTTGTAATAGATACTCTGTTGTATGATTCTTCAAACTACACTGGGTTTGTGTTTATTGTATTGCTTTAATGGAAGAAGACATTGCCGTAGAAGACAAACAATCTCAAAATTTGGCTTGAAAAAAGATGAAGTTTGTTAGGAGATTGAATATTTTGAGTCCTAACAGCTGCTGTTATTTTGAAAGGTGCCAAGCAGCTTAATGGATGTGAATGTACTGATGGCTGTGCAGTTGCTGATAGAACAAGTTTCAGTCGAAAAGAACATGCAGCTTTTGCAGCAGATGTATCAACACTTGCTTTTTGACTTCAGTATCTGGAACAGCGGGGACTTCCCCTTCAGAATTGGTGAGCTCTGGGACTTGGGCAACTGTGCAAAGACACAGTACCCTTCACTTCACATAAACTTTTATCTGGGTTCTAATAGAAAACTTTATATTGTAGGGCATATACAATATCTTTCTACGATCATCAAAGACAGCAGAAGAGTCTTCAGAAAAAAATATGGTGTGCAGTTTCTTCTAGACACACTCAGGATTTATTATGGGTATGAGTTTCACCTCTTCCTAACTCCTCCTCATTTTATTGTATGTGGCGGCTGTTTGTTTTTGGTTTGGTTGGTTGTTTTTTTTCCCCCCAACATCCTAGTGAGCAAATTAATAAATAAAACTGCAGGTTGCCTTTTGATAGTTGATTTAACTTTCAAAATTGCTTTTTTTTTTTCATTTTTCCATTTGACTTCCTGCTTTTCCATTACTCCGATTTTTATGATAGGCTTATATAAAATTTATGTCAATGGTACTAGAAACGCTTGGAAAGGTTGTCAAAATTACAAAATTGAAGGACTTGTTATCAACAATGCAAATTAAGTCACAGATCATTACCATTATGAAAAGAGAAGGTGTTTATAATTTTAAGCTATTTTGGTGTTTTTATAGCCTTGTAGAATTTGAAGTAGGACTTTTTTAGGAATACAAAATTGTGGTGATTTCTATCTGTATCTGTAGGAATGTAGGTATGTCATTGAGGAAGACTGGCTAGAGACCTTGCTCTTTGCCTTAGAGGGCTGGGTTGGGGGGGACCTGAAATCCTGCCCTGTATCCAGATCAGTAAAAGTCTATATTTCTGGGCTTTATAGACTTGGTAAGTCTGATCTACCATTTCTTATTACTATTCGGTTGCCTTACTTCCGTAAAAATTGGTGACCTGTGCCATGATACCTGCGTAGATGAAAAATTAGGAAACTAGCACAATGAAATTGCTGTTAATGAGGCATGAACTTCCTTCGCTTGCTTTTCCTGTCTGTCACATATAGCAGTGGCTGTAAAGACAGTGATTTGGCTCCTGATGACCTGAGAACAATACGGACGTCCCTCTATGGACTGATCAGGTATTTCCTGAGCAAAGGTGGAACACATGAAGAAATACAGAGCATCATAGGATACATAGCTGCCACCACTGAAGAGGAGCAGGTATCCAATATGGTCTAAATTAGTAGTTTAAACTGTACACATTTTGGATTTGTTTCTTGGTGTTTAGAAATCTGTGTCTAGTGTGTTTAAAAGAGGGGGGAAAGAAAGGGGGGGGGGAGAAAGAAAGAGGGGGGAAAAAAAGAAAAAGACCACAAGCAAAGTGTTATTTGATGCTGAGACAGGTTATAGGAGCACACTCAAAACTTGATTGTGCTCTGCAGATGGCCATACTTTATAGGTTATTTTTTTTCCCTGAAGGGGGCAGAAAGGACATGATATGTAATACTGCCTTTAGAAAAATTCTCTTAATTTACAAAACCAAATTAACTGGGCTTCAACCCATCAGAAGTAATGATGTGGTTTCCATTTTGTAAACGCCAACTGAACTTGAACTCTAATTGCAGTTTGATAAGGTGTTCTATGTAGAGAAAAAAATGTCTCCCAAAAAATCTAATTTAAATGCAGTAATATTGAGTAGACAAAATGTCTATTTTGTAAGAAGCCAAGGGTAAAATTTCAAAGCCAAGAAAATTTCCCCCAAATGGAGCATGCAGTCAGAATGAACTGTGGATTAATTTAGTTGTCTTAATTTTGTAGCTCTATGGAATTCTGGACATTCTCTACAGCCTACTTCATTCCAGCCCGACCCCAGATCAGCTTTTTTTATTGCTTTTTGAACCAGGGAATGCTGATATTCTTTACGCTCTGTTATTGCATCAAAGGTACTCTGACAGGCTTAGAGAACTTGTTTTCAAGGTAATGAATTGAATTATGTTCTTAAATCGATCAATTGAACATAAATTTGTATTTTTTTCTGTAGTTTGACACTGCAGAAGTGCATGCAATTGCAAAGATAACCATCCTTCAAGTTTTAATTTTTTCTGTTCTGTTAGCTAGATGTTATTGTTTACTGCCATAGTCGCAATGGAATTAGTGTTCTCTTGAAGTATTGAGATCTTTAAAAAAAAAGTCCCCGTTGCTTGAGTTAGCTTACAAAGTAAACTTAAAAAACAGTGGACCAGCACGTTATGTCATACATATTAAGTTGAAGAGGTCTGGATGCTCCCTTGTGTTTATTTTGCATTTATGTGTACTTTTTCTTGCAGATTGTGGAAGAGATGCTGAAATGTACTAAAGTTTATGAACGTAGTAAGCACCGAATGAGACTCAGGGAGGTGGGGTACTCTGGACTAGGGCTCCTTCTGAATGAATCGGCGGTTACTGTTTCTCTTATTAAAAACCTTCTTAACCAAGTTCTGTATGCAGGTAATTGGCAAGTGTTGTGTCTACCATTAGTAAACTCCTGCTGCTCAGAGACAAACTTATCGATTTTGTTTGTTTGTGCTTTGTTTTGGTTTGTTTTCAAGGAAAACCAGAGCTGTTACTTTACAGAACTTTTCTATTCAAGGTTCCCATTAGTCTCAGCTAACATTATGTTAGTTCCCTGAAGTTTGTTCCTTTTACTACCCCTGAATGTAGGGGTGGTCTCCAAGGCAATTTTTAATATTTAGCTGTCACATTCTCCTGCGTGATATCATTTGTGTTGTCTTTTCTGTCTCCCCTACAGATCCTGCTGTGAATTATAAAGATCTCCTAGCTGTAGTGTACCTGGCTCATAGATCAGATATAAACATGAGAGTGGTTATCTGCAGAAAGGTTAGTTGTCTTCTTTAAACCCGTAAGTTGTACAGTGTGATATCTTCGTTATTTGAGGCTTTATTTGTTGCTGCTGCTTTCTTTAGCAATGATTTACCTTAAAAATGAAGCCAAACTGTCACTTAATGTTGAATTTTGTGTATCCAAGTCCTTTTAAAAACCGAAACACAAAGCAAAGCCTCTGTCATGATTCTCAAATAGCTGTATTTTCTACAAGTTAGAGATTGTAGACTCCTTGAGATACTGAGTTTTCTCAAAAGATGCTTAAGACTGTGATCAAAGTTTTGTATTCTAAATATGTTTTTTCGAAATAACATATTATGGATCAAAAGAGTGGTTGTGGCTGCAGGGAAGAGATAGGAAAGAAGCAGCAACTTTTTCTAAACCAAGCTTTCTCTGGCTTTTATCACTGAAATTAGTAGTAGTGAATGTAGCTGTGAAGCACTATATGTCTATTAAGGTTTCTCAAAGTGAAGAAAGTGAAGTTATAATATACATTATCAGAAAGCTATTAATACTGCAGCTTTCTTAATTTTATCTATTGAATAGTTCCTAATCAAGCATATTTTCTGGTCTAGATTTTCTATTTTTGTATGTACTAGTGGCTGAATTAGGATTATTTGTTGTGATAACTGGCTTTTGCTGGAATTGATGCAGAAGAGTGGCTGAAATATGAGGACTTAGCAATATGCTTTGGAAGCTTTTCTTCCTTACTCCTGAGAAATTTTTCTTTTTTCCTTTTTTTCTCAAACATGTATATTTCTAATGAGAAAAATTATTTTTATGGTTTGTTTGCTTATTATTAACCGGTTGTGGCTCTTTTACAAGGTTCTAAAAAAAGGCAAAAAGTTGTAGATTGTAAAATGTCTAATTGAAAAGCTAGAATGAATGCAGTTACACATCAAAATTAATGTGTAATTATGGGATATCTTCTCCTATCCTCAGGTTTTGCACCTTTTGCATTCCCAGTTGGATGCAGCACAGCAGATTTCTCAGCAGCTGGGCTGGCAGGACACTTTGGTTCGACTGTTCCTGAAAGAAAACTCAGAGGTCCAGATTGGCTTGAAAGAGAACAGGGCTGATTCCTCAAGGGAAGAGGAAAAAAAGCCTCCTGCTGAAGAGCTTCAGAAACATCAACCTGATAAGACAGAAGGAGACAAAACTGGCAGCTTTGCGTGTGTTAATGGTCTGTTTGATCAGTGGAGTTTAGAAGACACCAAATCCCTGGATGTCCCTGCTCATTTCTCTGTCATGCCACTGGAAGACGCGTCCACAGCGGAGATGTCTTTTAGGCTGGAGGACCGGGAAGAATTGTGGCATAGCAACCCTTCACATTTGAGCTTAGATCTGTCCAGTGTTGACTCTTACGAACTGGCGGACGTTGCAAATCGGCTGACAGACAGCCAGCCCAGCACACCCTCACCCGTAGAGAACACAAAGTCGTTCTCTGGGCAGCCTGACAAAGAGCTGGCTCTTACAAATGATGTGGGCTTCGCCGCTGATCTTTCTTTATTTGAAAACCAAGGAGTAAGTAATGCACTCTCTATGTGGTTAATTTTTCCCAATGTCTGCAATTGCTTTTTATTTTTTTAATCATCTTCCTAATGCATAATTATTGTCTTTTTTCCCCCTTCCTGTCTTCCAAGAGAAAAGCAAACTATATAGCTATTTTACAGAGTAGGGGTACTTGCTTTTGTAACGTCTCCTTTTATGGTTCTCTGGTTGGAATAGCTTTGATGTTAAAACAAAGAAGAAAACTACAAACTCCCCCCTCCTTCTGTATTTCAACATCCTTTATCTTCCAGAGGAGGCATAGAGCAGACCAAAGGTGAGGTTGAAATAATGATGTAGGAATCAAGTCAGCATGTATTACAACATGTAAGCAAGCCACGGTCTCTTTATCTTTGCATTTTCATATATTTAGCAATTGGACTTTAGACTGCAGAGTTTTCAAAAACACCGAAGCATGCAAATGTAGACTGTGATGAAGGAGAAATGTTTTGAAGGTTTTCTAGACTAGAAGGGCTGTAAATATTTCTGTTCTTTTGTAGGGGGGTGATAGTGAACTGATACAGTTACTTACAGACATCTTACTGTGTATAATGTGGAAAGGCATTGAAAAATCTGATGCTGCTGCTTGGACTGAGAGAGGACAGGTATTTTCTGCACTGACCAAGCTGGGCATGTCTAATGAGTTGCTGCGACCTTCTGATGAAATAAAACTCAAGTGAGTGTCCAGTTCAAGGGCGGGTTGTTTCATCTCTTTTGAGGGAAAACAGGGAAAGTAAGGGGCTTTAGTGAAGCTGGGAAGGGTTGGGTGTTTCGCAATAAGATGTGCTTTTCTTCACATACTGTCAAAAGTATATTCTGCTACCTATTTAGTAGCGTCACACGACCATAAGGTTTTGAAAATGTATCGCTGGTTTTGTGAGCTTTTCAAAATCTCTTTTGCCTCATTGGCTTATTGAGAAGATGACAGTTATGTCACTGCAGACTAAGAGGCTCAATTAAATACTTAAATGGATTTTTTTTTCTAGGCCACTTATGCTTAGAGCATATAATAATTACTTTGGGATTTTGTTTTCCATGCAGCTTGCTGGAGAAGATGTTAGAATGGTCAGTCACTGACAACAGAGATTCCAAAGCTCTCCCTACACATGCTGAAAATGCCTTCATGCTCTTGCTCATTGTACAAGATTTCCTGCAGGCAGAAGGACTAGTTAATTCAAATGTATGGACAGAAAAGGTACAGTAACTGCATAATGGAAGTCCTATATATAGGCTGGAATAATACTGAAAAAGTTGTCAGCGTGGATACTGCTGTTCCTTCTAGGCTTGTTTTTAAACTACAGATACTACAGAGTGAGCGTCTGCAGTGGAATGAATTAGATTGCCACTTAAGGAGTAAAAAAAGCGTGAATACTTATTACAGGGAATATAGTTAATTTTGCAAATTAAATAGGCCTATCAGTGGTACTTTTTATTGAAAATCCAGGTATTTTCAGACTGGAGAAGTATTTAGAAAATCTAGGAGCTAATGAAACAGTGTCAGTTGTAGCCTAAGCAGATTTTGCACCATTTATCAGCATGTATGACGATGCGTTGTGTGTGTCCTGAATATAAAAAAAAAGCCAAAACTCTGCTCTCAGTGGCAAGCTGAGAAATGTCACTTCTGGGCTTTGACCCATATTGGAAGTTCAACATAATTATGTGCATATATATGCAAATAGCTCAATTTTCTATATCAAGAGTCAGAAATGTGAGGTCTGTGGAAGAAAATTACTAGTCAACACAATAAGTAGTAAGGTAAAGGAGCTTTCTGCCATCTGGCTATTTCTACTGCCTTTTAGACCCCAATCATTTGCCTGAACATTTGTCATTTCTGGCAGTGGTCTTGTTTCCTTTGAGTTGTCATTGCTTTTCCATTTTTCAAGGCTAAACGGGAGAGGTATTATATGGAAACCATCATTATGTCATGATAAATCCTGAAAAAATCAGGGGGTTTAAGGCTACTTTTTTTGGAAAAAAAAAATTAGTGTAATATTGAAAGTTGTTAACACAATAATTCCTAAACTGTTCTCCAGAATGTCAGCTTATAAGTAAGCATAGCTTAATCTTAAAGCTTTTAATTGTTTGTTTTTAAAAAGTCTCTTATTGGTAAAAGCTTTGCTTTTGGTTGTGATCTAGCTTTGTGAAATCTAATGAGAAATGAGATCTGAACTTTGGAGTAATGAGAGCTGTGCTTATTGCCAAGTCTGAATTGAAAATAACAGTACTTTCATAAATTATCTTCCCCTGTGCCTGGGGAGAATTTAATACACTGTAATAGTCTAAGCAGGGCAACTTTCAGTCTGCCACAGAAGCATTCCTGTGATTCTGGGGCCTAACAAAAGAATTCTTTTATATTTCAGTAATTTATTAGGGAATATATGAAGGTATAGTGGTTTTAAGCAAACACGTCTGGATAGTGAAATGCGCCATTTACCTGCAAATACCTACCCTAGTGTAGAAATACTGACAAAAAGGATTGCCTCCTATATTTTTTTTTAAAAGACTTTTATAGCTTGTTACAAAGTTTCAGGTGTTTCACTAAATCAGATATTCGTGAAACAATCTTTGTTTTCCTTCTCAGGGCACGGTGTGTATTGCTATCGCTGGTAAATTATACTAGCATTACAGTCAAATAATTTAAAATACAAAGCAAAAGAATAAAGTCCTATATATACTGAATGCGGAAATTGCAAGTTGGTGTGGTATCTGTGCTATTTAATAATAGTGTCTTTTCAATCGTAGTAATCCTACTTGTGGAGTCTTTAAGTTTTCTAAGGAAATGATATTTACTGGACATGAATTATAGGAAAAAGCATAAGCATATATACTATATGCTGGTTTGGGCTTTATTCAGCAGAGACATTTAAGTTAGCATATGGGGCCAGATATATATATATATTTTTTTTTTTTTTTGTAGTCAGGAATTGTTTCCAGTTACTGGTTTAACTGCAATATATATTGATAATTTTCTGGGATAATTTTTGGGGCTTGGGTAGGTTAGAACTGTGAACACAGCTGCTTCTTCAGCTAGTTGAAATTATTGTGTCTCCAGGTGGAGTAGCTGTTGTGAACTTTATTTCACGCCAATCTGTTTTTACAATAGCTCTTGGAAGAACTGGTGACTCTCATGGACAGCCTGTCCGTCTGGTACTCTGCTGGCCCAGAGGCAAACAGGCTTTCACAGGTACAAGTCCGATTGCTCCTCGGATTCATCGCACAAGACAACTTACAGGTTTGTGGCAAATTCCTACTGGCGGTGCTGTGTTTTAAGGGCGTGTTTGATGTAACTATTGTGATTTATGGGGGAGCTGCTCATGTAGTGAGCAGACTGATGGCAGTCCTTCATCCTTGTACAGGGAAGATGTCTTGATTCTTCCTGTTTGCAAATTTACTCTACAGTCTTGCCAGTGTGCACCTTCTGAGCATGAGAAAGAGGTAGAGGCCAAGCTATTGGAAGCTGGGACTATGTAGGCACTAGTGGCAGTAAGATAGCAATTCTGATTGTGACTTTTTGTTTCTACCATAAAATACATCTATTAGTGGTTTGAGGTTTATGTATTTTAACTGCACGTGAACCTGGACTGTTCTGCCAAATCAACTTTTGGAACAAAGTTAGCAGAGCTGTGCCTGGAATACGAGCCCTTCAAAAAGGCCAGGCCTGTTAGTTTGTGTGTGGGGTTGTCTTAATACAGCTGTTTGTGCTTGCAGTGGACTCAAGTTCAGTCCATCACAGGATGGATAAGTGGTCACTGTCTATATTTGATGGATGTGTGCCTTAGGCTTCCCCGGATGCAGCCAGAATGTGTACGTTTTCCTGTGCTCGAAATTACTATTTTGACTATTGCATTCATTTTTTGTTGTTTTTCTGTGTAGGTCTGTGCTATGGCAGCAGCCAAACTAAACACACTTCTTCAGACCAAAGTAGTTGAGAGCCAGCCTGAAGCGTGCTACATCCTGGGGAAGCTGGAGGGCATCTTGAGTAGATCAATTGAAAAGAAGACAGAAACTTACTCGTTTTTGATTCCCCTTGTTCGGACATTGGTATCCAAGATTTATGAACTTCTTTTCATGAACCTGCATCTCCCTTCACTGCCTCCTACCAATGGCAGCCCATCTTTCTTTGAGGATTTTCAAGAATACTGCAGCTCTGCTGAGTGGCAAGTGTATATTGACAAATATGTAAGTAGTAGATTATTTTGCATCGTTTTCCCTCTCTTTTTAGCCATGAAAGCAGAGGAACTCATTCAGAAATCACTTTTTGTTTTGCTGGAACCAGATTATTCCAAATATGAAGCAGTATGAAGAGAATTCATTCAGACATGATCATGAGCAGATGGCACTTTATTGGAAAGATTGTTATGAAGCGTTTATGGTGAACATGCACAAGCGAGACCGGGAGAGAGGAGAGAGTAAGCTTAAATTTCAGGTAAGGTTTTGAGAGAGTGCAAGTTTCTCTTAGAACTATCTTGGAAGTTGCCTTCTAAAAGATGGAGAAACTGAATTCCAAGATGCTCCAATTCAAGTGATTGCAGGCAGGTTGATTATTTTAAGATTTTGTGGGCAATGTGACTTGTTACACTTGTAGGATATGCTTTTTAATGCTGTTCTTTCTATTTAAGAATCTTATCTGTAAGTAGAGTTATTTAAGGACATGAGGCCTTTCTTGTAGTGCAGCAACCTGGAGTTATGCTCAGATATAAGCTGCATGTTCTTTGTTTTGAATTATTAAAATCTCTTCTCCATTATGAGATGAATCTGTGTGTGGTGTATATGTGTTTTGTTTTGTGTGGGTTTTTGTTGATTTGGTTTGGTTTAATTTTTGTTTGGGTTTTTTTTGTTGTTGTTTTTGGTGGTGGTTGTTGTTTACCCTACTTCAATACAATGAAAGCGTTTAAAATAGTGAACGGCTCTTATTTAACATTTGGAAAAAACTGTTTCTCAACTGACCTTTCTGTATAAGGACCAGGCTCAGTTTAAGCACTAGAATTAACCAGTAATTACAGCAAATATCATAGCTAAATTACCTTTCTCTTGTTTTCTCTTTGTCTTCTTAATAAGGATCCTTATAGTAAGTCGTCTTTTATTCAAGTAGCTGAAGGAAGGATAGAATATGAGTCACATTCTAAAACAGGAGTTTAAAGAAAAATCCAACCTATTGCAATAGGATTCCCATACTGACCACTTTTCTGATGATGAAAAATAGTTTTTATATGGATTCAGCATTGATAATGCTTTCTTCACATCTTTAAGTCAAAGTTTGGTGCCATTTCTTCCAGCACTAAGCTTCTTAAAATTTCTCTTGTAAGCATTACCTTAAATTTTTGGAAATTTCTACAGCTTAGCTTTTGTTGTTCTTTCGTAATTTATGAGAATTCTTGCAAGCCATAAAACTGTGTTTTCGAAGGTCAGGGTTATTTCAGTGCTAGATCTGTTTTCAATGGTCTTTCAGGAGCATTTTGTGGAACCGTTCAGCAGAAAGGCTCGACAGGAAAATCTGCGCTACAACAGTATGTTAAAGCAACTTCACAGTCAACATACAGCTACTCTGAGACAGTGGAGAGCAGCCCAGCTCTACTTGCTCTCTGAACGTGGCCCTTGGGCTGAAATGTAAGAAATCAAACTGTATATGATACTTAAAAGGAATTTGCTCACATGACTAACTTACTGTTTCATGTGAACCTTGGCAAACTGACTCCGATAACAATTCTTCAGATGTAAAGTTAATATTCAGTGCATCTTTTATAATGTTTTCTGCATTTAGTTATCAAAATGCAAAGTTTGAAGCATAGTGCTGCGGTAGTTTTCTGGACACTCTTGCCAAGTGACAAAAGAAAAATGAGTTATCAATGAAGTGATTGCAAAAACTTTTTGAGATCCTACAGATTGGTGGTTCTGTTGGAAAAGAGAGAACAGACTTGTTAATGAAGACTTTGAGCTGTTATGCATTAAGCTGATTTCAGTTTAAAATAATAATAATAGAAAATAAATACTGTTTGCAAAGTACTTTAGGTTGATCAGAGCTGCAAGATGAAATATAAAATTAAAATGCAGTTTATTGCTTTTCTGTTTTACAGTATACTAGTGGATGACCAGTATTTTTCTAAATATGTTCTCTTTTGTAATTAATTAATTCACATAGGTCTTTACCTTCTTTTAACGGTTTTTATGGATATTGTTGTTTTCCTAGGGAACAGCGTCCTATTCACTGGAAACTTTCAAATGTGGAAAATTTTTCACGTATGAGACTAAAACTTGTGCAGAATTACAACTTCAACTCTCATCAGGATGCTAGTGACCTGAGAGATAATTTAGGTAAAGTTGGATTGTATTTGCTATTTCACTTGGGGTTCTTCAGTCTGTGCTGAAGAAAGATACACACTTTACTCTTTGTACTTAAGAATCAGTGTGGTAGATACTTAAATCTTGATTGTTTTTTTTCATTATTTCCTCTGTAGTAAAACAGGTAACATAAGAGTGGTACTTTGACCTGAAAGAGCATCTTCCTACTGAGTAGAATTCATTTCCCCTTGTTTATTCAAATGTGTATTTTTGTGCCAAAAAAAAGGGTAAAGAAAGCCTTTGGTTTAAAATAAACAGTCACACAGCTTTCTTGCATAAGATTTTTTTCAAGAAAAGGAAACAATGAGATCAGAGTATGCAGGCACTATTTCTTTACAGCCTTTTAGAGCTTATAGTTAAAATGTGTAGATATGAAGCACTTTGTTTCAGAAATATGCCGAACAGCAGAGTTGGAGGTGCAAACTGTTATTTAAGTTAGGTGTGTTGGATGTCAAGACTCAAACCAAAAATATAAGACTCTTTTAAACCCAAGTAAGCAAAAAATAAATGCAGTGTGTTTCCATGAAATCTGCACGCTTTAACAGTGTTTGGCAGAACACTGCAAAATATTTTGTTGGAAATGTCCACAGCAAAATTCAGTTTTTTAATGTGTTTGTGTCTTCCTGTTATACTGTTACGATTTGACGTATATTTCATGTAGCTCAGGGGGTATCTTTAGTGTTCTGCTTCCCCAAAAAGTATCTAAGAAGTCTGGTTGTTTCCTACTCAGTTAAAACCAACATTCAACAGCAGAAGATACACTCACGAGTTCAGCTTTCCAAAGTGTCGTAGCAAACATTTTCTGAGCTGCAATGTCTGTTCCCGGCAGGTGTGCACCAGACACAGCCTTCTAGTGACTCTCTGCTTCTGGAGGTGGTGAAGCAGGTGAAAGTGAGTGACTTGGAAGATGATGTTCTTGAACTACCAGAAGAAGACACAGCAGCCAGTTCCAATTTGTAAGTACAGCAGAAGAGAACTGGGCATGTGATGCTGTGCGTGCATCTATGTGTGTCTGTGCTGTTGAAGTCCAGCAGAGAAGTGGCACTTCTTGGAGTGATACCGATGTATTTTCTTGTACCGTAAGGGTGATTAAATGCTTGTTTGTGATGTGTCACGTCTATAAACTTCTGGGTAACCATTATTTCAAATACTTCTGAAGGTAACTTTAGTCACGTGAACTAGGACTTAGCTCTGCTCTGGGCCAGATAATTTAAGCACCCAGCAATTAAATAAGAAAGCGATATACAGCCTCATGTTTTCGTACTTCAGGGGAGGTCAAGTCCATTGTGCCCGAGACTGAAATATCAAGCCTGAAGAATTGATGCTATGAAACGGTGTTTTGTAGTCTAGTCTGAAACATACAAGACTTCTGATGAAGTACCTTCATATAGCCGTTTATGTTGTACGTTTAATGCCATTCAAATTTCATTATTTTCTGACCTGTACTCTTCCCAAGTACCCGAGCAACTGTATAATTTTCCTACCCCTGTAACACTTAGTGCTATTTTTATAGGGATGAGAAGGATGAGCAAAGTCAGAAAGAAAAGCTGATATTGTCTGAAGACTGTGAACTCATTACAGTAATTGATGTGATACCTGGCAGGCTGGAGATCACTACCCAGCACATCTATTTCTTTGACAGTAGCATTGAAAAAGAGGAAGGTGGGTATGATCAGTGTCTCTTTCTGTTCAGTGCAGTTCAGCATTCTGTTTTCAGTAGGCTGAGTTGGATTTCTTCTTTTTTTGGAGAATGACTGTCAAACTAATTGTGAAGAGACAAGTTGTGCATCTGTACTTCACATTAATATTGTATTTGGTGGTCAGTAGCTGGCTGATCCCTTCAGAATCGAGGATCTGGAACTGTACTTGCTGAGCTGCTAAATGGATTCACCATTCTGAGTATTTCTTAAAAAAAATAACTTATTAAAAAAAATTAAGTTTAATTACAAAATGTCATTACCTCTAAATTTTTGCTTAAACGGCACCTCCATGTTCTCCCTGACAGATGTTTCACTCTTACATTGATCAGAAAGTAGTAGTAAATGATGATTAAAAAGTAGTAGCACGTAAACAACAATTATATATATATAAATTCAGTGAACTTTAATAGAATATACGTAGTTGAGTATGAAAACAGTGAACTGAAATGTTTGATGAATAATGGAAAAATTTTCAAAACCAGCATATCAAGTAGTTGACCTTTTGGGAATTATAAACATAAAAGCCTGTAGTCAAGCCTGTTTAAGAGACCATATTTTGTGTCAACAGAATACATTCATGAAGTGTCTTCGATCAGAAAGCAAAACCAACTTATACACTCCATCAGATATTCCCTGCCGCCTCTTTCTTTCAGTAGAACAATAGCCAAAGTTACATTTTCCTACTAAAATATTTAATCAAGCCACACATAAAATTGACCTTTTCTAGGAATAACTCTGGGGTGATTGGAAATGATACTGCATTATGTCTGTATGAAAAGTTTTTGATATAAACTAAGTCAACACTCAAAGTTGTCTTCCTAGGGGTAGGCTTTGATTTCAAATGGCACCTCTCTCAAATTCGAGAAATCCATTTGCGTCGGTACAACCTGAGGAGGTCAGCTTTGGAGATCTTCCTGACTGATCAAACCAACTATTTCCTCAACTTCAATAAGGAGGTAGGCGTTTCCCAGATTTCCTTGATTTATATAATTAGGACAAGTGTCAAGTTGAAGTTCACTGATTGTGTCTAATTTGAGTGTAGTGTCTTTCCTAATACTGTAACAACAGTAGCAAAGATTTTACTAGATATGGCCATTATGGGCAACTACACTGTGGTCTGGCATCTGGAAACTGATTAACTGTGAAAAGATGGATAAAACAAGATTCTTCTTTTTCCTGTCTCTTTCTTTCTCTCTCTTATGATAGAGAACAATTACTCAACTAGAACTACATCGCTAGCGTTCTAAATATCTTGAAGCCCCACATATTTTTAAAATATTCTGAGCAAATTAATTACAAAGCAAAGGAGACTTTCTAATTTACCACAGCGTTGGAAGTCATTGCTGTTTCTATATTCCATGGTTTAGGATAAGTGAACTTTTTTTTCCCTTTGTGGTATGTGGGACTAAGATAAATATCAGAACTTAGAGTGAGTTACATACCAGTAGGTCAGTCTATGAATAGCTCCTATAAAATGTTGTGGAGAGTTGGTTTTGTGGGTTTTGTTTGTTCATTTTTAGCAAGTAAACCTTTGCAATAAGTTTATAGGAAAAACACTGGTGTAATTTTATTTGAACAGCAGCAGTATTTCCTAGAAGACTTCTGTGGCAACAATTATTTTTTTGTGTAACATCTACATATAATATGAAGTAATTTTTTATTTTTATGTTGCCTTTATATCCTGTAACTAATGGATGTCATGTCCATCCATGTCCAAATGTTTTATGCAGCAAGAGATAAAAGTGTTTAAAGCATGATTGTATTCCATTTATTTCACATTTTAATTAGCAGAGAAGTTGTTTACTTGTCAGCTTCAATCTCCAGAATAACTTTTTTATTCATACTGTTTTCTAACAGGTACGAAACAAAATATATAGCCGAATATTGTCTCTGCGTTCTCCAAATATTTCTGGGACAAGATCTCCGCAGGAACTTTTTAAAGCTTCAGGTTTGATGCAGGTATGAGACTTCAGCACAAATGGTCTAAAGCATTCCTCTGCTTCCTGAAGGAGTCCTGGAACATCCTGGACTACGGATTTGACTTTTTTTTCCCCAGTGTTTAGAAGGCGATTGCCAATTTCTGTACCTTCAGTCTCGCCCCTGAACTTTTACGTGCATATTTTTAGAATCGCTGTGTTTTGTTGTTTCCAGTCAGTGAGGTAAATGGATGGAGCAGCCTCCTGTTGATGAGATTATGACAAGTGTTCCAACAAGAGTGGAAAAATTGTAGCAGACTTGCTTCTGTTTTCAGTCCATGATCTTGAGTACCCATTTTGGAACTTTTTTCACTACATGTGCGAATAATTTTCCCTGCTACCTTTTCATGATGGGACTTTCAACAAAACTCATGAAGATTAAGCAGGAAATATGGTCTTAAGGGAATTAGTAATATTGGTATAAAAGGAAAATGTCAACATGTCTGTATTACCCTAAACATGGATACATTTTTAAATGTAGTAAATTATTTTTTAACTTCAATCTCTTTATGCCACAATATTGTTTTCTCTGAGGGTGGAAGCTTTGCAAATTATTTTTAAAATATTGGAAATACTTAGTTTCTTCTTTGTTTCCCTAATGATAAAAGCTATCATGTTGTGTATTTAAATAGAGATAATATCATCTGTAATGAAATGGCTCCATCACATTACAGATAGATATTGAGCCCTTCTGGACACAGGTCTGTATGTTCTTTGGTTTAAAATATAATAGTAGAGCAAAGGCGCAAGGGCAATGTTAGTTGACAAACTCCTGTGCTGTTAAACAATGGGAGAACAGTTTATAAATAAGTTTGACCTTTAGAACTCTAATGGATTCGAAGTTCTGGTCCCGTTTTTCTCAATACTTGTTTACCTGCTGCCTTTTTGTTTCTTTAATCTGTTTTTCTTCTCTTTTTTTTTTTTTTTTTATTCTGAGGCTGCTAGTTGTCTGCTGCCCTGTGGTTAAAACAGAACTGACGTCAATCAGGGACATGATTTCAGTGAAATATAAGTAGCACAGTCACTGAATCAAAGCAAAAATAAACTTTATTAGGAGAAATTAAATTTGGACTTTCATACCATTCTTGAAGTCTTGTGTCTTTCACTTGCCAATACTGTCCTCTGGCAGATAAACACTGCCAAGACATGTAATTTGCAATGGTGATATCTTTGATGTAGTGACTTCCATTGTCTCTTTTTCTGTCTTTCAGAAATGGGTGAATAGAGAAATATCCAACTTTGATTACCTTATTCAGCTGAACACAATGGCAGGACGAACTTACAATGACCTTGCTCAGTATCCTGTGGTAATTAAAAAAAAAACCAATTTTTTATTTTTTTGCCAGATTTATTTTTTCTATTCGATAGATGGATTTTTAATCTCAATTTTATCTTTGACTCTTTTATAGTTCCCTTGGATTTTACGAGATTATACTTCAGAAGAACTGGACCTGAACAATCCTGCAGTCTTTAGAGATCTGTCCAAACCCATAGGGGTGGTAAACGAAAAGAATGCCAAGGCTGTGAAGGAGAAGTATGTACCAGAACACTCAGTTCTATTTCTCTATCTTTTCTGAGCCCTCAGGCTAATAACACGTTTTGAAAAGAAAGTAGTGACAGTGAAACTCTTAAAAACTAGTTTTATAACATCACAGGTGCATTTGCAAAGGTTATGATTTGTTGTTCCTACTGTATTCAGATTAGTTAGCTTAGATGGCACTGAAAGGACAAATTTTCAGTTGTTTCTGAGATGTGGAGTTAAAAAAACTGAAAGGCTGGAGAAACACTTAATTTAAAGATCCAGCAGCTTGAAGAGAGAATACTATGTCCCATGTCTGCTTCAAAATAAGGAATGAGAAATCATACTGTGAGTTGAGCTGCCTGTGCTGAGAGGTAACATTGAGCCCTGAGTCTGTGCTTCCTGCTCTTTTCGTCAAGCATAGATTATTATCTTTGAAATAAAATATAACTCGGTGACTCCCAGCAGCTCCTCTGTAGATAGGAATGACAAGTACTTACACCCACGCATCTGTGTAGCAATCCTCCCTTTTTTGCTGGTGCGGGGAGTCAGTGCACCAGTCAGGCAGCTTCCAAAACCAGCTTTCTTTGGAAAACTCGGAACATGGAGAGTTTTCTTTGAATGATTAGGCTCTGTCCCTGACTGTATTGAAATTGTAGTTAGCCGTACTGCTGGAGAACTGATTTCTCTTACCAGCCTTATGCCATGGAGGGATGTATCAACCAGATGGTGGTGTGGCACTGTAGACTGAGTTTGCCAGTAGAAAAGGAAATGGGCATGAGTGTCAAATAAATCTTTTTTGCATCCTGACACAATCACACACACAATCTTTTTATCTTTTTTTTTTTCTTTCTTAAAACTTGCAAGAAATTGTGACAAGTCCCTTCAATAATATCTATACAGCTTAGTGATGAGGGGGCGGTTGTCTGTTGTATTAAGTCATACTAAATGAGTCCTGTCTTGCCCTTTATCCAGTTTCTGACAGCNGAACTGATTTCTCTTACCAGCCTTATGCCATGGAGGGATGTATCAACCAGATGGTGGTGTGGCACTGTAGACTGAGTTTGCCAGTAGAAAAGGAAATGGGCATGAGTGTCAAATAAATCTTTTTTGCATCCTGACACAATCACACACACAATCTTTTTATCTTTTTTTTTTTCTTTCTTAAAACTTGCAAGAAATTGTGACAAGTCCCTTCAATAATATCTATACAGCTTAGTGATGAGGGGGCGGTTGTCTGTTGTATTAAGTCATACTAAATGAGTCCTGTCTTGCCCTTTATCCAGTTTCTGACAGCTGATAGCAAATGCCTAGGGAAGAGTAAAAGAACAGATATGCAAAGGCTTGACCTGGTGTACATTTCTGTCTTTCAACAGTGTTTTCCTTAGGGACTTTCAAAGTCAGAATTGGAGTCTTCATGTTCAATAAAACACAGTGTATTTTTCTCTTATAGAATGCTGTGATCATTTCTTTTGAATCCTTGCTTCCAATAAGTATAATCCACATGTCAATCAACTGTAGTGCTCAGTTGTATTTATAAATCTTTTTTTTTTAGATATGAGAATTTTGAGGATCCCCTGGGGATGATTGACAAATTTCACTATGGGACACACTACTCAAATGCTGCTGGTGTCATGCATTACCTCATTCGAGTAGAACCTTTCACTACACTTCATATCCAGCTTCAAAGTGGCAGGTATACTGTGAGCAAATGAGCAGCACTGTCATTTTTCTTCATTATCATTTTACTGAGGGAATGATCCAAGTCTAACCTGGCTTTTCTGATCTGCAGATTTGACTGTGCTGACAGGCAGTTCCACTCTATTCCTGCTACCTGGCAGGCGCTTATGGACAACCCCAACGATGTCAAGGAACTTATCCCAGAGTTCTTCTACTTTCCAGAGTTCCTGGAGAATCAAAATGGTAAACTGACTGACTACACCAAATACTCTCATAGAAAACTGTTCTTGTGTTCTTCAGAAAAGAATTGTTACAACCATTTGTGAATGCTGTGGAACACTTCCTATGTAAACTTTATAGTGTGCTTATAGAAATTACTTTAATCATCATGCTGGCTTCAAACTGTTTAATGGAGACACCAGTTGTATTAAGCAGCAGCCTAAATGCTGTTTAAAATTCAGACTAGGGACTTAAGGATGGCTAAAAAGTGTTGTTTACCTGATGTAAAATATCAGACATGATCATTTGGATGTTTGAAAAATAAAAAATTAGTAATAGCTAATACTGATTAAATAATTAGCAAAAGTTAATATAGGTTAATTAGTATTCTTATACTGGGTTCATTGGATGATAGAGTTTGAACATCTTCAAACATGTGAGGTCTTTTATTTGTTCTAGGCACCCAACATATTTTCTGCTTGCTACAGTTACCTTCCAATGCAATGTTAAATAACTGATTTTAGAGCCATGTAAGGTTTCAGTGCACATAACAAGGAAAAAAAAATCACTCAAAAAGCTGATTGCAAAGACAGTATCCTGCATTCTGATGTGAGACTCCTAGCCGGTTTTTAATTCACATTTATTACATAGTGAATGGTTTCTCTACCTATTACACAATTTAAAAATGGATTTGTATGTTTGTGTTGCTGCTAATTTATTCCGCTAGCTACAGTCTACAAGAATTCTAAGTTATAAAAATTAGAAACACCCAGGTCACGCTTTCAAAAGTCGTTTAAATATTTAGAGTTGTCCTAGTGAAACCTGGTGGGATTTAAGGCTTCTTGAAAGCTTTGATTCTACAACCACTTAAACCTGGAAGTAACTTCATTCTTATTAATAACCTCATTGAAATGTTTTGGACTCTTAGTCCTGCTAAAAGAAAGCAAATGCAGATCTTTTTACAGATAGGTGTGTAAATGATTAATGCTACTTTTAAGGTTGGGACTTCAGCTTTGGAATAATTTGTGTGCTTCAGACAATTGTTATCCTGTATTATTTAACTTTTTAAACATTCAGACAGAACTTACCCTCAGAGGTAGCGTTACTGGAAATATACGTTAAGAATTTTTCAGTATCCTTCCCTTGTATTGAGATAGTAATGCTTTTTAATCTTCATTGAGAAATTAAGATATTTGAGATATTTTGTAGTAACTCTTTAAATTCTCCGAATTCTTTACTAGGTTTTAACTTAGGTCAGCTTCAAATATCCAAAGAGGTGGTAAATGATGTTGTTCTCCCCAAATGGGCCCACTCCCCAGAAGACTTCATTTATAAACACAGGAAGGCTCTGGTAAGATGGGGTTTTTATGTGTGAAATAATGATAAAGCAAGTAAACCTACACGTTGTCACTGTGGCTTAAGTGTGAACTACTGAGGCTACATTTGAATGAGAGTTGTGGTTGCATTTGACCTTACAAGTACCATTAGAACTTTGAGTTAAAAGCACTGTGCATGTCCATAAAATGCTCAAAAAAAAAGAAGGGAAGAACCTGAACATACGAATCATGTGGGAGTTCGCTGCCCTACGACATAGAATGCAGAGAAATGTGGGTTTAGGTGATAAGACTTCCCTTGCTTTTTAAAGATTATGCTTTATGGTTCTAGGGAACTAGCAGCTTACCTTCCATTGCACATTGCATAGTTGCATTTCAATAGTCCAGATGTGCTGCTTTGCTGAATTAATATTCCCTCTTACTGGCAGTTACTGCCCTTAACACATGGATATTCTTATACTTCTGCCCTGTACGTTGGTGTATACCTAGTTTTGGAATTAAATATCTTTTGGAATTACATATCTTTTGGAATTAAATCTCTTCCACAGAAAATAATAAATATTTCAAGAAGGCAGGAATACTTCTCTTATTCTTACAAGAGTATTTTTCTGTCCTAGGAATCTGAGTATGTTTCTGCTCATCTTCATGAATGGATAGATCTGATTTTTGGCTACAAGCAGAGGGGGCCAGCTGCAGTGGAGGCACTCAATGTGTTCTATTATTGTACTTATGAAGGTACAAAGCAGTATGCTCTCTTGTCATTGTCATCAGACTTGGGGATTTTCAGTATTAGACAGAAAACACTTGATTTGTGAGCATGCCATATAGTAGCATACGGTAAGGCAATGGAATTATAGATGAAGCAAACTTGCAATTTATCATCAGATAACCAGGATATTTGATTCTTTGATCAGAAGTTGCAAAGCTGAAATTTTAATAAAGGTGGGGTTTTTTTAAAGGGTGGCTGTTCCTGTCACTTATGTTTTGTTTCTTAAAGTGTTTGGGGGGTTTTGTTAGTTTCTCATTTGCTTGCTTAAAAGCATTTGTGGGAAGAGGTTTCTTGTGGTTTAGGAGTCAAGTCAAGTTGGTTAAAAACAACGAATATTGAAGATAAATGATAGACTGTTAATTCCAAAGCTGAATTTTGAGTGGCTTTTATATGCGATGTGTCGCATGCATGAAGTATATTAAATTTGTTTGATAAGAAGAAAGCCTGCAATTCTTGCGCTTACAGATACACTTAAAAATCCACATACAGAGTGGAGTTTTCAGATTGTCTTTAATGTGAAGGCATTGTTTGGAGGCTTTTCTGGGGCAAAATGTGATAATGCTGCAATTAAATTAAGTTCTGCAACATTTGTTGACCGTTATCAGTTCTCAATAAGTTGTCTGGATCATGTTCTTTTTCCATTTTTCTACCCTTCATCATTCTGGTTGTGATCTAGGGGCTGTGGATTTGGATGCTTTAACAGATGAAAAAGAAAGGAAAGCTTTAGAAGGGATGATAAACAATTTTGGGCAAACTCCATGTCAGCTGTTAAAGGTAATGCTCTTTGTTCCTTCTCAATCAGACCTTTGTGGTTAAATCCAACTGAGTAACAAAGGACTTTGGAAAAAGAATGAAAATATGATGGTTTGTAAGGGAATGGTTTGTAATTTTAGGAATTTTAAGTCTTTGCTACATTACCGTTGGTAAAGGTCACACTGATGGAAATTTAGCATACCATTTTCGAAAGAAATTAATATACCAAGGGAAATTAGGTGCTTAAGAGTCTATTTTCCCATTGATTATCAATAAGTTTTTGAGTATCATGTGGCTTGAACAAATGGATAAATTTGTGTAACTTGGTACTCCTTCAAATCCTGTCTCCTAGGAGCCCCATCCACAAAGGCTGTCAGCAGAAGAGGTAGTGCAAAGACTCACTAAAAGTGACACTTCCACTCTGAATCTCTTTCAACACCTCACTGAACTGAAGTCATTCTTCATCGAGGTAGATGTTGCTTGAAATTTTGTAAAATCTGATATGAAACTTCCGATGTACTTGAAACAAAAGGTCGCAACCTAGATGAAAATAAACTTGCTTCCTATTTAAAGAAAATGTTTTTTAAGTGCAAATGTGTCTAAAATGAGCTCTGTCATCTTAATTAGTTTCGTAGAGGTCGAATCCCCTAAATTTGTATCTACTGGCTGCTTGTGTGGGTGTTTTTTGAGTCTTAAGACACTAAGACAGCTAAGAACATCACTGGTGTTATCTGAGGATTCACTGAACTTGGTAGCTGAACTCCCTGATTTAGGACAGAGCCAGGGTTTCATTTCTGGTGTTTGCAACAAAGCATCCCTGCATGAACTGGATATGTGTGTACCGGTGCCTTAGAGGACTCTACAGGTCTGACGTTACTCCAGGAGTTTTGGGTCTTGCTCTTCACAGACACCAGATTTGTCCTTTAGCTCTTATATATAATCAAACCCAAACCGTGTCCTTTCTCTTAGGGAATCAGTGATGGTGTGCCCATCGTCAAAGCTGTTGTCCCCAGGAATCAGGCACGTTCCTTTATTTCTCAGGGAAGCCCAGAGATCTTGGTGAGTCGCATGTGTCAATTCTATTCTTAGACTGGAGACAGTCAAATAGGTGTGTATGTTTCATACAAACTGTTCCTGTTCAAATGTGTTCCTTTAACCCTCAGCTATAAGTTAAATATTTGTCTTCTGAAGAGAAACCGGGCTGATTTGTTGAATGGCATTTAAGAACTGATGAGACAGGAGTGTTAGTTGTCCTGAGGTGTGGTGTAAGTTGCCCACTCGATCCACTTCCATAGTAGCAATCAACTTCCTAATGCAGTGCAGCCCAGCTTGAAAATGAGAGCTTTTCATGGCACCGTTTTGTTTATCATTACTTTCCAACCCATATATTAAACTATATTGAACTGTACCATATGTCACATATACGTACTTCAAAGGCCGGCACTGTTGCCGAAATTAACTTTCATGCTGGCACTATGGCAGGTGGCCAAATGATGAAAAGAGGAGAGTGTTTTTGTATTTACATCTGTATGTATGGTCTGCATATGGGGCCCTGTGCAATAATACCTTGGTTTTGCAGGAAAGAATATTATTTTCCAATATTCCTATTTTGTAGGTCAAGTTTATTGTCCTGGCTTAATGTGGTATGTGCATATATAATTTAGAATTTGGACATGTCTAAAATTCTCATTGTATTTTTTCTAAATAGCTATTGAAAATAGCCTTGACTATTTACATTCCTTTCTTATTTTCTCAGAAATAGAACTATAGTACAATTTAAAAAAAATCTTCCTGTGTTAATATGTTAATGATTAATGACTGCTATTTCAAATAAGAGAAGCAGCAGCTGGCTGGGTTTTTTGTATTTTATCTCCTTGCTACATGTTCCTTCTCCCCACTTTCAACTTCTCTGATGTATCTAGAACATACACTATTCTAATTTGGTAATATGTAGTACATGTGCATTAACTCACCTGAGCCGGATTTTTGTTTTTAATTTGTAGATGGAAGTGGTATGTGTTCTTTTTTTCTTTGTGGTAAAGTCTCAAGAAGCCCGTGCTGGATTTTATGCAAGCTCCATTGCCATCAAAGGCAAGCAGAAAATATACTTCTGCGTTTCACCGATTTTTCCTTTCAAACTTTTTTAGGTAACAGCAAGTCTGAACTGCGTTATTGGAACTCATGGTTGGCTGCCTTATGATAAAAATATCTCCAACTATTTTACATTCATCAGAGATACCACAGTGACAAATCCCAAGTAAGCATGTGATGAGGCGAGGTGCAGATGAACACGTCTGCAGTAATAAAATACAGTAATTGAGTTTTGGTCAGTGGATTGTACTGTTTCCATTGGCTGAGTTTGGCTGAGTTTTCACATAAGAATGCATCGTCTGATGTTCAAGAATATTACCTCTCATCTGTAATACGGTTCTAGTAAAGAGTTAAGTAGCATTTCAAGGTTCTTCATTCTTAGATCTACTTCTAACTTTTAAAAATTCTAATTATCATCATAAATACTCATCTTTGAATCAGAGATGGTCAGTCTTCATACTTTCTTACACCATAGTGCAGATATATGTGGTGGGTTTGTTTCTTTGGTTTTCAGAATATTCTTTTTTTCATTATTGTAACAATACTTAGGGACGTGAGTTACTCATACAGGATCAAATGGCATGAAAGACTGAAAAGATCTAAGGTGAAATCTTGCTTCCACTTGCTGCTGATAGTGAGAGTATTGCCATGGATTATCAGGGTGCCAGAATTTCACCTATTAATTTGTTTAGATGTAGCCTCCTCTATAGATGGAATTTCTTATTAATTTTTAAGGACATAGGAAGTGCAAAATACATTGGTCTGAACTAAAGCTACCCTTAACTGCTCATCATTTGCCTACAGAACCCAACGCAATGTGAGTGGTCCCTTTGCACCGGGGCTGGAGATCACCTCCAAGTTGTTTGCAGTGTCCCACGACGCAAAACTGCTCTTTAGTGGAGGACACTGGGACAACAGCATCAGAGTGACATCTCTAATGAAAGGCAAGCTGGTTGGACAGCACATCAGGCACATGGGTTAGTAATTGCTTATATCGTGATATGAAAGGTTTTACGTATTGTGCCGTGCTGTTTGGTCTTTTTGGAAATAATTATAGCCAGTGCACTTGAGCAGACGAGCCCAGCCGTTATAGAAGAATGGAAGCATAAGAACAGAAGAATATTTGAACCATGACTATACATAAATACTTCAGCATGACTTTTTAGTTATTGGAGTGATGGTTTAATGTAGTTTCAAAAGAAGGCTTGACTACTGGTTTTAGGTAGCAAAGTTGGTTAAGTCAGGTTGGTACACCAGGCTGTACAAGACTTCATTGTTTAATAAAGTCTCATCAGCCCTTATCACAGTGAACTGACTGCAAGTCAGGATACGTTGTTGGTGTATTACATGCACATTGTCACTCTGTGGGAAATCAGTCTTAAATATTTATGTGATGATAACTTCGTGTTTTCTTTCCTTTATCTAGATATTGTGACCTGCTTGGCAATAGACCACTGTGGAATTCATTTAATTTCAGGCTCCAGAGACACTACCTGTATGATATGGCAAATAGTTCAGCAGGTAGGTTATTTAGGCATACTCTGAAAAGCAGTTTCTGAATGCTTTTTTGTGCTCCTCTGTTTTCCTGTGATGGTTTATTGATTTCCTTTCAGGTTGGCAGGGAAGATAGTCCACTAAAATTGATTAGCTTACTAATTGTATTTCTCCCATTGTCTTCTGTGTTTGAAATATTTACTATACACATTAGTTACTTTACAGCTGAAGTACAGTATTTCAGAGGCACTCTTAAAGATGTCATAGATTATTTTCAGGATAGGCAAATATTATTATCCATTGTACAGATGGAAGAACGGAAAAAGAGACAGTACTTGAGACTACCCAGATTCGTTAGGACAGTGTTTAGTTGGGGATTTTTACGTTTCTAGGCTGCTGTTCAGTGTACTGGTTGCATTTTAGCATTTTGTTTCCTCTGTGGGAAGTACTGTTGAGTACACTAGGAGTTAGCAAAGACAACGCTGGTCTGTGACCTGGGTTTACGCTGGCATTTCAGAGTTCTATAATATTGGTCTTGTGCTTTCACACAATGAAAGTGGTTGTGTGATGCATGTGTGTACTTACACTAAAAACATGAGGCCGCTCCCATTGTTATGCGTTTAAATGTTCATTTCTGATTGCTGCATTACGGATACATGAGTAGGATTAACTGCAGGGGGAGCTGTCATGTTATGGACAGCACGTTTGGTCAGGTCACCTTGTTATAATTGAACTAAAGTCAGCACATTAAACCGGTACAGTGGTGCGTAACTGCATGTCTTTTTGTGGAAGCTGTCTTTATGGTGGGACCATTTAGAATTCTTTCAAGAAGTACTTTGTAGCAACAGTGTGTGGTCGAAAAGGTGAGACCTTAGTGCTCAAACAGTATTTTTTTTGTCTCAGGTGAGGATAAATGTTGGACATTTTAGTTTATCTTTTTAGTGTGAGTTAAATAAGTCATCCTTTTGAGATTATATTTGTTTAGAAATGCTTTTTCTTAAGACTTCTAATGTATTTTTAAATTATTATTTAATGGATATCTGAATGATCTTGTATATATTGTAAATTCTTGTGAGAATTTTACCTTGGTCTTTACAAAGTGGCAGCAATGACTGCGTACTGTCACCTCCATTCTACTTGTCTGCTCTGCATTGTCACCTTCTTTCCCAGCTCTGTATTTTGACGCTTGTTCTGCATTCCTGCATTCTTCAGGCTCCCAGGCCTTGGTTGGCTGTCAAATTTCTATCACAGAAATGACAATAAAGAGTGCTCTCGGAACTATTTACTAATACCTTCTCTCTAAGCACAGGTCTTGCCTTAGGACTGGTCTGAGGATGTCTGTATATGCTGATAGTACACTCACTGGAACAAAAGTACTAAGTGACTTTTTATACCCTGCAGTCATGTGGGAAAATGAATATTTTTAATGAATATTACTACAAGATTTGCTTTATATATTGTACTACTGGTAGTCACTGAGAAAGAATATTAGCTTTTCCTTAGAAAATGGAACAGAGTTGCCGTAGTTTTAAGCAAAATAGCTTTCAGCTGCTTTAAGCTTGGCTGTGAACATAGTGCTTAGTTCCAGCATAAATTGTAAGAACTGAACAAGCCCAGATACACAGGTGAAGAAAAAGTGGGTAGATGAGTGGGTCTGAACTCCTATTAGGATTGCTCACTGTGGTGTAACCTGGACATCTGAAGGGATAGAAATGATTCAAGTAAGAAACTCTGTCTTTCACATGTCCTTCATTCGTTCTTGTGGTTTCAGTAAATAGGGCTGCTGACATAACAGGCAAGAAATTGGAATTGGAACAGATGAGTTATGCCTTCGCTTTTGGTCTATGTCAAATATACATCTCCCACAACTGATAGTGAAGATACCAGAAATTTATTTTTTGTTTGTCCTTCAGCTGCAAGAGAATGTGTCATTGCACTTTTTGTTACTCTCAGGGAGGAGTGCCTGTAGGTCTAGCACCTAAGCCGTTACAGATCCTTTACGGGCATACTGACGAAGTTTCGAGTGTTGGCATCAGCACTGAGCTGGATATGGCAGTGTCGGGATCCAGGGTAAGCATTGTCCTACTTTTCCCTTCTTTGCCTTTTCTCTACTCAAACCACACAGCGTGTTTGAAGTTGATTAAGAATAATTTAAAAATGTGACTGTTCCATGATCTTTTACTTCAGCCTTGTGCATCAAGATGCTATGTGTCCTCTCCCTTGCTGCCTGCTTAAACCAGGCTGTCTCAAACTGCTCTGCACGGCATAGGCCTTAGCTACCATGTTGTGTTATTCTGCACAGATTAGCTTTAACGAGTGTGGACTTATTTGGAGATCTTAAGCTTCCGACAGAAACAATTCTGTAACAGTTTCTTGCCTGCTTCCTTAACCTTGAAGGTTCTGTGCAGCTTATTCACGTTCTACCTTATTGTACAACTCTGGCAGGCTGCTGAACTCTGGCTCTGTCCTGCATTTAATTCTTACTCATAAATGTGACCCATGAAATGGCTGATTTGCTGCCTATCCTTCCCCTCTTGCCCTATTTGCATTTGTTTTTTCGTGTGCCTGTAGTACATTGCCTTGAAAGGAAGGTTTTGTTTTGTAGAATTCCTAATGCTCAGGAGTCTTGATCTCCAGTTAAGGATTTAAGTGCTTTCATAATATTCCCTCTCTATTTAAATATTCTTTCTGTGTGTTGTGGTAACTTACCGGCTGAGTAACAACTTACCTCAATTTGACTGCAGGATGGGACTGTTATTGTGCACACTATTCGGAAAGGTCAGTACGTGAGGACTTTGCGACCGCCTTGTGAGAGTTCCCTCCTGCTGGCTGTTCCCAATCTGGCTGTGTCCTGGGAAGGCCACATAGTTGTCCATACCAGCATAGAAGGAAAGACCACTCTTAAGGTACTTAGGTTCATGGAATACCTCTCTTTCTCTCTCTGAAGACATTAGTCATAAATGTTGTTAACTTTATCCTTGTTTTCTAAAGTAATAAGACTTTTTGAGCATCCTGTGTCTGTTTCCGTATTTTTTAAATTTTGCTAGCCAGGGTGAGTGAAGTTGGATTACAGAATAAGTCACAGACATACTGTGCACCTGCAAGTTTCATTAAAATCTCCCAGTACCTGCAGGGAAGATGCCCAAGCATGTCCTAATGAATCTTCCTGGGAGAGCTGCTTTGAAGTTGAAAACTAGGGGAAACAAGTTCCACTGTGCACAGAAACAGAAGCTTGTAAGGCAAGCAGTAAGTTCGGGGTACAAGATGCCCAGTGACTACACTGATGTTTTTTAGTATTGGATTGGAGAGAGAGCTCTAAGGTTCACAGTGTAGTTTATTCTGTCTGTTGAGTAGCTGTGTAGTTGCTTTAATAAGGGTAGAGGTGTTATGATTTCTACGAACATGGAAAATTTCTTGAAGACAAGTTTATTAGATATAGGCGTGCTAGCTGCATTGGGAAGATGGGGACAGAAGAGACCAAGGTATTGTCAGGCTGGAAGAACTTCAGATGGTCATGTTAGCTATGTCTTTAATCCATCAGTAATTCATTGCCTTGTCCAGAAAATACTTGTAGATCTAGCTCTGTGGAAATATACCTATTTCCTCCTGCTTTTCAGTTTGGGTTGGGGGAGGGAGGGTGGCAGCAGGGCTGACAATAAGAGTGTTCTCTTCCTTTCTTCTTCCTTACCAAAAACCCTTATAAAATAGGGACATGTCCATTAAATCCATGAATGTTTTCAGAAAATTTGGAATTGATTAGATGGATAGGTAAGATGTTACCATGTTACATCAACAGGCGATGAGAAATAACTTCAAAAATTTCCATACAGAACCTGATGTACATACACATTGCATATAGGCTCAGTAGTCTCATATCACTCAACAAGGAAACTGGTGTCAGCAGTATTATCTGTGGGTTATTGCCCAAGTTAGCTCCTGTTAGTGAGCTAAAGACACAAATAATACAATCTTAGATGTCACAGAGGACTGACTGGATTATTTTTGATCTTTTCAGGATAAGAATGCATTACATCTCTATTCTGTCAATGGAAAATATTTGGGTTCTGAGACTCTGAAGGAGGAAGTGTCAGATATGTGTGTGACTGGCGAGTATATAGTGATGGGCAGCTTACAGGGATTTCTTTCCATACGGGATCTCTACAGGTAGTGTACCACCATCAGTAGTTTATTACTGAGATGCAAATATAAAGATTTGTTGAGAAATGGCTGTGTAACGTGGGCTTTGCTTGGTGCTGTAGGTGGTAACCATTGCTTTTTTCTGTGTTCCTGAAAGAACTCTTCTATGAGGGAACTAAAATAAGGAGAAAAGAAAAATGAGAGGTTATACCAGGCGTTTGTCCCAATTATGCACCTAGAACTGACAGAATTTGGGAAGAGCTGTGTCTGACATCTGCAGGCTGTGATTTTCCCATGTCTGATTAGGCACTGGGAGCTCAGCAACCGCAGGATCGCGTCTCATGTAGTTCTGCCCTGAGTTTCAAACTCTGCTTACTGCTGCACTCCGTAGAGCTCCGTTGCTCCTCAGAATGGGAGGGATCTTTGTCATTTAGGCAGTTGTGGGGGTAATGTTACTGTTCTTCAGTGAAAATGTCTGAATTTACTGACCCATCTATGCCTGTTCTTGTTATTGGAACTCTATTCTGGAGTATGACTAAGTCATTCCTTAGGAGTTTACAAGAATTGAAATTAGCAAACTGGATCCTTGAGAAGCTCTGTTTTATAGTGCATCCCACAGACAGCAATTTCAACTGCAGTGTGATTCTTTGCAATATGTGCAAACAAATACGTGATGTGCTTTGTCTGTGTGGTTTTTGATCATTGCAGCCTGAGCCTGAGCATCTCCCCCTTAGCCATGAGACTGCCAATTCACTGCATTTCTGTCACCAAAGAGTACAGCCACATCCTTGTTGGCTTGGAGGACGGCAAGTTGATTATCGTCGGTGTTGGCAAGCCCGCAGAGGTAAAACCCACCATCAAGAACTTTTTCTACCGAACAGTGGGAAGCTCACTTATATCTGCTTTCCAGTTGAGCAAGAGGTCTCCTCTATGGCAGGGTAAATTTAAGAGCAAGTTTCAGTTTTCAGTGGGAAAAAAATAACTTTTGAGACTGCTCTACTGAAATTTCTCATTAAGAATCAAAGGTATATAGGGATCACAGATGGGAAGCTCAGCTGGACTAACTTCCAGACTTTATCACTCGCATCTGAATAAGCAAAGTCATAGTAGCTAACTTTTTCTGAACGTGATAGTGTTGTCAGCACTTCTTGATGAAATAATTTTCCAGAAGATAATTGGAAATGAAAGAGAGCAAGCTACTTTATTTGTCATGCTTTCTGTCAGATCTTTTGATATGCATTGATTGACACCGGGGAAAAAAAAATATTACTGCTTTCTGTTCAGAGTCTCTAATTGCAGTGCACAAAGAATCACTTGTGTAGGTTTCCAATATGCTCTGTGCTCCATATGGTGAATATAAACTTGTTGGTACTGCGTATGCAATATCAAATACAGAGCATCCATCTGTCAAATAGCTGTGCCCAATTTTGCTTGTGCAGAACAACGATTTTGCTTTAAGTACTTCTTGTCATGATTTTCAAAGTACTTGAGTTAGTTTAAACCTGCTTCTCTTTATAACCCGATCTCCATTGTGCTGCAGTGTATTTATTTGAACATGTGATTATCACTTTTGCATGACCTTTAGTAAATGCCGGAGAAGTGTCTTAATTTAATTTTATATTTTAATTGTGGAAACAGAGCGACTTTATTTGCCGGTAGTTTAAAATGTTTTAGCTAGGACATATTAAACACGGTTTAATATTTGAACCAGGCTTCCCACAATGTTAGCCTGCCTTTGTTTGCAGCGGATGGGGAGGGAGGTTCCCACTGACCTGCAGCTGGACGGCTTCGTCCTACTGCACAGTTGACAGAGAGGTGCTTCTGATGGGGTTAAACATGTTTGTAATGGCAGTTTTAAAGTCACTGTCATTTCTAAGCTTCCTGTTCCTTAGGAAAGATCTTTTGTAGGCTGAAATGTGTGTATATCATTAGACTGAAGGCTTTTTTTTTTTTCAGTTGTTAATCACATCTATTTTTCTAACTATGGAGAAAGTGTTGTTCCAAAGACTGGATTCCTTATATTAATTTTTTTTTCAGGATAATCTGTTTATAATTCAGATGATCCGCAAGCTTAATATCTATGTGAATAGATTTTTTTTAAATGCAAACATCTAAGGATCAACATTATGTCCCAGATTTTCTAGTTTTCTATAATGCCATCAATCAATATATTTGAAAAGCATATGTACGTGGGGTATTTCTTTGACTTATTTGTAGTTTGGAAGGAATATATTAATTACTAGAATTTTATCCTTATACAGAAGACGGTGCTGTAGTTCTGGCTTTTAGTGGTGACACTGATCCTTGGGATAAAGGGAGAGACCAACTTTGTTTCTTGTGCATACGGTGAAATGCTGCTTGGTATTAAGATTGGCCTTTAGTGTTTCTGCATTGACAGTATCCAGTATGAAGTGAAGTATAACAAATGTCACTGTATTTTCAACAATGACTTGGCTGTTCGGGATGTTGCAGCAGTCTGGGGGAAGCTCGCCCGTCCATGCCAATCCCTGCGAGCTCTGTGCCTTTTCTAGCCGGCTGCTGCTGTAATGACACCGTTCTTGAGCAAGCTTAACTTAGAGTTCTGACTGCTGGGAGCTGTTCTCAAGCTTGTGCTCATCAGACACGCACCTTGTTTGTCAAACTGTGAAGGGTTTCATAACCTAATGAGCTGCCAGGCTGATCACTACTGGCCAATCTTAAGCCTTATATTCAAGAAGTCAATTAAAACAGTTTCTTACGAATTGTTGTCAGATTGCAAACCTACCAGATGCTGGATTAAATGTGGCCTCTGGTTGCTTGTTATCTGTCTATACTTCTGTGTACTTACTCAGTATGAATTATTTCTGGTTTCAATTTTACTCTGGGCACTTCACCCAGGATCTTTGGAAGACTCTGTAAATCTGACACCAGGAGATAACCTTTCTCTCTTTCCTTCATTCTGCTGTCACTGCCTTGCATTTTGCTTATCTTTTCCTTTTCACTTCTAGCAATTTCTGTTTGAAATCTCTAAAATAAAGTGTCCTTTCTTCTACTTTGATTCTTTTTTGCTTCACATTCACCTCTTTTTTCCTTCCTATCAAAATAGCAATCAAAACACTGTTTCTAAGCCGTTTGAAGTAGGATAAGTAATAAGTCTGCATTACTTGGTAATAACCCTTTAACCATTCAAAATCAGAGAAGACTTTGATTAGTGTGTTGTCCGTTGGTTTTTGTCAGTCCCAAGAATCATCCCCAAGTGTAACTTTTGGTTTGTTTTCAAATAATTTTTGTTGGTCTGATTTTGTTTATGCAGTACATTGTAGTGTCTGCATTTCACCAGAATCAGTGTCTGAATTCCTTTTTAATTTATCCACCTTATCCCTTCCCCCTCCTTTTGTTTCTCTGAATTACTTTTAAACAGATGCGCTCAGGTCAGCTTTCCCGAAAGCTGTGGGGATCAAGCAAACGGCTCAGCCAGATTTCATCAGGAGAGACTGAATATAACACTCAAGATTCCAAGTGATTGCTGCTTCTACCTTCTCTTGTGGATTCCAGAAACATGTCTAATCTTTTGGTCACTTTAAATGTGTATCTCAACTTTCAGGGGCTTGATTCTTAAATCTCTTGAAGATGAACCAATGGTAGAGGTACAGTAATAAGCATATGTACTCATGCAAGTTAGCTTGCGTGCGTATTTTTCCTTAACTGTGTTGACTTGCTCACAGCACAACCTCTCTCGAAATGGCTGCTATAACTGTGTTTCAGAAAAAAAATGAAAGAAAACAACACAAAAACAAAGACACCCAAACCTCCGAACCCAAGCTTGCTAATTGAATTTAAGATAAGTAGCATTTGATTTAAAGCTGAATAGGGCCAGATGTTCCTTGATCACAAAGAGGGTGTTTGGCTTTGCTTTGACAGCATTGTAATTCCCCAGCAGTAAATTAAAATTCTGGCAGTTGCAGTGGTCGGATTCAGAATTGAGATAGGTGACAGTTACAAACTTTTCGATATGTTTTTAGCCGAATGAACAGTTTATTGCAATTCATTCCTGTAAATGGCTATTGCTATGTTTTTTGTAGTTCCAGTCTTAGGCTGTTCTGCAAGGAACATCTGTGTTGCACTACTTGATTATCAGAAATTGGGTAAAGCACAGACATGAATAACTTCAAAGGAGTTTGGAGGTGGTGAAGGAGCTAAAGGAGGTAGGAAATACTTGCTGCTGAAAATTATTTATATTGTTAAGTAGACTAAGACATACACTAAGAAATACCATAATATATTTAGTATCTTGAAGAAATACAGAGAAAGAATCAGTATCTATATTGGTCAAAGGTCAATCTGCTTCATTAGTAAGGCAACTCCTACAAACAAAAGATTAACTTCCACTGCAAAATCATTTCAGCAACATTGCAGCACATTTTAGTTAAATGGCACCTTTTTGTTTCTTGGCGTGATGTTCAACAAACTCGTTGTTAGCTATATTTTTTTTTTCTGTAAAACAAAGCAGGGAAACAGATAACGTACCCATTTTCAAGATGTGTTTAGGACCTGGGAAAAGAAAATGTCAGATCCTTATGTGCACTATATCCAACAAAATAGTTATGGATTTTATGCTGTATTTTGGACAAGCCATTACTGGGGTTTTTTTTTGGTTTAGAAATACATAATGATAGAAGGGTGTGTATTTCCCTGTCATTCTGACATTTTTGTGATGTTGATTACAATTGTAAACCCCATACTGTTAGAAAACCCTAGTGCTGAGGGAAAAATATGAATTTTTGGATCGGTGTATGAAAGTATGTGTGCATGTGTATAGATGTGTGTATGTTTGTGTATATATATGTATATACATGTATGTATGTCTATTAAAAGGAGAAAATACCATGGGGTAAGGGGAATATAGATATATAAGACAGAGCTTTAAGTGATTGTTGGCTATTATGTTCCTTTTGGCTATTGCTTTCTTCCCTCTACCATCACTTTTCTTGTTATTTTTATTTATTTATGGAAATGAATGTGTGTTGTATCTGCTATAAATGTTACCAGATACTTGCTGTGTCTGGGGAGCTGTTGAACTACCTGAGGAACTCCATAGTGTGTAATCTCATTTCATTAACTTTTAGCATAATATTTATTAACTTTGTAGAAATAGTGATACCTCCTTACCCAGCAAAAGGAGAACCTTCACAAGTTCTGTTAGTCTCATTGAAATTGTTTTCTCCTCTTCAATTTCTTTACTGGAAAAAAGAAATCCCTCTTAATGACTGATTACTGTGCTGTGTAAAGAAAGTTGCATTGCTGCTTCTTAGCTTTTCTAAATGAAATAATAAATCAGACTAGTGAACAAGTGGGGTCTATGCATAGTTGCAATATTCTGATTAATCACTGTGAGAGACTGGATTGTCTGGAAAGTTAGGAGAAAATAAGGATTATTTCCCTGAGTCACTTGACAAGAGAGCATTAAGTTTCCAGAAGTAGAGTGGTGTGGTTATTTTCAGGCTCGATGTATGTAAAAAATCCACATCCCATATTTTCAAATAAGCTATAGAGAAGTGAAAAATACTATTTTTAATCAATTACCTATCCAGTAAGAATACTAAGGATACTATGGAAGTATTAAGTGTGTATACGAGAATGTGAAGTACGTCTGTCCATTTTGATTTCATGAAGAAAGAATTTCAGGGAAGCTCTTTCGGGAGTAGTTGAGAAGAATTTCAGCTCAGATGTGAGATTTTCCTGTATTATGGGAAGCTGAAAACAACTCATTTGGGGCATTGAGTTGGTGGTTTTTAGAAGAATGCATATATGTTCTGTTTAAACACATAGATGAGTTTAAGTGTCTACTTGCAGGGGAAGAGGGCAGGAAATGATGTTTCAGGCTGGTAGAATCAAGTGGAAAAACTGAGGAGACAGGTTTGGTGAGAGCATAGTTTTCTTTTTGTGACTTGCACAGAGAGGTTCGCGTAAGGGTTTGAAAACGTCCTACTGCAGTTTAGGTATGTTTATACAACAGTCGAATTAATGTTTTTAGTAGTTTAATATTAAAGAATACTGAATACACTGTGTCGGTTTAAGTAAAATATCATGTAGTTGCAATTATTGAGGATGGAAGAGTTTATGGTGAAGAGCTTTGACATTTGAATACCATCATTTCAGTGCATCACAAGCATCTGGGACAGGTTTGAATGCAGAGAGTTCTCAGGCTCTGACCTGAGGCTGGTTTGTGCTCTGCACGAAGCAGCGGAGCGAGGAGGGGACGGGTGAGCTCAGAGCTGCCTTGTGCTCTATGCACAATGGCAACAACCATCGCCTTTTGCTCTTTTATCTGCTCCTCAAGGATGGGAGGTGCACACCAGCTCTTGTCAGAGCCTCTCTGGAAAGACCCCTGTAGGTTTGAAGGCCTGCACTTTGCTTTTATCTAAACCCAGCTCTAAATAAAAGATGTAGGTGGTAAGTGTGAGCATTAGCTGGTGTGTCGTTTCTTTCGGTTTTAACGTGTTTGTGTAAGTCTTTTTTAAAAGTAGAAAGTAATTTTTCTGATCAGCTGTTCGCGTTGGTTGAATTGCAGCCTGTTATGCAGTGCACTGTGAATTAGTGAACTGACTTTCACAATTCTTGGGTTTCCTCAAGTCAGTGAAGCGTAGGATCGCGTTTTGTTTTTCATGTAGGATTGGTGAAATAAGATTTTCCTTTGCTTTTGAAACAAGATTTATTTAAGTGTAAAAATTAAAGCTGTGAGATGAGAGCGTTCTGATTAGGAATTCAGAATAAAATAGTCTAAAGCGGCAGTTGTTTCCTAACACTACATTTGTCAAGATCTTCTTGGTGGTATCTTCTTACATTTACTTTCTGGAACAACCCTAATGATATTTATAAAAGTTTAAGATATGCTTACATTCGAAGCTGAGCAAATAGGAGTGTAAATATAGATATCTAAAAGAAACTGCAAACTGACTCTTTTCGTAGCTGCATATAGATGAGATCAAGTAGCTTGCAGTATTGAGTCACTTCTCCCTAGCACAGTTCTGAACTTGCATACCAAAGGATGATATTTAGAAGACATCTCTCCTTTATTTCAAGTAAAATGTTTGTTAATTTCTCTTTATCAATTCACTTGTAATTCTTGGTAATACTTTAGTTGTCTTTTCATCCATAGTGAAGAATCGTATCTAGTCTGTGCAGTTTTTCTACTATATGAGCGTTGAGAAAGTGAAATATTTGCTGTTCAAGTTAGCATCTGACTTACGCGGATTATTCTGTAGCAATTTACTTGTTATCTAATAGTCACTAATAGGCTATCTAAAAACCAGCTTTTCTATCATCCGTGTACCTTACCAACACCAACAAAAAGTAATAATCCCAATCTTAAGCTAACTGCACTTCTCCTCATGGTTAATAGACATTGTGGAAATCAGGTTTTAGGAAGCCTGTTTCATTTTAAAAAGAAAAAAAGAAAAGGCAGTAACACACACACACATTACAGTTGTTTTGCTAATCTGCAACATTGATATAAATTAACGTTTTTCCCCTGATATACCTTAGATCATGAATGTTATCACAAAAGAGATTTATCAAAGTCTTTACAGCCTTTAAATAGTATGGGTCAATTGGCTGCTTCATAAGGATCCTCTTTGAAGTTGTATTTCTGTGTCCCTTAAGTGCAAAGAACTGAGTTTCTGCACTTGTAGAAATTCTGTATGGAACTGGTAACAGCCCTCCATCAGTCTGCTTTAAGGTAGTCTGCAGGAATTATAAATGTATTTGTAATGCACAATAATTAGGTAGGTCTTTTAACTCTTGCCTGAGTCAATGGGAGCTGTATGGCTCGCTTCCCTCGACCATGGCTCCCTCCTCCCTGTTTCCCCTGCCTTTCCCAATCTCAATTACCAACATCATTACAGGCTATACACACAGCAGCCAGATGCTTCACCAAGCGTTTGCTGTGTATCTGTATTTAGTTGAAAATGTGTATCTCTATAGGAATTATGGTATGGTAGGGAGCTTTACAGCTGGCGAGGGCAGTAGAGGAGATGTCATCCCTTCTGCTCCTACATTGAGTCTATAGACACATGTTGTGTGTTGTCACCTGAAGGGACTCCTCTTTTCCACCGCTAAAGGCACCTTGATGGCTAGGTTAGATGCTGAGGCTACGTGCTGTGAATACTTTTTTCCCTGTCAAGGAATCTGTTTAAAAAAAGCACATATAAACGCATATCCTAATATGAACCTAAGGCCTGATATAATAAATACTGTTAGATGAAAGCACAACATAGGGTTATATTTAATTGGGTGGAAATTCAAGCATGTGCTTCAGTGCTTTCTAGAATGAGCTTTTCATGCTTTTTGGTTTAAAAAACTATGCGAGTTCCAGCTGTAAAGACAACACTTGTTAGCCGTCTCCTTTGGGGGAAAGAGTTTTTGTGCAGTCATACGCATGTGGGTTCGCTGTATACCAATGTTAGACTCAAGTGAAGCATTTGGAAGATGCCTTTCCTTCCATCCCAAGTAGCCAAATTCTCCTTATTATTACTAATTGCCCTTGTTAGCACACACTGTCATAGGAAGCAAGGGCTTTCTGAAAAGCTGCAGTTTAAAGTAGCCATCAGATGCCTGAATGCAGGAACGCCTCCGAGGGCAGCGCAGCATGTTCTGCGCAGTCTGAGCCGAGTGCTCTTCGTCTTAGGCAGTCTTGAACACCCCTTGAACTGCTTGTAGTGTTTATTCAAAGGTACCCTTTGGTTTTAATTCACCTTTTCACTGTGCATCTGTGGAAGAAAAACTGGTGTGTGTTTCTTTTACCATTTACCCAAATAGCACACATAAAATAGGTGTTTCACTGCTTTTCTTCAAGGGAGTGTTCCTCCAGTTGTGTGTTCTTTTTATTTTCATCTGCTGGACTGGGAAAATTGTCAAGAGCTTAGGTCTGTGATTATACTCAGCACAGACACAATTTTAAAATATGTCTTCTGTCCCAGAAGCATGATTGTCCATAAAGATTATGGTTTAAAGCTGCTAAGGTGTTTTGAGATTGAAATATCAAACATCCAGCCATATATATCAGAGATCTAACTGAATTTACAGGCCACTTGTTTGTTTAGCTTCCTGTCTCAGTCAGTATTTTTCTCTTGGGCGAGCCATATTTTTTGCCTTGAAGTAGTAACTTTTAAAAATACTCTTAGTCTTGCAC
Organism: Pampusana beccarii; assembly: GCA_013399365.1. Taxonomy (NCBI): domain Eukaryota; kingdom Metazoa; phylum Chordata; class Aves; order Columbiformes; family Columbidae; genus Pampusana; species Pampusana beccarii. The sequence continues at coordinate 236,646 of VWYH01004820.1, read as the reverse complement.
CTGACAGTGCTGCTTTAGTCATATGTAGCTGTGAGCTATTGCTTAAAGAAAGCCATGAGGGGGGAAAAAAATCATCAAGGAAAACTTGCGATACGTGTTCTGATTCAACTCTTCATTGTGCAGGAGCAGCTTAATCTAAGATTAGAGAAACGCTGCTCCTAAGATTTGCCTCCCTTTGGTCAGTGTTTCGGTGGAAGCCGTGATGCTGCTCAGTTTGCTTGATGGATCTTTACTAAAGCTAAGGGGAGAGTGGAAACAAAGGCCTTACAGCAACGGTTAACCATATCTTCTGATAATTCTTACAGATTGTGCAATCATGTGATTATCAATGGAGTTTTAAATGCCAAAAAATGCCTTTTTTAAGAGATAAATGTTAGGTAGTGGGGAGTGTTGTAAATATGTTTCAAAAATGAGCCTTCAGGCACTGTTATGAACTTGCTGACAGTCTTCTGTGCAATATCTTTTTCCCTTCTGGGTGCTTTAAGAGTATACTGTATGTCTTATTTTGTTTTGATCAGTATGTTTTAAGAGTGTGTATATTGGCTAATGATGGATTTTTTTTCTGTACAGCATGGTGGAAGATGTTTCAAAATTTTGCACTTTTCTAGGATTTGCAAGTTTGTAACCTGACAATTTTTAACATGCACACTTTTGTACATAATTAGTATTGTATATATTTAACATGAGTCTGAAGCAAATAAAAGTAATTGAATGCATAACTTCTCCCTTTATTAACAGCGCAAAAATGAAACTAATGGTGTGGGAGTACAATAAAGGAACACTTATTTCATTTGGCAGGTAAACCTGGGCAGCAGGAAGAGCTGACTTGCTATCCTGTCCTGGTTGTGTTGAAGTATCTTTTTTTCTGGTGAGGAAGGCATCAAAGTGGATACATGAACGTACAGACACTTTCAGACTAGAAATAGCTATGATTACTCAAGTATTGCAATAAAAATTGACTTTTTGCTGGTAGAGATGTCCAAGAGATGAGTTAGGTTGGAGAAAAGAGCCCACTAATGCATATTTATCTTTATTTATAAAGCTAAGGTTCTCCACCCACCCTGGAACCAGAAGCATCTCTTTGCTTCCTCCTCATTGCGTTACCATAAAGCGACTTTTGCTGCAGAATATGCAAGGCTACAGATTCTGGAGATTACTGTCAATCAAGAGGAAACTAAAATCTGTTCCAGGCTCATGTTCAGTTGGTTTCTTACCCCTGTAAACAAGACAAAACATGTTGTGAGCTTTAACAGGAGCTAAGACAACTGCGCTTCCATCTGTTACAAGGGATAGAACAAAGCATCCTTATTCATAATAAGCAGAGTTTTGACTCTCTTCCTTGCCTGCATCATGGGAAATACATATTAGATTTCTTGGTAAATGTTCATATGACTAAAGACATGAGTTCCTCTGTCTTAGAGTTCAACGCATTAGGGCCAAACTGGCATTCCCCTGGCTTTCAATAACAGAGCTGGCTACTGGGGCTCTGTGAATGGGAACTATCGTTTGGAAACATGAGCATCAATGGATGTGATGCCATATCGCTTCCTGGGTAAGGCAGACATTCTTTAGAGCACTTTCATACCGCCTGCTCCTTTGGAGCATAAAGCAACACTCAAAGAGAAATGGAAGCGAGGGATTAAGTAATTTCTGACATGAGGAACAGGCAGCGTGGACAAGGAGACTAAGAGAAGCCTCTCTTCCTTTCTATCTGAGGGAGGATATCCATTTCAATTCAAATGAAGCATTTACCTCAAAAACAGACGTGCTCCTGTCACTCCTTGCAAGGTGGCTTTGTCTCCTTCCACTAGCAGCATCGCACCTTCCCGCAAGCCCTAATGTAGGTGTAAACATTTAATATTATTTTCAAGCTATTTGAAAGGCTAGAATGCTTGTCACAAGCAGTCTTAGTGCAGCTCGCCATGACTACCAACAAAACTTTCTCGCTCACTTATTTCTAACAAAGATGCCAAGATAAAATTAGGTGAGTTATCTTGTTTTAGAAGCTAGTTTTCTTGCTTATTTTTTCTCTTTTTAAGAAGGACAAACCATTGAGGAGAAAAAGAAAACGTGTTTTTCCAGGTACAGGGTGTTTCAGAAAGACAGACCCAAAACACCTTGTGTTGTGATTTCAAATTGGGTCCGCCTTTTTGAAACACCCTGCACTTGTGCTGTCACCATCCTTAGATGCAGTTTGGGCCAAGCACCAGCCAGCTGGGTTTGTTAGAGCACAACTTTATACTCCAAGCTGAAGCACAGGGACAGGAAACCCAGAGGTCCCACTTCCCCAGAGAGACATGCTCTAATTACTACAGAATGAGCAAATTCAGAACCTACAGAGGAATAAAACGTCATGTAAAGTTAAGAATATTTGCAAAAAGATTAAGGGGAAGTATCTTACAATCTGTATGCACGCCACCCCCAACACACAACATATGACTGGTGGCCAGTGACTGGAAAGATCAGAGCTGCCTAAAATATAGTGTTTGCCAGCAGGACTCCACACATTTAACCAGCAGAATGCATTTCATTTGTTCTAATACATTTTCTGCGAGTAAGCAAAATCCAAGGTTGAAGCTCTTAGCAAGAATTTAACTAGCTTTCCGTGCCCCAGTTCTATAAGGCTTATCAGGCAGGGAAACCCACACTGAAAGCTAGCAAGAATGCATTTAAAATATTTACTGTGCTTCAGCTATGAGCTTCCTGACTGGGAACTACTACTCACCAGAACTGGAGGGGTGTTTGGTTCTTCATGATACTGGCGAATTCTTTCCTCTCTTGTCTCCTGCAATGAGTGTAGATTTAGCTGCCCAGGCAGTAAGGTAGGACTTGGAGCTATCCAAGTAGCATGTCATGGAGCAATTTCATAACATTAAACAAATCAGGCACTTCCCCTCAAGCAGAATGCTTTCATTAGACTAATGTATTGAAGGTAGTGGCAGGATTTACTTTAATAGGTACATATTTTACCCTTCTTCACTAGCAACAATTGCTGTAGATTGATCAAACAGAACTGACACAATCCCTAGCCTGAAAAGCCTTAAATTTTACTTCCACTCAGTTCATCCAGCTCTATTTTTTTTTAATGCTATCTCTTCATGATCACTGTCAGAAAAAGAGTGCTGAGGACGGTGGTGGAAGCAAATGCCTGTGATGCCACCTTCATGAAAGAGAGTAGTGACCCATGGATCTCCACTGATTACATATCTGCTTGTTTTGTCCTCAAGTAGGTAATCCCTGAAGAATTTCCTGCTGTGAACAGCTCTGCCGTGTTTCCTGAGGGTTTGCTGCTGAACTGAGCAACAGCAGTTAAATCAAACCAGAAGGATTTGTTGGTAAGGAAACGCAGGAACACAGCAGGGTCTTGGTACAGCATAGAGCTTCTAGCCTCCTCTGGGAGAAATAGCAAAAGCTTTTTATAGGGAAAAGACTGCCTGCTTATCTAGTGACAAGCTAAGATGATTGAGTACCTGTAACTTAATCTAAATTCTAGAAGCACACCCTGATCCTCCATCTCTTTAGTGTCCCCTAATTCTTAATACTTCCTCTACCCATGAAGAAATTCGATTACGAGGAGAAAAGTATTTGGCCTGTTAAAAGACACACTATAGAAACTGTTCTAGAATTAGCTCCTGACCGGCTCCTCCATAGAGTGGAGATGTCAGTCTTTGTACTTGATGGTTAAAGTGTTTTTCTTTCAGCTACACCAGCACAGCTGCGTGCTCAGTGATGGACATGACGAGGTGCTCTCTGCAGGGACACTGGCGCCTGGGTGTTTTCTCACACAACAGGTTTGCATGCAATCTCAAGAACTCCCTGTTCTGATGGGTCCTTCAGATATTTAAGCCTCTTAATGTATGTTTAAGTTCGGTCTTCTCAAGCAGCAGGCAAGACAGACTATGGCAGAACTTTCCAGAAACACTATGCATTGCATGTTAACATTTCAAGTTTCTCTCTCGCTGCCCTGCCCCAAATTTCACACCAGGTATGAAGCCACAGTATTTCAGACATTGCGAAGTGTCAGTGAGAAACACTTTGTTTCACCTCACTAATACTGTTGCCAACTCCTCTTCCCTCTCTCAGGAAAGCTTTAGGAGGGAGTAAAATGTTACTGCCTTGGTGGCATTGCCCCACTGGCATTTCCAGCTGCTCCAGAGAGCAGCTGTTATATAGCTTTGTAAGGCCTCACAAATTCAGACTGTTGTGACACCTCTGCACCCTGGTTACTGCGTTAGCTCTGGCATGATTTACTTACACCCATGTGAGTGCTTTTAACATCTGGGTCCAGGTAGTGGGGGTTAATATTAAAAGGCACTAAGCCTAGGGCCTGCAGGGAAGGTGGATAAACAATTGGCATGTCATTGGTAGTATTGATGCTGATCGTAGCAACGTTGGTTCCTGCGCTGGATCCCACGTAAGGAATCCCATCCTAGAAGACAAAAGCAACGATTAGTATGCAGTATTGCAACTAGGAACTGCGTTTTATAGCATCTATCGATCTCAGAGACTCAGCAATCAGATCAGACTTAGTACTTCTAGCTCACTTCACTGCTGACTTCATAAGTGAAAAGCAGATGAAAAAGAATTCAGATTTTTGAGTTGTGCAATAGTTTGTATATGTCATGATTGTTGGAGAATTAGCTGTTGAATGTCCTGCACTCACACCGCTGTGACCCCATCACAAGAGAGAACTTATAAGGTAGTCAGTCCTTCTATTGGACTATACTATTAAGATAGACTTGTCTACATTGCAGTTACAGGAAATATCTGAACTAGCTTTTAACTATCTTCTGAAGAGACTGGGCCACCTGAAGCTGAGTACAATGTTGCCACAGCAATCAGCTTACTGGTACCATGACCAGCCAGTTTAGCACTACTTTAGGTATTGCTATTATGTACGTAGCACTATGTACATAGTATGTACATAGTGCTGTACGTGGAAGGATTCCACACAAACACACAAGCACATGGATAATGCTAAACAATTTGTAAGCATCAGCTACTTTGAGAGAACTGGTGCAAATATAATGAAATAGCTATCTAGACTTCACTGGGAGCCCGACATTTAATGACTTTTCTGCCCACAACAGGCATTGAACTTCTGTATATTAAGACAGCCTAGCTAACCTTTCTTCTTGGCAGCTGGCCTTTTCAAATACTGCGCTTGCATAAATCTGCCTGAAGTCGTTTGCTGTTGCACAGTGCTAGGGGAACACCTTGCTTCTGTTCTTCTCCATGGACGGCATCTCTTTGCTGTGCCTTATGAGATTCACCAGCCAGAATGGGGCTGCTGACCAGAAGGGCTCAATGGCACTCGTACCTCTCAATTCCAGGTACCCAAGGTAATTACACCACTTTCAACATCAACAGGACGTTGTCTAAAAGGCACGTATGGATCCAGCTTTATTGCTGGTTTATTAGCAGACAACCTGCAACTTGAACACATCTATATCTATTAACAAGATACAAAGTGGATATCTCAAGCTTAAAAACAGGGTTTCTGGACATAGATTAAATCCTGCACTGCTCTTAGTTGGTATTTAAAGTTGAGGGGCTTCCTTCTAATGTGCTATGCGGCGTTGTGCATCCCAAGGTCTTACAGTCCCACATGTGGAAAACTGCTCTAGAAAGATTGCTGACCTTCTTCTTTTCAGGCTTCAATGACTAATGACAGCCTTATTTGGCCACAGATTTCAGTTCGTCGGGCTGCGTGAGATGGCTCAATACTTGAAATATATTAAAAACAAATATGTAGAATCAAGTTGGATTTGTCTGAAGAAGAGGTTATACATTAGATCCTGCCTCTCAGACTTGGCCCAAACCCTGTAGTTTTTACCTCGAGGACTCTTTTCCTGATCTCCTGTATCAGGCTGTTGTCATAGAGAGCTTTCAGGAGACGGAATGTGTTCCCACCTCCTGCAGAAAGAGAGTCCAGCTTATTTAACATGCTTTCACCAGCCGTTTTAATTGAAGCCTTTACAAACTGGGCAGGCCCAGTGATTTTTATGCTCTGTTCAGGGTATTATCCTGATTTGAGCAGCACTAAAACCAGAAGCTTCAGACAAATGTTCGCTGAGCAGGCCATGGGCTCACGCCCTGAGTTGTCCTTGTAACACCAACACTGGCTGTTTGGCAGCAGACACTGTTCTAATATGAGGAGCATGGCATTAGGACTCAGCTCAGTTTGAGCACAGTAACCCTGCATCTTCCAGACTTCATAAGGTGATGATACAGCTGCTATGATCATGTTTTTAACACTGAAGTACTGTTCAAATGAATAACTTGAAACCTACTGGAGATGAAGTTCCATTGATAAATCTTTCCTGCTTCCCACCACTAAATTCAGGGTCTTACTGTTCCAAATTAAAGCACTGTTTTCTATAGTTTCCAGTAATCACTAGGCCCAACTTTTTCACTGTTGTCTCTACAGTGCCAGCTCTGAGCAGGTCTAATCCAGTGCCCTTTATAAACCCTCATCAGGGAGCAAAAAGTAAAACTTACCAATAAATATTGCTTCAGATTTTCTTACAGCCTCCACTGGATCACAGGATTCATGAATGCTGTCCAGCCCATAACCTTAAATGAAAAAGTATTCACTTCTGCTACTCCAGTTTGGAGGAAGAATGTGGTATGTTCAATCCCCTTCTACCTTCTCCCCCCACCCACTTGAGACAAACGTCTCACCAGACAGCCAGGGAAACTTTGGAGAACTTTACATCACCACACAGTGAATATGTCCTACATTAGTGCAGGGCTTCTGCATCCAGCTGTACCAAAGCAAATGGTCGCTTTATGGATACACACGCTCAGTGTCTAAGAGCAGAGCATTTCACTCAGCAGGTGCCGCCTGAGGCACAAAGTCCCCCTGAGCATTACCGGCTCACTAGAAAATGAGAGAGAAGGAAAAAGCTGTCAGTGTTCAGCTTGACTGTGAGTCTGTGATGTGCCATCATTGGTCTAGCATTACTACAAATATCTGATCTTTGTAATTTGTTTTTTTGGCAACAGTTAAAATGTCTGGCTTTGACAGATTTGCCTTGCTGGGGTTCACTAAGTACAGGAAATACCTGGAGAGCCAGAAGAACATGGGACATTTGATAACAGCAACCTCTCTGCAAGATAAGGAGCAAGGTGTGCTGCCCAGGGAAGTGAGTACTGATTATTACTACAGTAACAGATATTACATGGAGGTGTTGCTGTAGGCTGCTCTGAAAAGGCCTTTGCTCGAAGCAAAGCTCAGTAACTGTTCATTGCGGAAACATCTGGCTGGTTGAAGTGCATTACAGTAATGGTCTTCACTTAACACCAGTAGTTGCATGGCTTGAGCAGAGGTTTAAGATGCATGGGAAGAAATATTCCCCTATGTGATTAAGGAGGATAAAAAGATGCCACTTAGTATTCAGGAACTAAAACTTCCTCCCTGAAGTAGTTACAAAGTGTTTGCAACAAGATTTCTTCCGGAGGCCTCTAGAGCATGGACTTGTAGGCAAAAGTCAGCAAACAGCTCCGCGCTGCTTACAGCAGAGCCGGCCAAACCCCTCTGCCCCTCTCTGCGGCACCACCCCCGTTCAGAACCCCAGGAAAACGGACTGTGGCAGCCTTGCTTGCCCAGGGGCGTTCACCGCCTCGGCCCCTCTTACAGGAGCGGCCGGCACGGCTGCACCCCCGGCAAAGGCGCCGTTTCCGCATCAGCAGCCCGCGGGACTTCGCGCCGGGGCGCTCCAGCCTTACCCAGGCTTTCGAACTTCTCCCTGGCGGTCCGGGCGTAGGCATCTCGGTCGTGCAGGGCGTAGGGAACGAACAGCACCCGCTTCACCTTCCTGGGAGAAGAGACGGGAGAGAGCGCTTAGAGCTGCGGGGGAGGGCCCGGGCAGGCTCCCGCAGCCCCTCCGCAGCGCTTACTCCCCCAGGAAGCTCTTGATGTGCTGCTGGCAGTGGCCCAGGTACCCCCCTCCGTGCAGGGTGGAGTTGGACACCAGCAGCAGGCGCCGCGGGCCCCCCATGCCGGCCCGGCCCGCCCCTTCCTGCCCCGCCGGGCTGGGGTGGGGCCGAACCGCCACCGCCCCCACCGCCCCGGCCATGCTGGACTTCGCCATCTTCGCCGTCACTTTCCTGCTCATCCTGGTGGGCGCCGTGCTCTACCTCTACCCGGTAATGCTGCCGGCGGCGGGGGAAGGGGGCGCACGGCCCGGCCCTGCGGGCAGGGAGCGAGCGGCCGTGGGGCTGAGCCCCCACCGCGCCCCGTGCGGCCCCGGCCCTCCCCTTCCCTTCCCTTGGCCCCTGCGCTCGGGCGGTGTCGGGCTCGCTGCCCCGGGTGCTGCGGGACGTGGCTGGCGCTGCGGGAGCGCTCGTTGCGCAGGGCGTTCCCGGCCGGCCCGGCCCGCAGGCTGCGGCGCACCGCGGTGCTGCGTGCCGCCGTGAATCCCTCTTACAAAGGCTTTGTCTGCTCACCTTGGAGTTTTGCACGTGTGCCGCTGTCCGGGCCGAAATCTGGGTGGAAGATCTGCATCACAAACCTGAACGTTAAAATTTTTAAGCGGGCATCTTTCAGCTAGGTCTGTAATCATGGTTTAGCCGGTGAGAGCAGGCACACACAGTTGATTGGCATCAGAAGCCTTCGTAGGTTTGAGGCCTGAAGATGTGGCTTATCCAGCTTTTGTTTAATGTTTGTAAGTTGTGCGGCAGTATTGATGTGGAAAATCCAGCTCTCCTGCTGGAGAGTTTAATCTTAAAATCTTATGATCAAGGAGGTTGATCCATTTCCTTTTACTCTCTAGGCATCTAGGCAAGCATCAGGTATCCCTGGACTGGCTCCAACTGATGAAAAGTAAGTGCTTTCCATCTTCGCATCAATCAAGTTCAGCATTAGCAGAGGATGCTGCTCATGACCAGATATCCTCTTTGTGTTCCTCAGGGATGGCAACTTGCCAGACATCATTGCCAGCAGCAGTTTGCATGAGTTCCTGGTGAACCTTCACGAGAAATATGGCCCACTGGTCTCTTTCTGGTTTGGAAGGCGTCTTGTTGTCAGCCTCGGCTCCATTGATCTCCTGAAACAACATATCAACCCCAACCGGTTGTGTAAGTGCCCTTTGCTTTGTCTTTGAGTCCATTTGTTCCGTCTGGCATTGCTTGGCATCTTATGTCAGAGGAAGCTGGGGCTTCATGCTAAGTAGTACGAAAATGAGACTTAGTTTGCAGCTGTCCTGGTGGGTCAGGTATACCTTTGGTCCTTCCTATTGGACTTGAGGATCAGTGACCAAGAGTTGCTGCTGCCCAGTGGCCGTCAAGAAATTAGCACGCTTGTATCTTTTACCATCTCCCTGCATGCAAATGTTGGTGGAAAACATAATGCTCATTAGTAACTTGAAACTGCATGGTGAAGATCCTGGAGCCATTTGGCAAACATTTTAAAACCAGCTTGAAATACAATTTAAGAGAAGGAACTTTGCTAAATTAAGTCTGAAAACAGCTGTGCTAGATTGTGATAGCTCCCTTGTGTGGTTCAGTGTGGAGGTTTTTAAAGTAGTATTTGAAGTGCTTTAACTTCCGTTTTTCTTCGGTATGTGGAATTTTGTGCTGAAAACTTCAAATGATCTTCCAGACTTAGAAGTTGTCAGTGGTGCTAGTAGCTGAGTTCACCATCTTAGTCCTGGGAGGGTATTTGAATTTATGGTGTAAGCCTCTTAGGTGGGTGCTTTTCTTCCTAAGGTGATGACAGACAATAAGCTAATTCAGTTAACGTTTGGGTTTAGCCTCTGGTTTTTCCATTTTTCATCCTATAAGGTTGAATAAGGTGCTGGTTGCACAGCTCTGACCTGATACTGTAGGCTGTCTATAGGCACAGACACATACCTCAGCATCGCTTTATGCTGGGGTCGTGACAGGTAAGCTTTTTGTACAGTTGCATGGTGGACTCAAAAAAAACCAGTGACAATCTGGGGAAGGAGTGGGAGTTAGCAAAGATCAGCAAGACACAGTAGATAGCAATGACACTCCAGAAGGTGGAAACCCACCCTGAAAGAGCTGAATGCACTCGTGTGTTTTTGGGAAACTGAGCAGACAGTCACTTTCTCAACACTCAGAGAAGTGGTGACAGGCCCCTGAGCAGGGTAGTTCTCAGCAATGTACTGAATTTGGGAGTACCCAAATACTGGAAAAAAGAAATACAGTGCCTGGACTTCAATACAGGTGATGAAGTGACCCGGGCAGCTACAGAGTAGCCTGGCATCCTGCTATACCCAAGGGCTAAACAGGTTTGTTAAGGATGGGCATAAATAGGGAAGGCACACCGTACTTCTGTGATAATTAGACTTCCAGGCAATCAAAGTGATAGAACTGTGTTTCTGTCAGGGTTTCGGTTCAGAATTTGCTTGGACACCGCTTGGGTTATCACTGAAGGTGGAGGCAATGGGATATGAGAAGTGAAAGTGGGAGCAAGGCTGGATTGTGTTGGCAAAGCGAAATGCGGGGTTGGGGAGGTTAAATACTCCCAGTTAGGTTGGCAGCCTCTCCTGGTGGCATCGCACTGGGACCCCTCGTCAGCACAGGGAAGCAGAGTGTCAGAGCAAGGAGCTGGGTACCCCTGGGGCTGGGGTAGCAGCAACAGGGCAGGGAAGAACAAGAGCGGGCTGGATTAATGGCCTGCAGGATGACAAGGCCATGAAAAAAAAAAAGAAAAGGGTGCACTGACTCATGTGTTTTCTGTAGAGAGAGGAAAGGATGATGAAACATGAGCCAGACCTGGAATCCTGTGTATGGCTCTGGCCTCTGCACTCAGCATGATTTTGAATAAAGAAAGTGCAAAGAAAGGCTCCTAGCCTTGAAGCTGGACTAATTGCGTTCATAGTTATTGACAGGTTCCTAGTGCCAGGAGACTATTTTTCCTTATGTTTAAGGCAGTGTTTGAAGTTGGTACATTTTCGTGGGCTCTTAGAGCTTTGTTGAGGTTAGTTTGCAAGGAGAATTCAAAGGAAGTAAAACTTCGGTGCTGGGACTGGCAGTTCCTGTGAGATGCTCCGGGGAAGCAGTCCAGGACTGCGAAGGGTGTGGGTGTGAAAAGGGTGGACTAGCTCAAGATTGCCAGGAGCAGTGTGTTCAGAGACCCACTTGGAAAACTCCCATGAGCTGATGTCACCTTTTGGGTTGGGACAACGAAGCTGAGGCACATCGAGTGCTGAAGATGGAGCTGTGGGTCCTGGCCTGTTGGAGCAGGACCACTTTAAGGACCACTTTGTTGCTGTTCTGTGTGCATTTGTTCTGTGCAGGTTCAGAGGTCCTTTCCATTTGTGATACTCAGTTCTGCTTGGCATTTGTTTCGACTATCTAGAGTTAGATCTTTTCCCCACATTCACTTACAATGATGTCCAGGACAGCATTCTGAGGCTTATGGAATGAGGGAGATTTCCTCGTAAGTGAAAGGAACGTTTGAAATTTTTATATGCTTCACTAAGAGGACTGAAAATGTAACCTTAAGATGTTTTCAAGACACGGACAAAGGAAGAAGTCCGTGAAAGCAGTGGCAGGACAGAGACTGTTTGTGCCTTGTGGAGTCACTGTGGAGAAACAGCCACTTCCCAAATGCTGCGAGGCAGGGCCAGCCCTCAGCAAAGGGCAGCCTGGGCTCTGCAGCCCCGAGCGCACAGCAGCGGGTGGATCAGTGGCAAGGCACTGCCGTTTTGCACTAGAGACAGGGGAGGCAAAACCCGAGCCTGTGCTTGATCCAGCCGTTTTCTTTCATCTGCACCAGGAGAATTTTGCAGTTTCTGCAGGTGGTGGTGCTGAGCATCCTCTGGCCTCTCCAGATGCATCTGCTTGCCAGATTTGCTGTGTGGGCTTCACCACCAACCATGTGTCTTTCTGGCTACCCCAGCACCGCACCTCGCTCTGCCAGGACCGGTTAGCGGGCGATTGTGGCACGAATAGCAGCAGCCCCTCTGTGGCAAAGTAGCTTGGAGGAGGAATTGGCAGCAGCAGCTAGAGTCACATAACAGCCTGCTCCACGCGGAGAGCCACCGGTACTGTCTGCTCTGCCAAAAGACGCACACACATACTCCTTGTCACTCAAAGTGGGAAAGAGGGCGAGATGCAGAGCTTAAAAACATTGGAAGGGAAATGATGTGAGAGAAGGGTATTTAGGAAAGTTTACCATATTCATGCCTCTGGCCTCATTAGTTACCTCTGTGTCATTAGGTAGTAAGTCCTCTGCAGCTGGGAATTGTCTCTTCTTGTGTGTTTGTCCAGTAGTGTAATGAGGCCCTGATCTCTGCTGGGAATCCTAAATACAGCCACAGTTGGTAAAGTCATATGTGTCTAGCTCAGGCGTGATGTTTTCTGATGCCTCAGAGGTTTCATTTTCCATCTGGGAGAAATAACAAACTGTGATAAAATATCCCTCTTGAAAACCCCCTGATTGCTGCTTCTAAGTAGTTCCTTAAAGATTCTGCTAGTTTTGCAAGACCCACAGAAAAGTTTACAGAAAGGGAAAAGCATATGCCATTCTTTATTGCATAGTTTTGTACCTTTGTACCTTAACAAACTTATTAAGTAAAGGCCCCTGGTGGCGAAATTCAGAACTGAAGCGAGCTGTGGATATGGAAGATGGAGGATGCGTGTTTTTATCTAGTTTCTACACTGTTGCAAGTGTCTGTGCAAAAGGAAGACGGAAAGTAAGGCAATTAGAAGTAGAAAGCATTCTGTAGCACTGTTTTCTATCAGAGCTCTGCTGGAGGCAGCCCTCGACTGAGAAAGGCAGGTGTTAGTTTGGGAAGAGCTCACCAGCAGGGCACTTGGTAAATGCCAAAAGAAATCATGCAGGGTGTCAGCTGAGGTTTGCTGGGCTGTGAAGCAAGGTGAGGAGCAACCTCTGGCCCAGTCTCTCGCGGGAGTTGATATGTCTTGAGCACGCAGCCATGGTCAGGGCAGGAGGGCGCACCAGGTGTCGAGAGGGAATGAGCTAGAGGGGCTGGAGGGGAAGGGAAAGGAGCACGCCACGCTCACTGGTGTCACCAAGTCAGTGACACCACCAGCTGGGAACTGGAAACAAGGTTCTGAGGTGTTGCTGCTGAAGAGTTACTTGGCAGAGCCAACAGGCCACATCTGCAGGGGTTGCTGATCACGGGATGGTGCTCTGCCCGAAAAGAGACCTCATGAGGTCGCAGCCCACTGCACAAGAGGAGGTTGAGGTGCACAAGTAACAGTGCCTGATTAAAGAGGTTGCTGTTTTCATCATCTCTGTGTGGTGCCACTGCCTGACTTTTGAACGGTGTTTCCTTTATTTGCTTTCAGCGGATCCTTTTGAGACAATGCTGAAGTCCCTCTTGAGGTACCAGTCCAGCCTGAATGCGGACACAGGAGAGAGCCACATGAGGAGAAAGCTGTATGAAAACGGTGTCAACAAGTCCTTGCAAAGTAACTTTGCTCTCATCCAGAAAGTGCGTAACTGCCTTTGTACAGCAGAGAAGCCCTGTGTGGCTCACGGGGGAGCGTTTAGTGACAATGATCACTAGGATAAAGGAGCTGTGTTCAAATTAGTGCTGCAACTATAAGCATCTGAGACAGCAACAGCCTCTGCCTGTTCAAGCACGGTGTGAATATTTGGTTTCTCTTAGCTCCAATGGGTTAGGGGGAAGGCTGAGCTTGATGACTTTTTATGCCAAGATACCAGATGCAGTTAAAGATACTGGAGCATCTGGATTCTAGATTTATTTCCCAGGACAGGAGGGAGGAGCAAGGAACCAGCTATTGGGACCACAAACAGGTGAAGAACTGTTCTGTTGACTCAGTCCAGCAGCCAGAATATGATCCGTTTTCTCAGTCTGGAGCTACTAGCATTGAAGGTTTTAAGGTTTCTTTTGTGACAGAGGGAACAAGAGAGGAGGACAGGGCTACCTTGTTGGGGGGAAACCGTGGGAAGAGGCAGGAGGTTTGAGGCTAAAATGTTATTGTTTGTAAGTTAATGGAAGGAAACCCTGGAAAGAGTGTAGCTTGATGTCATAGCCATGAAAATATGGTCTGCCCTAGGAACTGGGTGGGAATGTCTCCAGGGTGTGTTTGGTAAATAGGCTGCTGATATTACTGCCAACTAATGGTTCCTTCCCTCTCCAGCTGTCAGAAGAGCTGCTTGCCAAGTGGCTGTCTCTCCCTGAGGCGCAACACGTGCCCCTCTGCCAGCACATGTTGGGCTTTGCCATGAAGTCTGTCACGCAGACAGCTATGGGCAGCAGCTTTGAAGATGACCGGGAAGTTATCCGATTCCGCAGGCACCACGATGCAGTAAGTGTCACGAAGAGCCAGGAGATCTCCTATTATCTTTTTCCACACCAGCAGCACGCAGCTTGTGTCTGTGTACGGTTTAGTACAAGCTACTGCTGAGACTTCAACATTAAGCTAACATTAAGTTTAAAAGCTTGAGGGCTCTGCCTCAGTTATCCCAAGCTGAAACTGTCAGAAAGATCCTACTGCTAATCCTGCTGTCATTAGTCTAAGATGTTTCTAGAGGATCTGTGGGGATCGGGAACCCAGATCCAACGGCAATTGGAAGGTGTTTGATACATAAGTGAGTTAAACTCTACTGGGAATGCTGGTGGCACTTCTGCTTTTCAAAGATCTTCTGAAGGCTCCGGGACATTGTGGAGACAGGAAAATTGGAGAAGGTCCCAAGCTGTGCCCTCATCTGGGGATGTTAAAGAGGCTGGTGATAGGGTGGGAAAGAAACAGTTAATCTCCCATTGAAGATTCCCATGCCTTTTTCCCTACAGTTGTAATTACAGTTGTTTCATTTCAACTTGGTTTCAGCTATCATAGACATATCTGGAATGGGACAGGCTGTCCTAGAGAGGAGACCAGTTTTGTCTTCACAGGAAGTCTTCATTTGATTTTATGTTTGTGTATTACTGAATAGGGGAAGAATAGAAGGGTCTCAGCTTGCGGTGAGTGATGGTGCTCCTCTCTCTGTTCTTTCAGATCTGGTCAGAGATTGGGAAAGGTTTCTTGGATGGGTCCCTTGACAAAAACATGACCAGGAAGAAGCTTTACGAAGATGGTAGGTACCTCCCAAAATCAGAGTCTTACTTCCACTCTGATTAATACTGATTTTCAAGTCTGTTACGGCACTGCTTTTATTTCTCATATATTTCACAGTAAGTTACTTTATTTTTCCATTGTCCTGTCTTTTTTGTCATTAATAGTTAAAGCCTTTCAGTATCGATTGAGAAGATGTTCAAAGTAGTTTGTATCCAGAACTAAGGGTTTGCTTGTTAGTCCTCCAAACCCAGTGTTTCCATCTTTTTGTTGTTAGTTCTTTGGGCTTCAGAACCTGAGGACAACTACTGTCCCATTAAAACGGGCTTTTCTCATGGGCACTTGTTCAGGACTGTTGCTGAGTTGTAGCAGTACGATGCATTAGGACACAGTTTCACAAACTGCAGGTAGTGCGGCTTGGTGTTTAGGTGTTGCTGATTTCAGCTCATCGAGTACGTGTCTCAGTTATACCTGTAAGGTTGGATTTATATAGGCAGCCTGTCTTAGTTGGTTCCTACCTTTTCAACTAAATGGGAGATATCGCCTTCCAAATTGACAGCAACATGTAACAGAGGCTGATTCTGTAAGTGAGCCCAGCAGGGACAGCTGGTCTGAAAATCTACCTGGGGAGACGGATTTGCTTCTCTGCGGCACTCAGGATGACCAGGTTTTAAAATAAACGTGTATTTTTGCTTCCAAAGCTCTGATGGAGATGGAATCCACCTTAAGGAAAGTTACAAAGGAGCGCCGAGGGAGATCATTCAGCAGACACATCTTTATAGACACCTTGCTGCAGGGGAACCTGAGTGACCAGCAGGTCTGTGCAGCTGTTATGTCATTACACAGCAATGGACTTTCGCTGTTACGAGCTCATTACGTTGTAGCCTTTGATTAATTTAAGCTTTTGCATCTTAGATCAGACTCCTTACTGAAGCGGAGTTTCTTGTTCTTTTTCCGTCCCTACGGCGTTTAATTGCATTAGACTTCGGTAGCTTCCTTGCCGCTGCTTCATTGCTATTTTTATGAACCAGAAGTATGTTAGCATTATGCATGTCTCGTGCCATCGCAGTGCAAGGTCTGTAGAGAGTTCAGTCCGTGTCTCCTAGATGTGTTTCCTGCTCTCTGCACTAAAGGGATTTCATGCACTTGAATGGAGAATGTGCCACTTCTTTTTTGTCTTTACAGTCTCATGAAGTTCGTTCTCTGAAGTAGATTTTATTTCCTAGATTCTGGAAGATACCATGATTTTCTCCCTGGCAGGATGCATAATCACTGCTAACTGTAAGTACAGATTGTAAGTAACTTTCCATCCTCAGATTCAGCTGTCTAAAGCTCTGTGTGATGACATGAGACTTATTCTAGGCTAACGAAAAATTATAGTCATCGTTCTGTTTCTCTTGAGCCACAGATGTGTAGAAGACACTAATTTTACAGCAGACTCTCGATACAGCCTCACAGTTAGTGATTTGAAACTGAGCTTTGTTTGACAACCTTCCCAGTCTTTTGGTGAACCTTAGATTTTCTTCCCATTGCTTTTCACTTGCACTCTCAACCCAGTCAACCGATGCTAAATTTCATGAAAAAGCACTGAAAGATGTCAGCCACGAAGATTATGTTGTAAAATAGGCTCTGGCACATGGGAAGGAAATTAGAGCAGAGTGCTGTAATTTGACTGGCTGCTTTGAATTTCTGGAGGATAGGTGTGTTCTATGTGTGGAAGATTTTCAAAGAAGCTACTTCGTGATTTGTGCAAAGATTATGGAAAAAAATACAGATATAAATAAGCTGGAGCTGTGTAAAATCTTTTATGACGGGGGGTGATTATCAGGCCCTGTATCTCAGCCAATGGGGCTGGAACTCCAAAGAAAACCTGCTAGGTGCAGCTGGTTGTTAGAGAATGTGGAAAGTAAATTGGGCATATATAATGCTGTTCCCAGAGAACATCCTCTCCAAGAACGCCAGGAAGACTGTAATTTTAAGGGGCTTGACACCTCAGG
The DNA here is from genome assembly GCA_013399365.1 of Pampusana beccarii. NCBI lineage: Eukaryota > Metazoa > Chordata > Aves > Columbiformes > Columbidae > Pampusana > Pampusana beccarii. The sequence goes on along the minus strand of VWYH01004820.1, from coordinate 219,628 downwards.
GATTCCAGGTAGTTCTCATGAATAGGCAGTTTGGAGTGGTAGAAACACTTACTTGTAGCTTTAAGGAAACTGCATCCTACACAGTTATTTCTTATGCAAGGTTTCTTTTTCACTCTGCTATTGAAAATGCCTCTTGAGTACCTCACTAAATAGATGTAGATGTAGGGGAGGCAAGTGCTGGCCAGCTTGCTGCAGGGAGCTCTGCTGCTCTTGTTGCTCCCAGTCAGGAGCCCCAGATGTTGGCTGTCTGGAGTACCCACCTGAAATGTGCTGGGGAAGCCCCCTAAATAAGGGAATTTGCTGATGCTTTGGACAAACCAGCCTTTCATTTGTATGACTGGTCTAATACCCTGGTTCCCCAGGGTTTGCCGGACTGTGTGGTCCCTTCCCGAGCCTGCTGTGACCAGAGGTCAGCCTTTTCTGTGCCAAAAAGTAACGTTGCAAATACACGAAGTAAGAAAACTGAATTCAGTTTGTAAAGGATTGAATTTTCTGGGTCCAGTCTTAATCTTGACTTCTTCCCCAGTGTGTACCTGGGCAGTCTATTTCCTGACAACCTCCAAAGATGTTCAGCAGAATCTCTACAAGGAAATGGACGGCGTTCTGGGGAAGGGACCAATTACACATGAGAAAATCGAGCAGCTCAGGTGGGTCCAGTGGAAGGAACTGCAGAGGAAGGTTGTGTGGGGACAGGGGCTTCATGCACTGGAGCCTGATGCCCAGCCTACACTGGGACAGGAGAAGGCATCCCAAAGCTACTCTGTTCTTTTTTCTGGAAGTGATCAAACCACAGGATGACTCGCAGCACAGACAGAATCTGCTCTAGGGCTCCAGACATGGGGACCAAGCTGCTGTCTTTAGGGTGTCTATAGGAAAGCCTTTAGGTTCATTGGCAGAGGAGAGCACAGAATCAGTGCCCTGGCTGCCAGGCCAAATTTTTTTTGCTTACTGTTTTGTTTGGTTTCTCTCCTGGTTTTCTGAAAGTAATCATTCATTTTAATGGTTGGATTCATTTTAGACATATTTAGAGAGAAAGCATGGAATAATCTTCTTTCAAAAGGGCCACAGAACTAGGATGATGACTGGTCAACAGTGTGCCTTTATTTTTCATGCATCTGTTGGTGCAACTGGGTACATTTTGTATTTGGACTAATGTTAGAGTTTCAGTAAGGGAGTATTATTGAGTATGTGGGTTTCTTGCCCCTTGTATGGGCGAGAGGTCCAGGATGAGGACTGGTGTGTTCATGCTTTTAAGCAGAGTTAGCTTGGTTTAAAATCAGAAAAAAAGTGTGGTGAAGAGAGATTTCAGTAACCTTCTCTAAAAGCTGATAACGAGATTCAATGCTGCTCGCAAAGGTGCTGCGACCCTTTGCCAGAAAAAAACCAATGAAGTGCCTCAGTGTGGCTTGAGAGAGCTCCAGGAGCAGACTGCGGCCCCAAATGCAGCAGGTGCCACCACAAGGACGTGGACAAACTTCTCTCTGGGAGGGTTAAACTGACCAAGTCTTACTGACTGCAGGTATTGTCGGCAAGTCCTGTGTGAGACGGTGCGGACGGCGAAGCTCACTCCCATTGCTGCACAGCTGCAGGAGCTGGAGGGCAGAGTCGACCAACATACCATCCCCAAAGAGGTAGGGCAGTACTGGGAGCACCGGACCATGTTCCTTTCCTGGAGGGGAATTTGCCGTTTCCTCTTCTTCCCACAGGGTGGTGAGGCAGGAAGGCCATTTCTTCTGACACTGTTGAACCCGAGCAGCTGCTTTGGCATCTCAAAGTACAGCTTAGCTCCAAGTTCGCCCTGTAGTTCCTGTGCGGGAGAGGCTCTGGGAATTCATGGTCTCTTCCTGAGCAGATTTGCTTCCGGTTCTGGGTCCACCAGGGGTGAAACGTATTTTGAAGGGGCTTTTGGGTTCAGTTGTGCATAAAAGAGCATGATTTCAGGCCTGATCATATCACCCGAATTTCCCAGAGTGGTACCTTCCATTGCAGAGAATCAATAGTCCATACATATATGCCAGCAAGAGGAAAGGAGCAGGATCAGACCCTCTCTAACCACCAGCAGTTGCGGTGTTGGCCGTAGAAGTTAAAACCCTAACATCTGGGCATGGATTGCGGAAATCTGTAGATGAATATAGCATATTATCTTTTTAATCCACCTAATGAAGATGAGTAGTCTACAGAATAATCATCATCCAGCACGGCTGTCCAGAGGTGTCTTTAATTGTGTACTTCTTTCTGCTCTGACACACATCTCTTAACTTTCTTTGCAGACACTTGTGCTGTATGCTCTTGGTGTGATGCTGCAGGATAGTTCATCATGGCCATCACCATACAAGTACGTAGAATCATGACTTCTATTGCAATTAATTCCTTTCCTTTTTTTAATTAATGTTCTTTAGATCTTACATACAGCACGGCCTGTTTGGCTGCAGGGCCTGCCTTAAGCAGATTTTGGAGATGAAAGGGAGTCTATAAGACAGGCAGTTTATGAAGGTCTTGGGTCGTTTGTCTCCATGGGTGGGATTTTGGGGCAAATCAAGTCATGATCCTCCCCTGCTCCAGTCTGTGCATATGTGTTAGAGCTTAATAACAATTTTTATTGTGCACACACACAGCTTCCCTGGCAAATGCTGGTAAATTCTTTTTAAGGTTTCCTGGGAGGGAGGAACAGTGATTTGAATGGCTTTGGAATCACTGCTTGTCATCATGAAACAAGGATGCAAAGGAGGAAATGTCAGTCTGAAGTTTTGTTTTTTTCAGGGGGAAGGAAATTAATACCTCATTACTTCTATCTGTGAAAACAAAACTGGATCCAAGCCAGTAATTCCGAGGGTAAAGAAAAAAAATTGCTGTAGCTTCCTGTGGCCTCCAGGTGGCAAATACCAACATGTATCTGACTTACTTCACTTGGGCTGGGAAAAAATCTGGGTCAGTTGTTCTAGACAGAGAGGACAAGCAGCTGAGGTTTAGGAGAAAGAACAGTGCCTTTAGAACAGCATTTGTCCTCTTCTGCAGGTGTAGCTCTTACAGAAGGGTCAGGCATTGAGGCACTGATCCACGAGCATCTTGGCAGGGATTGCCAGCCAGGGTAGGACATGCACTGTGTCTGGGAAGGGTTTGCTGGGGCGGCTGGGAGGGACAGTGAGGACTGCTGTGAACACAGTGTCTTTATTCCAAGGGGAAGGAGGTTGAGAATTAGCCCGAGGTAGATATGTATTTCGGTGACAGAGACAGAGGATCAGCTCTTTGCGATCCTTTCACCTGCACACTGTACAAAAACACTGTGCACAGCTGTTTTCCCTCCCTATTTTTTTTTGGCTGGGCAGCTGCATTTTCTTTCCTATTCCAACATCTGTAATTAGCCGCTTCAGGAGGAATGCAAGTTTGATGCTGCTTTTACTGAGGGTCAGCACCCACATGCTTTTTCACCTTGGTAGAAGCAGAGCTTTGCATGTTTAGGCAGTGAGGCAAAGGTTTGAAGTATAAGCAGAAATATTTAGCAGCAAGTGAAAGAGAACTGCCTTCCATCCATCAAATTTCATGTTTATTTTTTTTTTAATACTTAAATTGGATGATATTTTATTAGTCTCCCTGTGGTTTGTTGATTATGGGAATCTTGTTTTAACTCATGCCAGTCCTGGATAATAGTTTTCTCACAGCCTCCACCGTCCTAACGCTGGAAACCACTTTTCTCACTCGAATGAGTCACCAGCTTCCCTCTCCCACACATACACATACACACACCAGCTGCTTGAAGAAAAGGGTGAGGTGCGAGGAGAAAAGGGAAATATCTTTGGAAGTGAGAGAGGAAGGGACACAGGGGGAGAGAGAGGGGGAGACAGAACAGATGGCGTGTGCCCTGGAGGGGAGCAGAGGGCAGGTAGCAGCATCAGCTCAGCTGTTTACTCAAGCTAAATACCCACTGCTGAGAGGTAATGCACATTAGTTCCAGCCCTGTGTCACACTAACTTGATTTATCAGCATTTTGACCAAGCTTGGACACAGCCGACCACCTGGGAGCATAGATGGAATGGATGCACAATTGCCGTCATATATCTGTGTGGAATTACTCAGCATGACTTATAGACAGCAAATTAGTGAAATTCTGTATTTTGTTGCCAGTTTCTTACTCGTGTGTGCACGCACATGTCTCTGGGGAAAGGATCCTGTGCTCACACTGAAAGGCTCACTGTATTTTGTCTTTCGTAGGTTTGACCCAGAGAGATTCAATGAGGAATCCGCCATGAAAAACCTCTCTTTGTTGGGTTTTTCAGGGAGCCAGGAGTGCCCAGAGTTGAGGTGAGCATAGGGAAGGTCTCTGTGTGTCTCTGTGGCAGACAGAAGAGAAGGTGGTTTCAGCTCTTTCCTATTACTGCTGGGACAATCTGTCCAAGCTGGCAGTTGTCCTTTGGCAGATTTACATCACAGCAAGGTTTTATTCTTTTCTCCTGTCTCTTCCCTCAGGTTTGCCTATATGGTGGCTACAATTCTGCTGAGCGTCCTGGTAAGGAAACTGTATCTCCACCCAGTGAAAGGACAAGTCATGGAGACCAAATATGAGCTGGTAACCTCACCAAAGGAGGAAGCCTGGATAACGGTATCTAAGAGAAGCTAAGAGCAAGCAAAACAAGGGGCTGAATGTGCCAGCAGTGAAGTTCTAAGCAAGAGGCTTAGGGGGAACCATACTGGTGCCACACTGACTCAGCCAAGGAATTTTACATCTCGATTTTGTTACCTTCCACGTTCTTAACCACATACCTCTCTTGGGTACTTTTTCTAACTCAACCAGTAGTCATATTAAAGTAGATTTAATCTGTATGCCTTTTTTACGTTTGCTTATGGATCTCTAGGCAAATAATTGCAAAGGAAGCAAAAAACCTTTCAGTGTTGTATGTATGAACTGTTGGGTGCCAGCTAGTCGAAGACCAGAGCTCTGGTTAATCCAGCCCCTTTCCGACAGCAGCCAGAGCTGGATCAAAGCACCTCTCTTATCCAGTGGAATGCCTCTTCATGGATCCTAGCTAGATAAGACCTTGGAGACTCAAGGACAAAGCCTTTATATATAGGTATTTCTATTCAAAGTGTCTCTCCTTCCCTTGAGCTACAGCTATAACTGTCAAGAAGAGCAGATATATCTTGTGTGAAGTATGTGTGAGTGTGTGTGAAAAGAGAGAAATAAAAGTGGGGCGGGAATTACAGTGCTGGTTGTTTTGCTGTGTAATCTTGCCATGCTGTGGGGTTGCAAGAGGAGGATGACTGAGAAATGCTAGTAAACCAAGAGCAATAAAATTGATTTGGCCCCTGAGAAAACAGAAGCATCAGTAATAATATAATGAAATGAAATAAAACCACAGAACAAAGCCCTGAGAAGGGGATAGTCTATGCTGGCAGTTCTGAGGGCAGTGTCTAATCTAATCAGCATCAGCAATGGACAGATGTGATTCATTCAGCACTGGGGCAGCATGAGACTGGTCATTCAAATACTCGAGAGAGTGCTGATTTTATAGGGCTCTGGATTAATGTTGTACTTAAGAACTTAAAAGCCTTTCAAAGAATCCTTTTCCTCCTCCAAAACGGGTGCCAGCCAAAGCAGCATTGCATGCCGCATGTTCGCACGCTTTTCACCTGCTTCTTTCTTTCTCTTTTGGCCGTCATAGGCCAGCTCCTGAAAGATACTTCTGAGCCCCACTGAAGGGCTTGCGAGCCCTCCCAACAGGGCTACTTTTGATTGCTTCTGCATTCAGGGCACACTTCATATAGGGGGCACTTACCTGGTAGCTGCAAATCCCATTTCTACAGTCATTGTTCCTTTCACTGGCACCTTCCAGGTCAGAAAATCTGCTGCTCTGATAAAAAATGTTTTGGCTCTTGTATTGCTGCCAAGTTCCAGCCTGAATGCAGTCCTGTCAGCTCCTATGGAGTTAACAACGGATGCCTGCCTCTGTGGGCAGGAGGCAAGGAAAATTCTGCTCTTGGGTTTAATGTGTCAGCTCTGCTTTTGGTGGAGCTGTAGAGATTCCGATCATCCCCCAGCGCAGTTTGTGTTGGGGAAGAGGTGAGACAGAAATGCTGTTCTACTGTTTCTTGTCTGCTGGGCAGGAAAAGGAGGGTTGTGCAGTTCAGCTTGCTGCCTCTCTCGCATTGATTTGTATAATGAACTGCAAGAAAGGTCTTGCTAAGCTCACCTCCCTTTAACTGAAGGTTAGTTGTGTCCCCAGATGGCAATTCATGTTAGGCTTTGCTTCGCTGCTTATGCGAAAAGGCTTGTTTTTCTTGAAGGTTGTAGACGTTTCCTAAAACTGAACAAATCAGTGTGGTAAAGGATTTTAGTTTAAAGATCCCTGGTGTGCAGAGGAGGCAAAATGGAGGCTAAGTTATTGCCTTCTTGGGGAAAAAGGGTAGGATATCACTGTCCGTGCTAGGAACTGGACAAAGAATAGCCGACTGTCATATAATTGAGTGGTGAAGATCTGCTTGCTTGTAGCCATATAGGAGCAAATCTTTCAGACATCAGAAAAGCTTCCCAAGTGTCATTGTCCAGACTGCTCTTACAGCATTTCTCTGCCTTGCTGGAGCTGTACAGGCCAACTGCCTCACAACAGCATCCTTCAGTTACAGGAAACAGAAATCAGAATAATTCCATATAATTTGTTACAAATTTTCTGTCAGCCTGCGCGGGTATTGCATCCCGTAAGAATGTGCTCTCAGTCCAGGCCAGTAACCAAGCATGCTGCAGGAGTTTGGGACTGAAATGGGAGAAGAATGTGGCCCAAAGTGCTGGAGAAAGTCAACAACTACTTTGTGTTTGCTCAAAACTGCTGTCAAGAAAACACCCTGACTCATCAGTTAAGGAAATGTGTTGAGCATGGAGGGGAAGGAGGAGGGCAAGGTGCTCTCAAGCATTTATTATGCACTGCTTGGAGTGACACTGAGGTCACAGCCGCATTGTTTGCTGAAGTCTGTAATTTTCCATTCCGCACTCGATGTGTATCGGACATTTCACGCAGCCTAACCAGCAAGATTTAGTGCGGCGCTCATCAGCCCAGCTGTGGATCCTTTTCTTGTGCACCAAACCCCCTTTTTGTATGGGAATATTCATGGGTCAGAGCTTTCTGGTGAAGTTTTAATCTGTTTGGATTGGAAGCTTGAAATACCAGTTTTGTCTTGTTTCTCCTGTCACTGTCAGCTGGTTCTTGTTTGGCCTGGTTTCCTAAGAAGACTTGTGTTCGTAGAGCATGCCCCACTCCCACTTATGTTTGGCTGTTTTCCCCTTTCTCTTCTCACAAGAAGCAACTTCTGAGCCCTTGGGCCAAATCAGCTGCATTGACAGGGACTGGGGTTTGAAATCTCAACACTATTATGTTCCTACAATTTTTTTTTTAAATAGAGGGATGGGCTTAGGGAGTCTGTGCTAGATGTGTCACAAGGCCGCAGCCGAAGCCTTGTTAGATGCCAGCCTGGGGAAAAGCCTGAGTCAGCGCCTGCACTGTAGCAGATAATCTCAGGAGTCCCGTCAATAGAGAACAGAGTTTTGTCATTGCTGCTGCTCAGCCCCATGCACTGAGGACACCGCTAAAGCCCAGATATCCCTGCTGGCTGTAACTTGGGGGTGCAGGCAAGCATTGCAACCTGTGGGAAAAAATGCCTTAGTCTAGGAAGAAAGCCGAGAGGAGGAGGTTGCTTCTGTATTATAGGGAATTATTGCTTTTGTGCTTCGTATTCCTGTGCTACACCAGAAAGCTGCTTCACAAATTCCACAGGAAGGTTTTGAAAAGCATGCGGAAAAGCAGTCGTTTCATTTCTTGGACTCTTATTGTAGGACAAGCTTCTACAGTGGGCTACAAACTCCTGGAATATAAAAGGCTAAATCTATCTCTGTGCCTACGCAACCTGCTGCTCTCAGAGCAGGCAGCCAGCGCAGGTGCTGGGAGCAGCCAGGCCATCGCTAATTGATTGTCATGGCTTTTTCTGGCTGACAAAGCCCTTTGCTTTTGCCTCTTGTACTGGTCGCAACTGGTGAGGCAGTTGTTAACAAAACTTGGAGCACAGCAGACAGCTTATTGAGCCAGCCTCCCACTACCTCCAGAATACCCGTGGATGGTGTTGCCTCTAGATTTTAATTAACCTCGGCTGCACACAGGGCCTTTATTGCAAATTAGTAATGTCCTCCTGTTCCCAGCAGTTCAAGGACTTGCTGGTAATGGCTGTGGCATGCAGCACAATAGTGGAGGGCTATAGGTTTTATTTTCCATCGTTAAATGGAAAGGATGATCTTGGCAACTTCTGTCCTACTTGCTGCAAGTGGAAATGTTGGTTGTTGAGCAGAGCGGACGCTCGCTGATTTAAAATACCTTGGGCGGCTCTCGTGCCAGCTCCCCCGTTAGCTGTGCAGTTGTATGGGGCTGCTGGCAATCCAGCTGGGAAAACCGTATCTATCTCACCTGCGTAGTTTCTGAACGTTTTGGTACTGCTTAGCTCACAGGTAAGTAGCATTGCCTTCTCACTCTTTCTGTCTCCATACAGTGCGCACATTTCTCACTGACAGCAGGAGATGCCTGTGGAGTCTCACCCCTCTGCAGGGCCGTGTATGACCTTCTCAAGGCTTCTGTTAATGCTGCGGGAGGGGCACGCTGACACTGGCCCTTGGATATAGTTATATCCTGATCCGCAGAGTGAAGTCTACAGTTTGTTGGCTTCCTTTTTGTGCTCGGATCCTCTTGTAACTTTGGGGCAAAAGGATGGAGTGGAGCGGTACCTTCAGGAAAGCGCTTTGAGCACGTGGGAGTTCACCCACTTCCCTGCCCTTTTTATCAAAAGCGACGGGTAGGGAGAAAAAAGGCTTCTAATGAGAAGGAAAATCTTCATCACTTGTGAGTTACGCCACCAAGAAGTGGAACTGTTGTAATCATTGCGGCAGCTCTTACAGCTTCTTTCCACCTGTCCGAAGCAGGAATTGCTGGAAAATATTCCAGGCATCTTTCTCTGGAGCCTGAAAGTAGGTACCCATCTTGGCATCTCTCTCTAGTTGAGCTCAGGACTGGTTTTTAGCAATTACTTCTCAGCTAAACAAAAGGCGTGTTTGACATCTCTTAGGATTCAGTGCCAGGTTTTTGGCGGTAGCAGACGGGGAAGAGGAACTACCACATGCAGGGGAAAAAAAAAAGATGAAGAAAATGTTCCTCACATATGGAGGGTGGGGAAGGAGAGAAGATAGGGGTTTCCATGGCAACATTCCTTGAAGATAAGTATTTTTAAATCTGTGTGAATTTTAGCATTCAAAACACAGTTGTGTTTTCCAGAAAAAGATTTGAGGGAGGGCTGGAGTGGAAAGAATTTTTCCCCTACTTTTCAGGTCATTCTTATTTCTTTTACAGAGGAGCCTGAGCCCAAGATAAATGAAGTACATGCAATTGCTCTGGTGTTCGTGCTCCTGTAAAGAAAAGTCTTGCTTCCAGGAGGCGAAAAGCATCAGTCATAGTTCCGTATCTGCACCAACATCTTTGGCACAAATACTTTATTATCTCTCTAATGGGAAAAATAGTTTAAATAGATCAATACCAGGCCAGTAAAAAGTCACAAGGACAAATCTTGCGGGATTCCAGATTAAAACCAATGTAACTTGGAGCAAAATCTTAGTTATAACTGACATACAGGTAAGTGATAGTAGTGGTGGTAAAGTAGCTGAGGCCTTTTGCCTTGCCCAAAGAGGAGAGGATGCAGAACTGAAAGGGCAGAGGAACCAGGTAAAATATGTCCCTGTTTAGTGTCTCAGTTACCTCGACGACAGTGAAGCATTGCTGCAAGTGGCGAAGTGATGCTCCAGGGATACTATTAGGCAAGAAATGTTTGCTCTTTATATATAGGATACCAGTGCTGGGGCCACCTCTGAACCTCTCCGAAGCTCCTCTGCTCCAGTCTGCAGCACTGAGCAGGTCCCGGGCGCTGGCACCCAGGCAGGTCAGCTCTGTCACCAGCCTGGCGCTGAGACATCCAATGCTGTGCCTGCTTGGCTGCCAACTTTCTCGTCTCACCAAAAAAGGTTTTGTTTTTTTTTTCTTTTCAACAGTCGCTTCCAGCTCAGTAATGACTCAGACACTGCAGCAAGGGTAAAGCGATCATCTTCCCCTTCAGAGCTTTACGGCTGAAGGCCCTGGGTATCCTCTCTAAAAGAGAGCTTGCTGGGCCCAGGCATCAGTTGGATTGAGCTCTTTAATTTATCTGATGGAGTGAGATGCTCCAGCAGTGCTGTGTACCTGCTGGCTTACAGGCTGTGTTTCAGCGATAGACTAAATGATCCCACAAGTACTTTGTGTTCAGAAGCGTTGGGGACGGGAGGCTGGAAGGGAGTGGATAGTCATATATAGAATCACAGAATCATTTTGGTTGGAAAAGACCCTCAGATCATTGAGTCCAACCATTAACCTAACACTGTCACTAAATCAGGTGCTATTAACCCATTAAGGCTCTTGCTTTGACCAAATCTCCCTAGGCTGTGAATCCAGGAAAGAAACAAAAATCTACTGGAACAATAAAACATTAAGTCATATTTGGCAATTTGTCTTTTGGGGTGAAGGAAGGTAATCAAATAAGGGTGTCTAAAAAAGCAAAGTTTGTATTGTCAAAGTGTGGAAATTGGCACTTGGTAGCATTGTTTTAAATTGGCCGAGACCCTGATACAGAATAAGCAAGGCTCAGATCTAGCTAAGGTGACTTCATTACCCTTGTCAACTTCCCTGCATCTTCATTGATAAAGCCTACTGGCAGCATGGAAAAAACCTGCACTTTCCCTGGCACTGTTGGATCCTCCATCGGAATTCACTGTTGTTGGATATTTTATTTTTAATTCTGGGAATGATATTCATGCCCTGATGTCAGCACTAACATGAAAACACATACTCTGGCTTCGTAGTCTCTTGGACTGAAAAGCAACTGACTTACTCACGCAGGACTTGTTAGCTGTGAGTTATTGACAATATCGTGCAGCACGCTGATGCTGTAGCTCCACGCATTTGCCTTACAGCTGGAGATGCAGGAGCTCCACAATACCTAAATAACAGAAATGCAGCAACTTCAACCCCTGCTCAGCAGCCTTCGGTATCCAGTATGTCACAAGCTGACTCCTGCTGTGTCCTCAGGTTGTTGTGAGTCAGCCTGGCACACGGACGGGGTTTGGGGCACCACGGGTGTCAGCAGGAACTGGAGTGCTGCTGTGCGGGGGACTGAAGAACTGCTGCCTTGCTGCAACGTGTATGAGCGTTCTCACACAGCTCTAAGCTTCCACAAGTAGTTTCCTGGCCAAAAAGCCCTGCCTTCTGGAAGCTTGGCTACCACTGTCCAGTGTGGGGAGAAAGGAGGTTGCCCACTGTGTGGCAGATTAGTTTCTGAGCATGCCCTATCTGTGAGCTGGCTGCCCTGCTTTTGCAAGCTATTCCAGGAGTCGGAATGGGGGAAAGGTGCCTTGGGAGGAGAGGAGCGAGCTGTGTGAGTTAATGGGACTTGACAAGCGTGCCTACAAGAATACACCATCGCATATGATGGAAAACCAACAGGAGGAATGGTTGCAGCCACCCCACATTCACTGGCGAGCAAGATAGTCAGGAACAGAGGGTATGTGAAGCACTTAGTCCTTCCACTGTGCAGAATTCGTATTAAACTTGCCAGAGCCTGCGCCTTGATTTGATAGTATTGCTCTTGTAAAAAGAAGGAGCAAATTGATTGCTTGCTAACATACTGCTCTAAATTAACCTCAGGCATAGGCCTGGGACTGCAAACCTTTCATGAGTGTGACTATCATTTATGCTGTGTGATTGCTTTGAATACTACTGACTTTCATAGATTGGCCTAGCACAGTTGCACATAAATCTTAATTGTGGCTTTCGGTTATTAGAAACCAAATTTTTGAAGCTGTTCAGGTATTTGGAATTTGAATATTGCATTAGGCACCTACTTGACTATTTAAATGCCCAGATGTCTTTCTAAGTCTAGTATTGCCATAATGCAAAGGAAAAGAAAATGATGTAGAGGGTTTGCTGGATCAGGCCTCCCGTTTCATATCCCAGCAGTGATAACTAGGTAGGGCTTGTTGCTGTATATACACCCTAGTTCGTAGTGAACCTCTTTTGTGCTTGAGAAAGCTTGATGGCAACTTTTACACAGTAAAGGTAAAAATACTGCCAACATACATCCTGCATTAGCCTTTATATATTTTATAGCTGTACTGTTCCAGTGTGGTAAACTGAGCTGAGCAATCACATTTTCTCAGTTACCCTCAAGAACTGGAAATCCTTATCACCTCTGTGGTTTTTTCCCCCACTACTGCAGCACTGGTCTTTAAATTGTCACCACAGCTAAAAAATCCTCATTCTGTCAATTAAACTGTGATTTAAAAAAATTTTACAGTGCAGCTTCCTCATAAAACTCCACCAAGTCTTTTGCTGATGTGACTCACTCAATTACTCATGTGGGCAGACGTTCAGATAATAAAAGTAGTTAATGGAAAGCTGTGAGAAATACTGCTGGTTCCTGAGGAGGCAGGGGAGGGGGAAGGCTACTGCGGATATTTTATCCTAAGAGCTGCTGTATTTGCTGAGCTCCCAGCCATTTTTTTAAGGTAAGGATTTATCCATTCTGCTTTTTCATTTGTATAAAAACAGCTTGAAAAAACAGATCGGCGGTAGAGGAACAAAAGCACACCAGCTGTATATGTTTGCTCCTCTTCCTACATGTTAGAGATGATAGCCAGTCTGTGCCCTGAAATAATCTCTTCATCCTAGCGCTGTATACACTTAAACAGCGCTCAGTACTCTGATGAACTCTGGATTCCTGAATCAAGGAGTACAGTTGGCAAGTGGCTAAACGAGCCCTTTGGTTGGAAGTGTCACATATACTGACAAGGACCAGATTTTTCTGGAACAAATAATAGGCCCTTGAGACTGGGCGTGCAATAGGTCAGGCAATACAATTAGAAGGCAGGTTTCAATGACATTTCAGTGAGTGCACATGGGGGAATATGGCACTTTTTGAAGTTGGTAAGGCAGAAAGTTATTGAAGAGTAGTAAGATATTACTTGGATGTGAGAACTCCCTTATGCAATGAAATTATACATGTATGATAGCTTCAAAGAGACTTAGAATTAAGCCAAAACTGGGAGTAGTGGAAGTGGACAAGCTGATTAGAGCTGAGGGCTAGCTGGCATTTGCAAAACAACCAGAACAGTGAACTCGTGGTTGCCTGGCTCTGAGGCTGCTAGATTTTGGCTGTGCAAGCCCCTTCCAGCAACAGTGGTGGGTGTGAGAAGGGAGAGGACACGAGGATGTGCTCATCCCTCATGCAAGACGAGCTGGGAGGGAGACTACAGCTTGACTTGTAAAACAGAGCTTCAGCACAGAGAAGCAATGCATGGGTGTTGAGGCTGTGGACCTGAGAAAGTAAGCTGTCAGGTTATATTTAGTGAATACATGCTGCAGAGAAGCACAGAGAGGGAAGGAAGGGAACTAATGCGTACTTGGGCTCCATGCGTAGCGAGCACACAGAGCAGGGAATGAGGCTGTTCAGAGAGGATGAATTGCCTTGGTGTTTGAGTCAAATAAATGGCTATGTAAGGCCAGAGATCTGCACAGACTTGTATGATTACTTTGAACAGCAGAGCTCAGTTTTATTAATCTATCAGTAATGGCCCAACCTCAGCCTCCATTCAGTGAAGGGTGACCAATGCCTTTCACCGTTGTCTCCCGCAGCAATCCCATTCCCCAGCTGGGGAAGCAAAAGTCTGACAGGGGCTTTTGAAACCTGTGTCACAAGCTGTTGTACACCCCAGCTGCACACCCAGCTGAGCCCCAGCCCACCAGAAGCTTGTCAGTTCAGGTTGGCATCTGCAAAATATGGGCTGTTTCAAAAAAGATGGACCCAGTTTCAAAGATGGACCCAATTTCAAATACCAACACAATTTCGAAGATGGACCCAATTTCAAATATCAACACAATTCTAAAGCAGTATATTTCACGACGGCAACATGTTACGATGACACAAAAAATTACAGACGGTTTAATGAGTTATCAAGTTTTAGTAATCTTTTTAGAAATGCTCTATGTTCCCTCGTTCACGGGCAGTTCGTGGTTGCAGCGATATAGTGATTTCAAATTGGGTTCATCTTTTTGAAACACCTTATAGGTTAAACACCTTGTAGCCACACCTTGTAGCCCCATTTGAATTCAGGGGTGTGAACAGCTTGCTCTATCATGTTCCCTCAAAAGCCCAGTCCTACCGAGACAAAGATGGAAAAAAAACCCTGGTGTCTGTATGAGACAGATCAAACCTTGTTTGCTGACATGACAGTCGGTCATTTAGGTCCTGTCTTATATTCCAGGGTGTAGAGGTTGTGACTTTGACTGGTTTGTAGCAGGACGGGTACAGCTTAGGCTCTTTTTCCCACTAAAGGCTCACTCATATGGTTCAGAGATGTCTTTGCCCTTGAAATAAATGAGACCTTTAAGCTCCATCTCAGAGGAGACAGTGCGGGAGGCCTGGCTGCCTTCTGCACATAAATATTCGGTCAAACCAGATTCAGGCCGAGGTGGGTGAAGCTGCTGTGACTGATGGGGAACCATCAGCCTCCATCTCCTATTGGGCAGTACTGCATCGCTGAGATTTGTGCTGGTACCATACTGTCAAAAATAGCTGTGGGGGAGAGAAAGGGCTGAGACGCTCCCATGTGTTAGCCAAGCGGGAGGACAGAGCAGTTAGAAGGAGAGAAATGCAAACTGTGATAGTGAACAAAAGCTGTGCGAAGAGGAGCAGCCTTCGTAGCCTTGTGAAAGGGGAATACTTGACCAGATGCGTGATGGAAGGAGGAAAGATGACTTCACAGATGTGGTTTATTACCCTTCCCATGCAAGGGAGTTATGCTAATTCCAGGAACAACACACGTTTGTTTGGTGGCTCCTAAGAATATGCAAACTTTTTGAAGTGGTTTGTGTGGTAAAAGTACGATTACAAACAGGACAGGATTAAAAAAGCTCCAGGGGGCAGGTTCCTGGAGTTATGCGAGTACCTACAAATCTGAACTTTAATTACGTACAGAAGAAACAAAGACCTCAGAGAATCGTTCTAACTGTTGTAGCTGCAGAGCAAACTTGCAAATGTGAAAAAAGCATAGGTAGGCCAGTAACATCTGTTCCAGTGTGTAGTGAGCCGGAATCAATGGCTGAGAGGGGATGTGCTGTAATGGAGCATCGACTCCGCTTCAGGATCTGTCTCCTCAGCAGCCTTATCAGACCTTACCTGGAGGATGCCACAAGGGTCAGGATGGGGTGGGACAGGACTGGCAGTTGGTCTGGGTTGGCATCTTTGAGAAGGAATACTGGCAGGAAAGAAAAATAAATTACAGTGCTTCTTTCCTCCCCTTCTCCCCTCAAGTGCTTTGTCCTTTGAACCCTTGGAGGGAAACTGATGAGCAACTATGCTTTGTGCTGGCTTTACTTTGAGACCATTTGTTGCCTGTTTTCTTTTAAAGTCTGAAATGTAAGAAAGAGATCATTATTTTTCCTATTTAGCTTGACCTCTTCTCCCTTGCAGAGTTTCTCCTCTTGTATGGCTCTGTTCTTCTCACACGGTGCTCTGTTGAAATAAAGTTCAAGAGAAAACTTGGATTCCTAGAAGAAAAGCTTGGTATTTGGAATGAGACGTCCTAGACCAGACAGTCTGAATCTCTGCAACACATCCTGTCCCTCTCTGGAGGTGTTCTGAGCTATCAGATGTCAATGAGGCACTGCCTCTGAGATGGTTCTGAAACAGCAATGTTAGGGCAAAAACTTCCATGAGATGTAAACTACCCACAGGTCACTTCTCCTACCCTTTGTGCAGCAAGGGCTTTACCCAGCTGCAGTCTCTCCTAAGCGGAGATGTTATCTGTGGTTACAATCTTGTTTGCCCAGCAAATTGCTGAATGCCCAAGGAAGCAGGAGGAGAATGTGCAGCTGGAGGGTGTGTGGGTTTTTCATTCTGTTCTACAGCGAGGACTGGAGGTTGAGTGTTTAAGATGCCTCAGGATCCTGACACCATTTGTGCAGCACTGGATGTGTATGAGCTGCGTTCTGTGCCAGGAGGCCACCCCTAGCATTCCACAGGAGCGGTGCGAGTTAAATAAGCTGCTGTTGGCTAAAGGTGCTTTGGATGATGAGACTGGCAAAGACGTGTCACCCAGCCAGAGGCACACCAGACACCGTGAAGTGAGCAGGATGGCATGACTGTGTCTTTGTTGAAGGAGCGGAGGTACTTCAGTTACAGACTATTTTCTTCGATCCCTCATTTCCCCCCACCCCTCTGGTAAATGTTACCTGCTGGCTAAAGGGCATGGGCCTATGTATGTGATCAGTAGACACATTTGGTGTCAGAGTCCCTCTGTCCTTTATCCAGCTGCAAATCTGCTCAGCTCCATATGATGCAGCAAGCACGAGGATTTTCAGCTTTTGTTTCTACTGTTTACAAAATGTGAAAAAAAAAAAAAGATTAAGGCAGAAATGCTCAGAAATGAGAACCTCGAAAAACTAGAGCAGAGTTATTTACATAAGTGAACTGAAAACCTGCGGCAGGATCTGTCAGAGATCTGACCTGGTCATCTGTCTAAACTGGATGTTTACTCGCATACCCCAACGTGGTCATTGTGCTGTTCAGTTTTCCATATAGCAAAGAAAATTTAAGATTGTGATTTCCTACTGTGGTCCCAAAAATAGGTGACCTTTGAGCTACCCCATTATTACTTTTGTCTAATTAAGAATGAGTAATTCAAGCTGTGTTATGTGGGACAGTCACAGAAAGTGCCCAGCTGCAAGACTGCAATGACCAAAGGATCTGCTTGTCTGTGCGAGTTGTTGTGACTCCCTTGGGTGATTGGCAGAGGTACAAACCTAACGCATGCGAGAGAACTTGGAAGAACAGCCGTCTCCCTCTGCTTTTGGATCTAATGTCCAATTTGGGGTCTCCAGCTAGGTGCTTGCCTTGCTATTTTCTGATGACTGTTTGAACAGCATATTTAGGTGGAAAGTATATTTGCTTCCCAGTCTTGAAGATATTGATCTAAGGGAAAATCTTGCACAAAAGGATTAAAAAAAAAAAAAAAAAGGAAAACTTGAAGCGTGTAATACTGTAATTAGGGCTGAGGGAGTATAAAGACTTAAAATTAGTTTAAAACATCACTTGACAGATGGGAAGTCATTTATGTAAATTTAGGGAAGTGGTAGTTGGATTCAGTTGGTCTAATTTAAACAATATTTCTAATTATTTTTGGTATGTGTACAGAGGATTATAGGATGGCTATTATTCTGACAGGAGGGCTCTTCATATTTAAATTTAAATCCACAAAAGAGTACCCTGTTAAAATGTAAACATGCTGTGATAACAAGCACCTAATAACGCAGGCAGGTTAGTTCAGCTACTCTGGTGAACAGCTGTGTGCACTTATTTCAGATAATGCTTTTTCTTACGCCCTAAAAGCCTCCGGCAGGGCCACCGAGAGGTCACGAGGTGCCTGAACCACAGGTGGGAGCTTCCTGTCCGAAGGCTGGTGATGCTGAGCGCAGATCGGAGAGCAGACGGGCTCTCGCACGTTTCCACTGACTGAAAGCAGGCCCCGATGGCACCCAAAAGCACAGAGAGAAGATGACGCAGTTAACAGTTCCCCCTCCCTACAGTCTGGTGCTGCTAATCCAAGTTAAAACTCCCACCAGCATCTTTGGAGAACCTTCCTCTTTACATCTTGACAGCTTTCTCCTTTTGCCAAGAGAAAGATGGTGCAGGTTTACTGGGGAGCTGCCAAACAACAGCTTGACTTTGCACCTGAGAAGCAGATGAATGAAGAAAGAAGGAAAGCCTCAGCCTGGCACGAACGCCAAGAGTCCTGAGAGCACGGGCATGACCAACCCCTGGTGCTGCAGCAGCAGCACCTGCGACACGAGCAGAGTCCAGCTCTGGAGGAGGGTGCACGCAGCACATCACCAAAGTGCGAAGCTGTTATTTGCCAGCTGCAGGCCCCAGGGTGAGACAGGGACCTGGCCACGGCTGATTCTTGGAGGTGTGGGGCAGGCTGGGAGCTCCACACTGTACAGCACCCCTTTGTGAGCTGCTTTAGTTGGCTTTTCTTCACGGAGCCCTTGCAGCAAAGGCTCAGATCAGTGCTCTCAAAAGGTGCATTAACAACCAGCAGGGGGGCAACAACCAGGATTTATTAACAACAGCAACATTTTAGGATGTGAAGCTCATGGTTCACAAACTTTGGGGGTAGAAGGCACCAAGAGCAAGGCTGCATGACACTGATTTCCTGAGTTCTTGCCATTTTAGAGCAGCTGGCACCATGCTGGCACAGCCCTGCGCCAGAGCGTGGCCGCTGGGTGACACGGTGCAGTTGCTCCTGAGCCGTCACCCCTCTTCTCCCACACACATTGTGGTGGGGGGGGTCTCCAGCAGGGTGTTTTGTGATTCTTTAACGTTTTTGTGAGATAAGGCTACAGCAGTTGTAAAATATGAAATTACCCTTGGCACTTCAGTTGCCTGTACAAAAATTAAACACAAAACCGAGTAGCTGAAGTTGTGAATTTTAACCCACATTTAAAAATGCGATAAAAATGCTTTGCACATGAGGGTTTTTAAAGCGATATAATGAACACTGTGCCTGACTCATCCTTCACGTGGGAGAGCTAAGCAAGCTAAGAGGAAATGTCTCCAGGCAGACACCCCTCAGGGCAGGGATTTCGATCTCATTTTTCTTTTAAGGGAAGAAACTTAAAAAGGACTTTTAAGCCCAAAGACTACATGTTTGTTGCGTGACCCCACCAGGTGTTTGCAATCTGTAATTCTAGAAGTCACCTGGAGGCCAGGCGTATCCAGCTGGATGCCTTTGCAACAGCTTTCCAGGCACGAGAACAACTGCTCCTATGGGCTGGTGTACAAGGAAGGGCTGCAGAACTGGATCGACCTGAGCTGGTGAAGTGTCCGTAACACGAAGGCTGGGAAAACACCAGGCTGTCGTATCGGAGTCTGTAAGGGATGTCAGATGACCCAGGGCTGCACTGCAGAGGCAGCAGGAGCTCTGTGGAGCCTCCCGGGAACATGAGGTGAGTAATCACAGCTGCAATTCATTTCAAAGAGACAAATGAGCTCCCCTGGAGAAACTTGGGACACTTCTGCTGAGAAGACTGATTTTTTTTTTTTTTTTTTGGTGGAACAAAGGGCTTACTTTTGGGTTCAGGTGAAGGAACTCCGTGGAAAAACCTTCCACGTTCCTCTGAGAGCAAGCATTTTCATCACAATTGTAGAGATGCTGAGCGATGTGCCTGCGCCATTAGAAAGTCAGTGCTAAAGCCAGGAGCCCACCGAACAGACCCCCCCGACTCATGGCTTCAGTGTTGCCCTGCCTCTGTTTCTGCTGACTCTTAATTACACACTTTTCTCTGTTAAAGTTGAAAAGCTGAATGCTTGGCGGCTGAGAATTTACCCTTCCTCTCGCCCCTGTACAACAGCAGCTTCTAAGACAGAACCTGCACAAAGGAAACATTTTTTTCCCTGCTCTGCTGATCAGAAGAGCAGAGCCCGGGGGTCTGACCCCAGCTCATTGTATTCAAGGACAAAGCTGCCAGCGATGCGGCCTTAGACCCGCGCTCTGAACGAGCGCCGCTAGCAAGCTGCCACTGAGTAAATTAACGCAAAATGACCAAAAAAAAAAAAACAAAAAAAAGGGCCAAGACTTCCTAAAAATGAAAATATAATATCTGGCGTCGGGCATCCGGACCGACGCGGACGAAAACCCCTCAAAATAACGCAGGAATCGCTCGCTGCGGGAACCCCCAGTCCTCCCGCTCCGCCCGGATATGGCCGGGCCGGAAGTGGGCGCGCGGGGGGCGGTGAGGGGGCGCGGGGATGAGGGGGTGGCGCATGCGCAGGAGGTGCGGCGCGGCTCGCCCCGCCCCCGCCGCGGTGGGGGTCNGGGGGTGGGGAGGGGCGGGGCGGGCTGCGGCGCGAGCGCCCGGGTGCGAGGAGCCCGGACGGACAGACGGACAAACAGACAGACGGACGGACGGGGTGAGAGGATGTGAAGATGGCGGAGCTGCAGATGCTGCTGGAGGAGGAGATCCCGGGGGGGCGCCGGGCCCTGTTCGACAGCTACACGAACCTCGAGCGGGTGGCCGAGTACTGCGAGACCAACTACATCCAGGTGCGGCGGGCGGGGCGGGCCGCGCCGCGCGCACAATAACGGTCGCCGTCCGCGCCTAACGGTCGCCGTCCCCACCTCACGGTCGCCGTCCCCGCGTCCTGAGGCGGCGGCGGCGGGGAGCAGCCCCGGCGGGCCAGGGTCGCGTCCTCCCTCCCTCACCATTTGCGGGCAGGTGAAGGAAGCGGGTCCTGCCGGCCCCGTCCCCGTCCCCTTGGCGATGGGAGGCGGGTGGCAGCGGCTGCTACAGCCCGGGGAAGAGGAAAGGTGGTTCAACTTCCAGAATGAACTACCCCGGCGTGACGAGGCGTTTAAGTATTTGGTTGATTTCCTAATTAAATTCTAAATTCGTGCTGAATACTTATTGTGGATTGCGTCTCTCGTCGCTCGTTTTTGTTCCCTTCCCACCTTCCACTCTCCTTTTGCTGATAGCACTGAGATGATGTGGAAAACTGAGGAGGTATCTGCCTCCTGTAAATGTGGTGTTTGCGCTTGTTAATTTAGAGCACAATCACATATGTTTTGATTGCGATATGTCTGTTGGTTTATATTTCCCTTCCCCAGCAGGTCTGCAGTATTCAGTAGGATGGGCAGCTACTGAGTGGTAGGTGCAGGATGAGAGCATGATGTAGAGATGATACAGAATTAAGGAGAAACAGATCAAGCACAAGTTGCTACCGCAGCGTTGTGATTTTTGCCATGACCCCTCTGAAGCCAGGCTGGTGTTAGGACTATGTTTTTTTTCCTTTATTTACTAGGAAGAGAAGCAAATATAGTCAGTTCACCTTGATAGTGATTGTAGGGCCAAATGAGTTTCCCTCAAAAAAACTCCAAAAAAATGAAAAAAAAACCAAACCAAACCACATTAGTTGTGGGTCATTCCTAAGAAGGGCCTGAGAGCATAGGCAAGAAAGCAGGGGGACATAGGTTTGTGGTGTCAGTGTTGAGAGAAACACAAAGGGTCCCAGTTTTATTTTTGCTTTCAGTCGCTGAAGTGGAGAGCACTTGTATGTTTCCAGAGGACAAGCAGGGATGAAATCTGTGGCGAGATCATTCTGACAGTGAAAATGGGAGAGAATATTTAACCGGTGACAGAGAATACTTAGAATGTCACTGTAAAAAAGCTCTGGCTGTTCCTATTGAATTGTCGAATGGCCAACTGTCCTTTAGAGAGAAGACTCTGCGTATTTTGGGTCATTTAAAAAACATGTCAATTACAGTGAAATTATATAGATACATTTTATTATGTAATAACTTTTCCTATGTAGAATTAAAGTGACCTATGTTCTTTAAGAGAAATATATTTAAATACTTTCTTACAGTCGTAAGCTGACATGCAGAACAGGAGGCTGAGGGGAGACTTCCTTGCTCTCTACGACTACCTAGAAGTAGGTTGTAGCGAGGCGGGGGGGTTGGTCTCTTCTTCCAAGTAACACGCAACAGGACGAGAGGAAATGGACTCATATTGTGCCAGGGGAGGTTTAGATTGGATATTAGGAAAAACTTCTTCCCAGAAAAGGTTGTCGGGCATTGGAACAGGCTGCCCAGAGAAGTGGGGGAGTCGCCGTCCCTGGAGGGGTTTAAAAGATACATAGGTGAGGTCTTTAGGGACATGGCTTAGTGCCAGTGTTAGGTTGCCAGTGGGCCTCAATGATCTTGAGGGTCTCTTCCAACCAAAATGATTCTATGGTTCTGTGTATTTAAATTTATGCTTTCTTGAAAGCCGGGAAGCTGATTTTTCTGGAATAGGGTAGAGGAGTCTTGGAAGGCTAGAATAGAAAGAAGTGGATGTAGTTTGCTATTTTTGTTCTTTCTCTGACCTTTTTTGTCGTCTTAGTATAAACCAAACTTTGTAAGATCTGTATTGTGCAGGTTCACTTTTATTGTTTTAATAAAAACTACAAAGGAGGGCCCCATACTGTTCTGTACAAATAGGGAATGAAAAAAGATGGTTATTGCCCCATACTGCATACAGTCTGTGAGGACAGTCTGAGATAATAGGAGATGGATACAGACAGATGGTGAGGGAAGGAAATGAATGAGGCACTCTGGTCAGCCTGATGGATTCTGACCACCACACAGCAATACCCTGACTGCTGGCAATTTATCCAAGCATCGTGACAACGGAGAGCTTTAAGGGGGAGGTGAGAAGGAAAGAATGAAACTGCGTTGTGAGTGTTGGCTGTGAGGTGCAGTATGGGTCACAGCAGGAATATGTTGAAATTTTAAACAAGTGGGGAATGGAGCTCATCAGCCAGGCGACAGGCTCCGGCCTTTGGACTTGGCTGAGAGACCATGGAGTGGGATTATTGTAGAGAAGAGGTCCAGTGTGAGGGGATTCTGGATTTAGTGATGCGATTGTCCTAGTAACATCTGTCAGCAAACCCACCTGCCTTCATGGTGCCAGAGCTGCATAAACACCTGCAGAGGTTCTGTGTACAAAGGTGATTTTTTTTCTTGTCTGCAAGAGTGGGAAAAGGTAAATGGATATAACTGTTGGTTAGTTGGATATTGGTGATTTTGCTTCTAATTATAATTATTATTCCAAAGTTGTTATGTCCAATTAAGTCCAAATTATATTAAAAAACTGTAGCCTTAGATTTTGTGATGAAGATGGGCTTGTGATTGCTCCAAGCGTGTGGAAGAGTAATCATCCGGAAAGTCATATAGTGAAGATAGACTAATTCTACTGTAATCCTTTAGTGTTTCGTTGTTGACAGAAGGTTTTGTCGGGGATATTCCTGAGATCTCCTAGAGAAGGCTCAGAAACGCGACTGGGACCTGAACATGACCTGCAGGGCGATAGGCAGTGCGGTCATGGGGGCATCAAAAGCATTACGCTGGCCTGTATTTGTCGGTAGACAAGCCGCTCCCTTTCCATGCTGGTTGATGCTTTGAGGTTTTATTGTCAAGTACTAAAATTGTTGCAAAAGTCAGTGGAGGCACAGGTCAGTTTAACAGAATTTGAAGTTCGGTGCTAATGTGTTTTTTCTTTCTCCCCATTAGCAACATCATAGCAGTTTCAAAATAATTGAACATTTAATCTCTTACATGGGGAAATTGCTAGTTCATAGTAGGAGGTTGTGGTGATTGCAACTCATTTAAC
Source organism: Pampusana beccarii (assembly GCA_013399365.1). NCBI lineage: Eukaryota > Metazoa > Chordata > Aves > Columbiformes > Columbidae > Pampusana > Pampusana beccarii. Next base: position 196,322 of record VWYH01004820.1, on the reverse strand, counting down.
TTCTGCTTATGGAGTGAAAAAGCCATTTTTAAAAGTTTTGGCAGTGTTTATCCAAATTATGGTTGATACTTGGTGAGCTCAATTACTTTAGCAACAGGGAGTGTTACATAAATTGTCACCCTTCCCTTGAGCCTGTGATACAGTATTATAGCAGAGGACATCAGCTTAAAATTTTGTGGAAAGTGTTTTTTTTCTCTGATTATGATTCTAGTTTAATAATAATAATAATCCAGTTTTAAACACAAATGCCTCAATTGCTCACTTTAATCGGCTTGTATTACTACTGAAATCAAATAACTTTTCTTGCCAAAAAGGTCTTATTCTTCTGATAACTTGGAGAAATCGTACAGTTATTTCTACATCATATTTCTTAAAGAGAAGGGGAAGATACCAGTTTTTATTTAGGTGGATTTTTTTCTGGTGTCTGACACAGTGTCATTCACAGGTTAAATTTTCTGTTGTCCAATGCTTTATGTACTAGTGCTGTGTCCTCTATTACCAAGTTCAGTCTCGGTCTAAACTTTGTGGTAATTATATAAAATTTGATTATCTGATGTACTTGATACTATAATATTTTATTTTCAGTCTGCATTGATTTATCTGTGTCTTTCATAAAAAGCAGAAAATAGTTATGCTGGACAGTGTACCATGTTAATAAAATTTTCATATTCCTGCATTATTTTTGTTCAGGAGTATCTTAAAGAAAATTTCTAGTTATGATGGTGTAAGTAACAAAACCAAGCAATTGCGCCATTTTCACATCTTGTTACTGGTATACTAGCATAAATTCCAATACCATCTTGGCCTGTCCAGTTTCTTTTATCTTGTCCTGTGTGTCTATTCTGGAATAATCTTTTGTTTCTCGTGAACATCGCTCTTTTAAAAAATCAGCTTTTCATTTTGTGCAGTGCGTGGAGCTTTCTAGAGTAACTGAATGCTTGTGTCTGTTTACTTTTTGTTGAAAGAGTCAGAAAAAGTTAGCAGATGAAGGCATTTCAGGCAGTAGTATCTATCAGGAACAGATTTGGGGTGGGGGCAAGTCCCACCGCCAAAACGAGCGTGCGGAACTGAGTGAAAAACCAAGCCTCTGTGCTCTGCTCAGCTTGCAGGAGTGCAGGCTTTGTGTGTACTGTGTTGTCCAGATTCTTCTAAAAAGCTTCTGTATTGCGTAGTTTTTCAAGATTATTATGCTTGTCAGCTCTAGAGACTGAAAAGGAAGAGTGAGCTTCTGATTTTCCTCTCTTCAGTCTTCGGAGTGCCATTTAATTACATTTTATATACAGAATCAGCCATGACTGTATTGCGTTTTATGTACAGAAACAGCCTTCTGGTGTTTGTGGAGGATTTTTATTCCTGTACTTAATATGCCATCCTTCTGGTTAGTAGAAGTACCTGCTTTCAGCTCCTGCAGATAGCTTTATTTAAATAGACATAGCAGGAAAACCTACTTGTTTCTCAGCAGCCTTACTGCAGTCCATAGATCAATGAGTTTCATTGTTGTTTTCCACATGTCCGATAATTTTACTTAGACCATGTAAGTAAAACCAAGTAGCTGTAGATTTGGAAGCATCTTCCAGTAGGTTGAACAAGAGAAAAAGACATCTGTTAGCATACTTGTGGTCCTTTGCAAATACTAACTTAGTGGTTACAGCTTTTGTAATGTCATGTGAAATTTCTGTGGAGCTGCTTGTAATGACTGGTACCAGGATATAACTTGTGTAAGTGTATAAGGAATTGCAGGTATTATGGTGTATAAACAGATTTAAGAAAGATCTCTATCCTCTTTACTGAAGATGAGATGTTTATCACCTTAACAAAGGCAACTGAGTTAGGACTGTAATATTTATTTAACCATCGGAAGTGTGAGTATCCAAGGAAAGCTGTTTTCAACCTTTCTGTTCCTTAAACTTGCTCCTATTATAATCCAGCTTTGGTGAAGAGATGATTAAGCTTAGTATTGATGGAACACTTGTTCTGCAGGCATGAAAGTGGGTATTGATTAGCTCCAGTGAATATTAGCCCGGAACATCAGGAAGATGCTGACAAGTTAAAACTCTTTAAAAATACTAGGAAACTAGTAAACCAGTGATAATCTAGATACAGGACCATCTTGTCTGTTTCTTTCTAAGTGACTCAATTTAGCTGGCAAAGTTGCTGAAGTATTTATCACTCAACCAACCTCTTTTTTCTTTGCGTTAGCTGTACTGTGTTTTGCCAGGAAACTAATTTAATGCATTTAGTAGTGTCAAAAGTTCAACCTGTACTTCAGGAAGAGAAGGATTGATTCTCTATCGAGTGGATGTGGAAATACCGTGAGCCATTTTATTAGTGGTAATGGGAGTTACTGGTGGTAGTATTATATGTGTGGGTGCGAAAAGAAAATTTGTAAATATGCATGTTTCAAATATAAAGTAAGCGTTGTAACCCTGAGTGTTAGTGGTGTTCTAGTTGTTCCCTTCTGTGGTTTACTTTCAGATTGTGGTTATTGAATAATATTGATAAAAAATTGTAATTCAGGGTAGCAAGCCTCTGCATCCTACAGTTAATAAGTTCTCTAAAATGTATTGTCTGTTGCTCATGTTCTCCTTGCGTGTGCAGTCATTAATCTTTGTGGCTGAGTGCTGTATGTTTTAAGGCAGGAAGCGGTGCACCGCCGCGGTGCACCATCTGAGACCAGAGCTTCTCCAGGCAGTGCTTGAAGCAAGTGAAATCTTACTCTTACCTTCAGCAGAATATTTGATTGAAGAAAGCATTGATTTAAATACCATGTTGTGTAGCAGATTTTCGGTAGTCTCTACGTCTAGAGTCTGCTAGCCCATTTTTCTTGGATTTTGTTTTCAAATGCTATATTTTCTCACTTAATTGTGCACCTGTAATTAACCTCTTGCTTAGTAATCTAAATTCTGTAGATTTTGTTAGACTCCCATACCTGGAACTTCAGTCACTGGGCTACTCATCTTTCTGAAGCAAAACTGCGTGTCGGTAGATGAAGCATATAATCACAGCACACTGAATTTAGGTGCGTTTCCTCTTTTCAAGGTTCTCACAGGTTAGATTGGTGCAGTTTTCTTGAAGTGAATGAACTAACATGTTCTTGCAAATGAATTGTGCCTATTTCAGTGAGAAATCTTGATTTTCTGGTTCCCAGGTGCAGCGAACAAGTTGCTCTGTCAAATTTATAATGATGTGCTCTGAACCACGGACTCTGTATATACTGTTCACTTCTCCTGTAGTTTATTTCCCAGTAGATGTCATTGTAATATCTATTCTTAATGATCTTTCAGTTTGAAATGTATGTGCTTATTTTATTATTATTGGCTTAGTGTTACTGTAGTGACATTTTTTTATGCTGTGTGAATCGCGGGACGAGGAACAATTATTATTTGTTTTGAGGTTTTGGTAGCCTGTATGTGTTGGTTACACACATAGCCAAAGCTAGTTTTGTGCTGAACTCGTACATTTAGTCTTTTTTGTTGTTGTTTTTCTAGGTAAATGTCCATGTTTTTATTAGAGTATTTTGTAACTTTATTGTGAATTTACTGCTTTAATACGTATTAACTCTGTCAAAATTCTTGGGAATAACTTTGGGGTCTTTTGTCTGTTTTTGAGCAGGCTGCTGTTTTGTCAAAGTTGTTTTATACTATAGATCGTATCAAATTTTTAAAACTACTCTTAGAAGATCAGATCATGGCTGTTAAATTGCTAATTCAGCTGATATTATTAACTAGATTTTAGGGAAGCCTGGGCTGCCTCTGTTTGAACATGCTTATTTCAACCTGCATGCCATCATTATCAAAACAATTTTAATTCTTTTCAATTTGCAAACTGATATTTGAACTTGTAATTCACTCTAATTTTTTAGCTAGGTGGTAAGTTTGTAAGTTGGCATGAGAAGTGGCACTCATCTATAGCCTTATAAGTGAGGCAGAATGTTTGCTGCACAGTGCAAAAGTTTCTTGTCTGCCTACTATTTTTATTGGGTAAATGCCATGGTTTAACTGAAGCCGGCACCCAGGGCCACGCAGCTGCTCACTCATTCCCACGAAATCCAACACACAGCTACTAGAAGGCAAATTAACTCTATCTCAGCCAAAACCAGGACAGTAAAAACCACAGGTCTGCTGCAACTTGTGGGGAATGTAAATACGTTAAATGTCCCAAATTAAATAGCTATCTTGAATCCATTTATGCACATTTACCTGTCTGGAGAGTGTGTGTGAGGAGGACACAGAGTATTTGGCTAAAAGGAGAAAAAAACTACTTGTATAATAGAATACTACAGATACCAAGCAATTATGGGAAGTTTATAGTAATTTTAACTGTTTATAAATACATCTAAGGACAAATAGTAAAAACAAAAGCCATGATGAATCAGTGTGCAGTGATTTCTGATATACTTCTCAGTTTTCTCACTTCGTCTAGCTGTTGCTGATCTCAGAAATTATCTTCAAAGGTTCAGGCCTGTTTGACTTCATGTCCTTAAGGAAACTATGATTGTGGAGTGGCTCTGAGAGGGGCAGAATGATTGAGAATGCAGAGGCTCCGAGGAGCAAACTCTGAATGCAAGAGTAGTCTGCAGTCAGCCTAAAATAGTGAGGGTGTTGTTTTTGCAGCCTTTTTTGTCAAGTTCTCAATGCACTGTCATTATAGCAGTCCTTTCCTAAAAGAAAGAAGAAATTCTTTCTGACTGTATGTGCATCTGTGTAAATCAATCTGTTTGGATAATAGAAGGTAAAAAGTTACCTGGAGACTCTGAATCTCTGTTATAGCTGTCTGATGGCAATAACAGTTAATTTAAACTGTCTCCACATTGAGGACACTTCTATAACTACTTGATGGGGCGAGTTAATAGAACTGTTGTAAATTGTTACCATGTTGCGATCTACTTAAAACTTAGGTTTTAGATTTTTAAAATACATGCATAGTATTTACTTTTATTTTAGTCAATAATTTGATATATAACACAGATACAGTAGGCTGAATGCAGTTTTGATGACTGGAACAAGAGGAAGGGATAAAAGTCTGATATTTGTTTTCTCATTTGTATACATAAGTCGATAATTTATACCAAATGCAGAGATGCTTGAAAACAAAAATTTTCACTGTAATGAGCCTGTTGTAAACATTTGTAGCATATTAAGATCCCTCATTTAAGTAAAGTTTAGAAATTGTATGTATTATGCAAGACAGGCTCTTATGAATTATCTCACTTGATCAACAGGTAGATAATTAATGCTGAAGTATAAATTATTTAGTCATTTATACATATACAAAAAAAGAAATTTTTCATGAAGTGAACAAGTGGGGAATATGGTGCCAGTAATCAACTTGTCCTCTGGAAAGGCTGTGCTTAAGAGCACTGTAAAGAGAAGGAGATTTTGCCTTTGCTTGTTTTCTTATAATGAACAAAGCTTAATGTTTTCCTTGTATTTCACTTTCCATGAAATTTACTTACCTTTTTAAAAAGTTGTATCTTGTGTTAAGGATCCACAGAAAAATGAGAGATTTCTTTGCACCCACTGAAGGTTCAAAGTATTATATTTTACTAAATTGATGTTCTTTTATAAGCAGCATGCTCAACTTTTTAATTTTCTGTGTATAACCTCAATCAAGTTTTCTGTGTGACATCTCAAACATTAAAACATATTTAAGGAAATTCTTTCTTTTTAGCTTTAAATGAGTTGTACAAAAAACCCCCCAAACCAAGCAGCATTTTTTTGCATTTTCTGTGCCACCCTTGAGGCTGCATAATGGTACTGGTGACAGTGGGAGTTTCTGTGGACCTGTCTTTTTTTCATAAGCAGTGTGATGTGTTTTGTCATTTGAGGATGAAAGGTATTCTGGAGATAAAGCACCAGTTTTAGATCTGAAGGTTGGTTTGGGCATCTACTGTAGAGTTACTTTACAGGTATGACTTCAATTCCCCTTCTGATAAAGTGAACCGAAAATGCCCTTTTTTTTTTTTTTTTTTGAGAAACGATAGTCTCCCTATGGTGTTTTTTGAACTGATTTGACCTTTGTTCTCAAGGCTCTTGGCATTGCCCCATGGTAAATACTTTATTCAATGAAACTCCCAGGACATCTCTGAAAGGCCAAAATCCTGAAAGTGATATTTGTTGTTTAGGTTCTATTGGAGATGGATGTGTTAAGCTGTGGAGACTGAANGAGAATAAATTTTGAGGTTTTTTTTTTTTTTTTTCATATTGTGTGTATTGTGTTAGTTGGTCAAACTGCCTTTTTTTCCCTAAACAAATAGATGCCGTTCTTTTCATGATGTGCCTCTGCACAACCCAAATCCCAGCTTGAGCAGTCAGCTTCTTCTACCTCATTGTTTTGAAGTAACACAGCTCTTATGTGATGCTTTTCATCTCTAGATCTCAGTTCACATATTGGGGTAAGTACTGCTTTTGTTTACAAACAGTGCAAGGAGCTTTTTCTCAAGGATATTTTGGTCTGGATTTCTTATGCACTTAAGGCTGTGTTTGAATGTAGCCCTTCAAGAATTGTTCGCCTATGTTTCTTCTGCTGAATGCAGGGGGCAAAGAGGATGGTATTTCCTGTGTTTTAGAGGCAAGCTATTGAGTAAGATGACTGGAAGATGGTGAGTGTTAGAAAAAAAGTCAATTGCCTGTGTCTAGAAAGGTAGAGGATTACAGATAATGCAGTTGGTGGGGCATTCTGCAAAATGAAGGAGAGAATTGCTTGCCTCAAGAGCAGCTTGAAAATTCTTTCTTTCTTTGAGCTTTTCTGTGCCCCTCTGTCTTAAAGCCTGTATCATTCATGTTGTTAAGCTCTTCTTTCTTTCTGGGGTAGTTCTATTTATTGCCATAGCTAGATAGGTAGAGAGGTGATATTATTTAAAAATTTCTTCTTAAATGAAAGGTCATTTGTGCAGCGCTTTGATTCATTAACATACAGAGAAAAGCCCTTTTTGAGGGTAGTAGAACTTGCTGAATATACAGTTCTATCAATCTGTTAGGTTAACTTGAAAACAAATGAACTTACATAAAAAAGAAAGAATGTGAGGTAAGAGAACCTTTTGTGACATATAAATGGCATACCACATTTGAAGTGTTCTTATTTCATTGTTACATCTCTCTAATGTTTCTATTCTTGTGACATCAAAGAGCTCAGAATTGTCAGAACAAGCATGTTTTGAAATTGGGTGAATAAGTGAAGTCTGAGACTCTCATTCTGTGTCATAATTAAGGTGAATGTAAACACAAAGCTGGGGATTCTTCATATCCTGTAGTGCACAAAATTGCTGTGAGAGGAATCTTGTGTTCTTTCACAAGTTTGCAGTGTCACGTTCTATTTTTATCCTATAATCTTTCATGTCTGTAACTTTGGTGTAATGCTGTTATGCCATCTAAGCGTAATGAGGTGAGTAGCCACTGCATTACAATATAGTTGGTGCAGTTTGAGTAGGCTGGCTTCAAAACTGCACGTAATATTTGCATTCTTAGTGATGCGTTTTATGGCTGAGAGCTCTTGCCATCGTGAGAGTTACCAGAGTGTGTAAAACTATCTCTTATTGCTGCTATAGTGGGGTATAGTGAGATTTGCCCTATATGGGAACAGCTAATAATTCTCAACTGCGGGATTAAAGTTACTCTTTTACTGAAATATTTATGACCTAATTTAGATTGTGTAGCGGGAAGGAATTGTTTTCCCTATTTGAGACAACCATAGTCTATCTATGACTTTTCTTTGAAAATTGTGTGTAAAAATAGACTTTTATGACTGTTGGATCTGAAAGTTCGTTAGTAGGAATTTTGTTAGGTGAGGATAATAGTGGGTTGATTTACTTCATGGAAGTTCTAGAGTTCAAGTTTTATTGGGCTACTCTGGATGTGGCTATTGTTGGGGAAAAGTAGCAGTACATTTTTAGCGTTTTCCAACATGTCTGTGACAGATGGTGTCTTGTCTGTCCAATATGGATTCTTTCTGCTCTATAAATATTGATTAGAGGAAAAAAAAAAGTGGCATTCCATAGCTTTAAAAAAAATGTGTCCTGGTTGATATATGAGTGACTAAGGGATATTTATACAGGTCTTGGGCAGAACAGCACCAGGACGTGCAGAACTCGATATCTCAACAAATCTAAAAAGGCCTGGTGGAAATCTGGCTCACATTAGACAAACAGAGGAAAGAAAAAATGTGTCCATGTTTTGGGGAAATAGTGTTAAAATAGTCACTGCTAGTGCTTTTGTGGTAAAAAATGTTCTTCAGTGGAAGCTGAAGTCTGGAACATGATTAATACATGTGCAAAGATGGGCAGCTGCTAATTTTTGGGTGTAGCAGATGCTCTGTACTACTTTCAGAGGCCTTGTCCAATTCATCTGTGCTTTTCTGAAACACCCTTTCAGATTTTATGATAACCAACTTTTTCAGGACAGACTTGGTAGAACTTCTTGTGCTGTTGTATGTGCTGCTTATCTTTTATTTTATAATTGCTGTCAAGTTACAGAGCTCCATTGTGTGTTGGATCCCAAATGACTGGCTTGTCTGATTCTTTGCAAGCAATGTGGGTAGAACTATGTCGTTGGCTACTGCCTGTGCAAGGTCTTGCAGAGCTTTGCTTCAGGACTGGGTGTCCTGGTTTCGGCTGAGATAGCTACTAGAAAGGAAATGAACTCTGTGTTTTGGATTTCAGATGAGAAGAATGTTGATAATACACTGATGTTTTGGTTGTTACTGGGTAGTCAAGGACTTGCCAGGTGCACAAGAAGTTGGGAGGGGATGCAGCCAGGACAGCTGACCCAAGCTGGCTGAAGGGTTATTCCTTGCCATATGACGTCCTGCTTGGTATATGAACTGGAGCTGGCTGGGGGGAAAATACACCTGCTCGGGAATGAATGAGCAGTGAGCAATTGCCCTGTGCATCTCTTGTTTTGCATATTCTATTATTATTATTTTCTCTTCCTTTGCAGTCCTATGAAACTGTTCTTGTTTCAACCCACAAGGTCTTTTTTCCCTGATTCTCTCCCACATCCCACTTGGGTGGGGGCTGGGGTGTGAGTGAGCAGCTGCGCGGTCTTAGTTGCTGGCTTGGGTTAAGCCACAACACTGGGGTATTGCTGAAATTTCAAAGAGTCTTAGCATGTAATTTTGTGTGGTGTTCGCACAAGTTATAGTTAAGTGCTGTCTTCAACTGACAGTTAAATGTTAGAACTAAGTAACTTAAGCTTTTTAGAGATAGAAACTCTTGTTTGGTATTGCTGTCATTCTCATGGGATTAGTCATGTTCATTTAAGTTTATTAACCTCCTATGCTCTTGATTCAAAGACGGTATTTGGTACATAATCTATTTTCTTTGGGTGAATAAGTAAAAACAACCATGTAGACTTCATAGAACTTAGGCTGAGGTGTCCATTTCCATTATTTTGGCTGTCAGGCAATGCCAATGCTTTGCTTTAAGACAGCAGTCTTAAACATGCACTGTATGAAATCCTTGATCTGAAGGAATTTTTGGAAAAATATAGTCTCTGCAGGCTCCTCCTGACTTGGTATTCCAAACCATGGCCTTTTGTAGCTAAGCAAGAAGACCCTTAGTGCTTGTAGGTTATGTGTTTCAAGTTCTGTGTGTTATTTAGTAGATGGAAAACTTTTCATGTTGCTCAAGAGGAATTCTGAAATGGCTCTGTGACCTACAGTACAATCATAGTGTATTCCAGTCTGGGGAATGTAAGAATTATTGTATGTGGATAAAAACTTTGCCTGAGTTGGATTTGTTTATCAAGTATATTGTTTTTTATACCTCAGTGTGATACTTGTTAGTTCTTAAAGTAGCTAATTGGCTAATTCACAGAAAGAAATAGGACTTAAATTGTGTGGAGATGATTGCATTACAGTTGCAATGTAGTTAATATGGGAGATTAAATGCACGTCCTTTTATGCACGTAAAATGTCCTTGTGTTGCTCTAAAAAATGGAGTTACCAGTGGCGTAAAACAGTCTCTTTCTGGGCAAGAATCACTGCAATTAGTGTGAAAGTAGGTCATGCTTAGGAAAATGTGTGTGTAAAGTACAGATCTCACTGGCAATAATTACAGAAGACTTGATGCTGTGATGTTAAGTTACATGCTGCAGCTTGAATATAGCAACTTTGCTTGCTGTTCTTGAGCCACATAGCAATTCACAGAAGGTTCACTTCTAATTTTGAAGTAAATGGACCAAAACTGCTGGTTAAACTAGGAGAAAGAGAATAACTACTAATTACAGTGCCTGTAGAAAAGTTTTTTTTTTTTTCTACTTATTTTCTGAGATTCTAAAATTGTAGCAGTGTAGCAAAGTTTTAGTCTGGTTAAAATGAAAAGCCTCCTGCAGCCTTCGTTATTTTTTTATGTGTTGGCAACTCTATTACAAACATAAACAAAATTGATAAACTTCTGAAAACCCCTTATTTCTAGCAGTCTACCCATGGGAATTCGACTGGGTCTCCTCTTTTGAGGACATGACTTTTATATTTATAAAAGGTTCACTAGTTAGTCAGGGAGTGCAGAACAGAAATCTAGAGTTTGGCTGACAGTCTCTGCATAAGAGGCTTGAATCCCATTCTCACTCTGCCAATATTGTGTTTTGTCCAGTGCTATGGTAACGGGAGCAAAAGGTTGTAAGAAAATTCTGTGCCAGAAAAGTGAGCAGATAGAGCTCTCAGGACACAGAGGGAAAAGATCTGTTGGATAAGAAGATGCTGCTTTTGCCTAACAGTTTTCAGCGTGAACTTTTACTGACTTTTGTCCACTTCTTTTTGTTGATCATGTTAGTTTGTTTAGTTAGACTTTATCTTTGATTCAGTTATGGCTGGGAATCGTTGAGTGCTCCCATCCCTTTCAGCAGATGGGTGCTACAACAGAGCCAGCTTTCGGCAGCTGAGCATGGACAGCAAGAACATCTCCTTGCTCCTGCTCTCCTTCTGGCAAACCCTTCCAGTGTGGGCAAGGAAAAAGGCCTGCTGGGATTTTTCAGAGTCAGACAAGAGTGTATTTGTGTCTGGTGATGTAATGGGGTGCAAATACGCATGTTGGGTGATAGGACTTTGGCACGTGTGATGATGTAGCATTGGAGGAGCTGGAGACTTTGACCTTTAGATGTTTCTACAATAGGCAAGGAAGGCCATCCTGTTTGTTTGTTTGTTTATTTGTTTGTTTAAAAGCAAAAAAACCCCAAACCCAAAACACAGCAGGAGAGTTTAGGGAACCTAAACGTAAATATCTAGGTTGTGGAGTTCTAGTATGCTGCCAATGGTTCTGTTGCCTCCTAGAGGAGTGCTGTATGTAGCGACTCGTGTGTGCAAATCTTTTACTTTGATCTCTACTTCGTGATACAGAATAAAAGATTTTTTGTCGTTCTGGCAGATCGTGGGCATATATCTGAAGACAGTTTGTTCCTTTAAGTATGTCTGAATTGGCAGCAGCTTAAAAAAGTGCCAAGTAAGAATAAATTCAAATTTAGAGTTAACTGATCACTGTGAAGGGATTTGTGTAATCTGAGTGTGGTTATTTCATAGAAAGGGAAGAATGATTATGCAGATTCCTGCCCCCTGTTTAAGCCCTCTCTTCTATCTACTGCCTTTGAAATGTCATACTCCTGTTACCTGGCAGCTGTGTCACTTTGTTTCCCCTAAAGCTGCTTTTTTTTTTCCCCATAGTAATCAAAGGTAGCTAATTTAAAATACAATAACTTCTAGAATGATAAAATTTTGGGGCGTGCTCATGTGAGGAAGTAGGGGCAGTGAATGGCAGTTAAAAGACCTGTGTTAGCTGCCTTGTCAACGTGGGAAGAGTTCTGAGGATGACAGGACTGTATTTGTTGTGGGCAGACAGGTTGTGTTCTTGGGTACCTTGCTGCTTTGTGCAGTGCCTGGTGAAATGGGACTCTGTGTAGCTGTGGTCACCCCAGGTGTCACTCTATGTTTGCCTCCCTGTCTTTTGGGAGTTATTGGCTGAATAGGGTGTGTATCTTCCCCCTATACGCTGCAGTTGCACTCTGGCAATTACAAGCTGTCCTGCCAACTGGTTAATTACATTAGGCTATAAACTGTGATGGTGGATGACATGGCCGCGTGTCCTACTTAGCTGTTCTTGCTCTGGGATTGTAGTGGTTGGCAGTGGACACTTGGAAGCAGAGCCTGCTTTTACTGCCACAGATAACTGCCTGTGATTCTGAATTAAAGCAGTTAGTTGGCCTCAGCCATTGCTGTGCAATGAATTGAATTGATAATTTGGGGTAGAATGAAGAAACTGGCAAAGTTGGGAAATAACTTGGATGTTACATAAACCCCTGTGACTGGATCGTATTTTTGAGAGCTGAAGTAGACATCCTGTCTTAGGAATACTAGATCTTGTCAAATTTCTTGAGAGAAAGATAAAATGTGTTCATCTGATATTGCTAAAGAGAAAACAGTCAATGTGAATAACATTTTTTTATGCGGCATAATGTAATTCCTCTATGATTGCAGTTTGTTCTATCTTCTGAAGGCCACTTTGCATCCAAAAAGTAACTTTTGCAAATTCTGTAATGACTTTTTTTTTTCAAGTAGCTGTAAAATAAACTGGAGTTTAATTGAATTAATCAATGATTTTTACTTGTACATTCAGTGAAAGCTCCACACACTAAAGTACCCTTGGTGAGTGAAGAATTGTAGAACAACAGCTACATGAGATGCTAGAGTTAAGTCTGTGGATCTTTGCTGATGTTTCTGATGTTCTTCGTTCAGCACATTTGTATTGACATAGTCTCTTATGGCCATAAATATGTTGATTTTGTACTGGTATTAAAGCCAGTATTGTCCTTGTATTTGGAACTCTAATAATAACTATGTTGTTGTATGAACTAGAAAATTATCCACTTCTCTTAGCTGTGTTATTCCAGGAAAGCGATAAGAGTGAGGTGAAGCCTGCATTGATTAACACAATGAGCAGTCTTAAATGCACGTGGGGAATAGGTTTCTGTCTCTGCGGCTTGATTCTTGAGCAGGAGCTACATCTGATGCTGTAAAGCAGTGATGAATAGCTATTAATATAACTACATGTTAAATACATTTCAGATGCAAACACATGTGGATACTATTGTGTTGTTAGGTTCCTTGTTATCTGTTATTTTAGACTATATAATTTATGTGTTGAACAAACTTTATTATAACCTTTTCTAGTAGGTTTATATGAGTGCAGCATGCCCTGTTTATGGTGGTGGGGTATTTTTTGCGTAAACAGGACTTTGGCTCTGCTTTCAAAGAGGGGCTTGACAGTTTTGGTGAGAGCAGGACATCTGCATTTGAAAACTGGTCATCTGTGCTTGTGAATGTATGGAAATAAATACTATGTTTGATCCTGGTGGCGGTTAAGGGAAGCAGATGTTGCAATGATGCTGGCAGCATGAAAACAGTGGCACAAGTGATTAGATGTCAGGGAAACTGTGCTTGTCCACAGCTATCATTGTTACCTTTTTCTTTTGGGTGCAGTAGACTGATATTCTTGTCATAGATTTCAAAGCAGTGAGTTAGTTTTGTCCTCACTGGCAGCCTCGAATGCAGTATGTATTTTACAAAGTTGCTTTTCCATTTAGGAGGTTAGGCTTTGTATGTATTTCTTTGAATGGTAGCTTTACTAGCTGTTAATCAAACCTACATTTTGAGGCTCAGCACAAAAATAAAAGTAGCAAATTAATCAACTGCAACAAAACCAGAAGACTTCAATTTAATGTGATTGAGGTGATGGTGACTGCGGTGGATTATTGATACCGAGTTTCAGATGGCTTAAAAATCAGCAAGTCACACTTATGATCAAGAAATTCTAGTGACATTTAGGGCATCATTACAGTTTTTTAGTAATCTGAAAACCAGAACAACCTGATGTCAAAGACTTTACAGAAGTATGAATAATAAGAGCTCATTCCTCAACTAGCATGCTTGTTATTAGTATGCAGATAAATTAAGCTAAATTATCATAATTTAATTATGAAAATGGAAAGAAGCTTATTTATATTTATGTCATTGGGATATAATTAATACAACTAACCTTGCATTTGGAAATGGCTTTCCTTTTTAAAATATTGCATTTATTGTTTGCTCTTTGAATGTTGTTCGAAGTAAAAAATCTAATGATAGTTTTGATGCATTCTTCATTCTATAACTGGTATATTCTGTAATTATTATATTTGACATAAACGTCAAAGTTCCTTATGCACCTTTGTTGATTGCTGTGCTTAGCTTACTGTGTCATCTCAGCTCAAAAGGTGATGTGTTTGACTACAGAACTCACAGTACTGTGAGAGTAGTCCTAATCTCATTTCTTTTGGGATGTATTCAGAAGAGTTTACTTCAGTAATTTAACATTTGAAGATGTTTAAATTTTAAAAACACTTTTGTGAACATCAAGTTAAACACTTTAATTTAGGTGTTGAGACTTTTGATGCAATTATGAAGAAATATACTTTTAGGTTTGAAAGGTGTTTATACAGTGGGATAATGTAGGTGCCTGACTGTAATTTCTGTCTGTGCCTACACGGTCCACCAACAACTCAGGTTTCCTCGTAGTGCTGATTCTTGTGTTGTGTATTGTTGCTTCTGAGAGTAGCTCACTGATAAAAAAGGAGTCAGGTCACTGGGAAACTAACATGCTCCATTCTTCGCCAATGGGACAAAGAATTGTCAAGCAGGTTATTTTAATTACAGTTAGCTGTCCAGATAAGGTTGTGTTAAAACTATTGAAGTAAAAATATTATTTCTTTGAAGTCTACTGCTACCATTGCTAGTAAGTTGTATGCCAAATTACCAATTGCATTAATCTTGTTGCTTTCCCTGTTGTGTGGTCTCAGTGTATCTTGCTGCTTATGTATTCTTTTGAATACAGAATAACAGAAAGTTGTCAGAGAACTTATCAGTGGGTTTGTGGGAGGGTGTGTGCGAAGAAGTGTTTCCCATTTGTATCTGAAATGTTGTTTGCTTATGTTTCTTAAGATTTGATTAATTCATAATGTTTGTGGTGTAGAGTACATGCTAATGGGCAAGATGACTACCAAATCTCCTTAATTTTAAAATAAATGTATTTACACTTGAGTAGGCTCATGAAGTGATCAAGCTAGTCCTCCCGCTTCCTAAAATAATGATAATAGCAATAATTATGCAAATAAACAATTGTTTAGAAAAAAGTGTTTACATGTAGAGATGAATAGTTTAGAGACTATAGTATTACAGTTGACAGAGAACAAAAAGACCTACCCTGAACTCCAAGTACTTTGGAGCTCTGGATATACTAAAGAACAGGTAGACTGGGTTTCACCTTGTACTCAATGTTTGAATAGAATACATTCACCCTCCTGCACATCCAAAAGGGAAATTTTGCAGTTTTCTGCTAGTTCTATGGCATTTGTTTTTTTGGAAGATGTGAGAGATCTCATTTTCATTGGTTCTAATATGTCAGTGATTGCTTCTGCTTTTCCAGGCTGGTTTCACCTGCATTTATAGACCAGCTACCTAACGAGTTGTATGGTACATGTATTGCATGCTGGGGATGAGTGGTTCTGGTACTGAAGAAGGAGTAAGGGATGTTCTTTAGCAAGTAAGTATTTAGTGAGGTAGTGTGTTAAAACAGAAAGCTATTGTAGTTTTCACTGGCAGTTATGTAACTTTTTGGCATAATTTTGGCATAATTATTGGATAATGATGCTCAGTTTTCTTCACAGTCATTATTTCTAGCTTACGAAAGGACCTCAGAAAGCACTTGGGTGGGCTAAGCAAATACCATCTGTGCAGTTGAATAAATGTGTGTAAAATATTTAATTATGTATGAGGCTTTCAGTAACTTCAAGGAATTCAGCAACAAATAAAATGGAAAGGATGATATAAGAGCATAATCTTCTATTTTTCAGAGGAAACCTGAAGTGTGCTTTGTCAGTATTGCAGTTGGGCACATTTGGTACTGAATAACACAAGCTTGTTGAACTTTGTGACGTGCAGATTTTGTTATTGAGGCTTCTTGAATTTAATGCAACCTTAACAGAAAACGGAGGGGTTTTACTTGCTGGTCTTAGACAAATGCCTGCTTGGGCTTGTATTACCAGTAATAGAAAGAAACAACTGTTATGATGATTAAATTAAAATAATAATCTGTTTCATTATTAAAATTTCACTGTTACTTTTTTGTCACTTATATTAAATATTAGTTTTGTTTCACTAAACAGTACTGTTTTGAACAATAGCAAGATATGTCTATGCTGGGAAAGTGATTATTAGATTCTGGACACACCTTTCAGTGTAGTTAGTCTGATGTCGAACTGTTTAACCGTAGTTTCCACTTTGACACCTAAATATTACAACATAAACACATTGTACTCTAAAGAGTTGATTTGCAGATGAATTGAGATTTTTTTCCATTCAGAACACTTTTTTTTTTTTTTTCCCCTAAGAGATTATTATATGTAGGCTGGTTGTGAGTGATAGTAGTCTCAGAAATTAACAGCTCTGTTTTTTCCCCCCACCTCAATTAATTAATTTTGGAAGAAATTTTTTTTGTCATATTGGTATTAAAGGCAACTACTTGTGTTAATCTTCTGTAATAAGAAACACAATTCTTTATCAACTTAGAGGTCAAGACTTTGTGGCTCACTTAGTAGAAATTGTTGCATAAATTTTGTTCAGCCAAAGACTTTGAACTTCTAAGTTGATGATGACTAGTGGTTATTTTATTTTATTTTATTTTATTTTATTTTATTTTATTTTATTTTATTTTATTTTATTTTATTTTATTTTATTTTATTTTTTTAGAACTAGAGCAGGAAAGAAACCTAGGTACAATAAGCAACTAAACTGCCAGCAGCTTTTGGTGCTTCCTCTGAAGCACCACTTTCAGAGCTCTCTTAATTAGCTCTTTCCAATTCATAGGAGCTGTATTTTTTTTTTTAACGTGTTGCTGTCTTTGAAGTTTTTCCTTATAATTTTTCTCGATAGCATTTCTCCTTTCATCTAGTTGGGTTGATGTTTTGTAAATCTTACTATAGTGCTTATGTTGCCTCCATCACTTGTTTCTCTGTAGTATTTCTTTCTCTATTAATAACTGTCTTTTCATACAAAATTGTTCAAGTTCTTAACAGTGGCATAATAGACTTTATCACTATGTTCTGGCTGATCTCACTTTGGGGTAGGAAAATACATTAAATCCTCAGTTCCTTTCTAGCCCTGTTTTTTGTGCTCAATATGCACGTAATATTACCTTTTACAATTCATATAGCCAAATTATGATGAAATTTTCCATACCTTTCTGCGTATTTTATTCTCTCATCTGTCCCACACTTTCAATTCAATATATTTTTTTCTTCTTTGAAATTTCTTTTTGTATTGCTTGTATCAGTTCAAAAGTTTGTATTTTCCTAGGCAGGAGAAAAAACATTGAGAGGTTTAATTCCTAAAGCAGAGGGATATCTGATAGAGTCAGCAGTCTAAATTGTTTCTTAGTCAAATCTGGTAATGTAATTGTGCTATGTAAATGGAACTGTCAGGGTTAGATGGAACTGTCAGGATAGAAAAAGTGATGGTGGGCTCTGCATCCTGGCATTAAAAGTGGTCGTGTTTGCACTTGGTGCAGCTTGAATTCCATGTGATTTCTAATGCTAGCAATTTGGGTTATAAAATCTAATATAAAAATGAGAAATATTTTCAGGTGAACATTTATATCATCACTGCTGAGCTGTCTGAGGCTTTTTTGGCATGAGGAAGTGGAAACTGTTAAGATTTCTGCAGTGTCTGAAAGCAAGCACACACTAGTGCACTGTGTGTCTAATACATGCCTTTTCTGGCTGAATTTGAAGCCTGTGCATTAGTAGCTGACTTGAACGACTTCAATCTTCTCCTTTTATCTAGAAGCCCGGTTTTGTATAGAGCTGTAACTAGTATATGTAGTATGACTAACTCTCAGACTGGATCCATCCTGTGAAATATTTCCATCTAGTCTATAGTTTTGTTTTGTTTCCTGGAGGAGGCAAACCAACTGTTTCAGTAGTGGGTGCTTCCTGCAAATGGCAAACATTCTCCGGGGGGAGCCGGGCAGAGCAGTGGCTGCTGCCGTGTCTGGGAGTGCGGGGACCATTTCCCGCTGTAGCAGAGGAGCAGCCAGCACCATCCTCACCCCATATGTGCCGGGCAGGAGCATCAGCTGAGCTCTCTGCTGTGAGTTTAAATGGTGCTCTCACTCGCTGCTGAGAGCAGGAGAAAAGATGCTGCTTTGTGACTCAGCGTGGACCACCCAGTGTGTGCATTGTGTGGAGAAAAATGACAAACAGAATAGATGCTAAGCTGCTGCATGGAAATTGGATAATGTGGGCACAGAAGACATCGATGGTCCAAACATTTTCTCTTTCTAAGGCTGTGAAGATGATCCAGCTGTGATGCTCAAGTATTGTCTTAATATTGTTTGAAAAATTGAAGCTGGAAGTTTAAAAGGTGGAGATGCAGTAGCATTCTTAACAAAGTTAGTGGAAAAAAATTGAGGGAAAGACATGAGACACCGTGCAGAGGTCTTGTGAAAAAAAGAAAGAAGTTGTAGGTAGTGGAGGGCTGACGAAACTGCAGTGATGTCTGCTTTCCAGTACTTGTTCCTTTTCTCTAGCAAGCAGAACAACTCTGGAAGTTCTTCCCTCCTTCTTGATTATGTTCTTTGCTGTGTTTTAGTGGCCACACAGTGGTTTGGATGAGGGAAAACTCGGAATTTGGTTTATGAAATAGATAATTTTAATCTGGAACTTGCCTCCTGGTCTAATTCACTACAGCAAAGGGAGCGATCAGTTCGGGGACCTCTACTCCCACAGGTACTGCTGCTGAAACTGGAACCTGAGTCTCCATAATATGATTAATTGTTCATACCGTAATTCAGCAAACATGATTTGCTCTTCCTTTGTGCCATCTACTTTGTTTTGCTAGTGCAGATGTTTGCAAGTTTGCATGGCACGGAAGATAATGGGATTGACTGAAGTTTAACGTGACTATTTGTTTCTTAGATTATTTGTAAACTAGATTAGGTACTCAGTCCACCATGTGGCCCTGCAAATCCAGTAGTGTCACAACTGAGTGGATTTGTTACAATGAGGAATGAGAGGCTGCTGATGTTGGCAGTGTTGTAGAAGGCTTATTTGTCAAACAGTGGCCTTCATGTCTTAAATTTAATTTTTAGAAAAGTACCAATAAAGCTGATCTAACAGTTGGAAGCATTGCTTCCCTGTGAGTGGTGTGTGTGTAGGTGTTATGCTGTCCATTTTTGTTGTAGGCATGCAGAATTTTATGTGTGGGGGTGCTAGATATTTAAAAACTTTAAAATTCAGAGATATTCAATGGTCTGTTTCATGCCATTTAATTTAGGTCATTGCACTGAAAACATACTTGCTACCAGTTCTTGATCATGCTGACTGTAACATTTCTGAGAACTGAAGGGCTTGTGGGATCTGGTTAATATCCCTGAGTATTCGTGGTAGCAAGTCGTCCTTTTGTTAGAGTGAACATGGCAGAGCACATTTCTCTTTTTTTCAGTATTCTCCATAGAAACAGTATTCCATCTGTAACTGAACTTGCTGTACAGAGACTCTCAGTTTGATTAGGGCCAAATTAGTATTTTTATCTTTCACTTGAGAATTTTGATAGGTATATAGGTATATTGAATATTGATATTGAAATAACTTTTTGCCTGCCTTACAGTCAGATATGAAGCATGTTGGCCGATATGTCAGTGTTCTGACGGTCAGAGTATCACATCTTAGTCTGATGAAGTTTATGTCTGAACTTGGTTTACTGATAACTTGAAATCATGATCTAATTTGCAGAAATCCCTTCAGTTCCATAGTTATGTACTCAGTTATTAGTGGTCTAAATCCATTGGTAGGTTTGAGCACACCAGCAGTGGTAAGCAATATCATTTGATGTCCATCAGGAGTGTGCATGGAGAACTTGTTACATAGGACCATATGAGAATATCTTGGGAAATCTACTTTCCATAATGAAAAGTTACATTTCGTGCCAAGCACAACTTACCATTTCAAGTTAAATTTTAACATTTATTATTATGTCTCCACAGGGGAACTTTAGAATTGCTATAACTATTCCAGACTGTTTTTCCTAGTCGCTCTGTGAGACCTGAGTTTTCATCTCTTGAAAATTTTTAGGGTAAACTTGATTGGTTTAAAATGCTGCCATTCATTTTTTTGGTTGTTGTTGTGAAGTGGCTCGACAACAGTAGATTCAAATAGTCATTTTAATTTGAAAACCGAACACATTCTGCAACTCTTAGTGTCCAGGGAGAAAGTTCAAACTCTAATTTTGCTGTGTCAAGTATCAGTGGAGTTTGCTTCAGAGAATTTTGGGTTCTTCATAAAGGCACACAGAGCAAATCATAGTTTTTCAGGTTGTCATCCAGATACACAAACTCAACCTCTCAATCAAAAGGGGGTTTGTGCTAATAAGAGTTTCAAATGTATTTATAGGATTGTTATATGAAATTTTTAATGTTTGAACATTGAGAAACCAGTTCCTTGTTGGTTTGAACTTGTGTGAATGGGGGTGACTTGAATTTAGCTATTAGGTTACATCAGTATAAAGACTAGCTCTGAACACTTACTCATATTTGTGCTTCTTTAAGCAGTAAAACCATAGCAGAGGCTTATAATTTCTAAAATGATAGATTGTTTTCCTTTTGTTCTCGCTTTGGCTGTTAATGACAAAAATTGTGTTTGCTGGCTTCTACTCAGCTATTCTGGATGTACAGTGGGCTAATGTAAATCAGCAGTTTCTGCTCCTATAAATAGACTTTGTCAGCAGCTGCAGAGCAAAACAGACAAGCTTCTGGTCATTTTTGTTATTGCCATTCAGAAATTGTTTGAATAGCTGTGGAAGTGTCCTGTGGTATGTATGCCTGCTGCAGCGATATTTGCAGACTGAGCTGAGGTTATGAGGAGGGAGAGGGAAAGAAATAGTGCGTTTAGAAGCCAACAGTGTGAGAGCGGAGGCAAAGAGCTCCATATTCCTTCATTTGGGAGTCTTAAGCTGCTTATTTTGTGAATAATATATACATGAAATAAAATTATGAACTGTAGTATTGTAATGGCAGATGAGAGTAGAGAATGTTTGTCAACTGTTGCTTTAGAAACGTGACCCTCAACCTGTGAGGTGGCGAAGGATCACCTGAAAGTGAAATTCAGTGTATTCCAAAGCCTTGGAAACCGGAAAATTTCTTAGCATCTTAGTTGTATGTTTTACCAATGTTTTAATCTGTATTCTTTGTACTGAATTATATCTTAGTGGTGTTGAATATTATTAAAGAAGAAACATGAGATCATGTCAACTAGAATCTTAGCTTATTATTTTTAATGTTGTTTGAAATGTATGTATGTTTTTAAACTTCTAATGGATACATTATGGCTTGATAGCCTAAGTATTTTTAGGTGCTTTACTAGTACAAAAATGGATCATACTAATTCTTTGTAGAATAAAATACTGACAATGTGAAAAAGCACAAAACTTATTTAAAAATATGGATTTAAAAAAAATTATTCCTCTCACATTTTAAATCAGCTACCATTTTAAGGGAGTAATTGTAGTTCATTCACTGTGAATGACCATTTGTGGGAATAATGAGGTCTAAAAAGCTGGGAGAGATGAGGAATCTGGTATTTGGCAGATCCTTCCAGGCTGTTATGAGATCAAATTGAAGTACAAAGTTTAGAAGAACTAAACAGTAAGTATCTCAATTTTAATGCTAAAATACAATATAAAAAGTTGCACTTCATAGTAAGTATTTCCAGAAAAGATGAACATGTGTGGTAGCTTAATTCCTTTATAAAAGTAGAAACTCTTAAAATACAAAGTTAGTGTCTTTTGGGGAATGAATGGAAAGGAGGAACATTCTAACTTTTATCTCTGCTTTTAGTCAGCAGATAAGCAGCGAGCCCTGGAAGAAACCAAAGCCTACACAACACAGTCGTTAGCAAGCGTAGCCTATCTGATCAACACTTTGGCCAACAATGTCCTCCAGATGCTGGATATCCAGGCATCCCAGCTTCGACGCATGGAATCTTCAATCAACCATATTTCACAAGTGAGACTTTTTTTCGTGATTTTATTTTTTGTTTCTCTTTGTTCTTGAAATTACACAGCAAGTAAAACTCTCACCTGAACATTTTTTGAATAATAGTCACATTTAAAACAGAAGGATACATTTCTTCTCGTACTAATTCTGGGAACTGGTCTCATTATGTGACTGTGTATCTGTGTTAGTGTGAGCATTTTACACAGGATAAGAGATTAAATGTATTCTTGGCCAGTTCGTTGTTTGGAGAGGGGTCCATTCTGCATAAGTGAAAAGCACAGAAAAATTGCTGATGGAAAAATGAGAACATTATGTTAAGGGACAGTTTAAGCTTTCTAGCTCCTATTAGGTGACTTGCTGTACTTGGTATTTATTTGCTACAGGTGCTTAAAATTAAAAGAAGTATGAAATGGATGGTAGAAAACAATACTTGTCATATTTTTACTTTTCCTGTTACTGTAATACTGGTACCCGATGACGAAAGCATAGATGACAGGAATAGCTGGCTCTTGGGTTTTCTTAATAAAAAGTAGTTTGCAATGACATGAACAGAAGGCAAAATGAATGATTCAAATTGGTGTATGGCTACAGAACGCCTGCTGTTGTTTGCAGTTTTTCTGAGCAGCAGTAAACTAAGCTACTGTTATCAGGAACCCACTGATGAGAGAATTTTGACTGCCAGAGTGGGCTGAGGATATATGAGAAATTTATTGGAGGTTTACATGCTGATGATGGATTAAAAGAGAAATTGAGAGCAATGAGACAGTGCTTTCTGTTTGATGGTGGTTTTTTGTTTTGTTTTTTGTTACTGGAGAGTTTTTTGGCATTCTTACTGAATATTTTGTGTCTTATTTGACCAATGCATTTTGGCTGCTAGGGTTTCTTGATCTCCCTGAGATAATGTCATGAATTAAAATAAATAATATTGTGATGTTTAGAAAGACATTTGGAAGTAGGAGCCGTATAAGGTAGGAAATAAGCAGATTGAGCTGATCTTTTAACTTGCTGGTGCTGAAAGGATTGCTAAGCTAGTAGAGGCCTGAACCAGCAAAATAAGTGAATGATTTTATGCCAGTTTAATGACCAGAATTGGCTCACGGAGGGGTCAGATGAATTTCAGAGCAGGTGCAAAGGAAGGGCTGGGAGGGCGTCCCTTCTGCTAGCAGTACGCTATTAGGTTGCCTCAGTTAGCTCATGCAACTGCATCCTCAAAAATAAGCTGAAAAGTTTGATTTCTTCCATTATATGCTTCTTGATAATCTATGGAAAAGTCAATTCAAATTTTTCCCAGAAAATGTCACAAATATATGTATATGTGCTGTGTATGCGTGTATACGTGCTGTGTATGCATGTATATGTGCTGTCTATGTGTGTATTGTATATGTGCTGTGTATATGTGTGTATGTGTGCACTTGTGTGTGTATCAATGTTCTTCTAGACAGGCTAGTGCCAGCTGACAACTATTTCAATTGTTTAAAAGCCTGACACAAAAGATAGCATATGAACAAAAATATTCAGGGCTTACTAAAGTTTACATTTCATAGGTGTGGAAAGTTAACTTTGTCACACAGTTTCTGTAAAGGAACTTTTGGGGAAAAAGCCATAGCATTTTAAATATTTTGCTTGTGAGAAGCTGAGGTGCTGGGTTAGGGTGTCTTTGGCATTTATACAAAAAGGCTAGTTATTTAAAATAGAGCACTAAATCACCAACGCCCAACACCTAATGAAGAATGCCAAAATCCATAGGCTGCCCTTGACCAACCAAAAAAAAGTTGTGGGGTTTTTCTTTTAATATTGCTGTAAAATTGAGGGTTTTTTTTGTTGTCGTTTTTCTCCTTTGTGGTTGGGATTTTTTGTAGGATTCCTTCCAAATCTTCAGGGAAGCAGTTGTATCAGAGGAGAAGACTGTTTGAATTTTGGATATTACATACACAAAGTGTATTGATCTAAGGATCTAAGGATCTAAGGATCAATTAAGTTGAATTAAATACGTTCAGAAATGGCTTCATCCCATGACACCACTGTTGTAGCTGTTTCATTTGTCTTAATTTTGGTGGTTATTTTTCTTTAAAAAATTAATTTCTTCTGTCAAGAAGGACTTCCTTGGTCTTTTTTTTTTTTTTGTTTCAGTCTTTTTTACATTGGCTGTAAAGTTTAGTGGTCTGTTTTTAGTACCACTTAAAACGCCTCATGGTATAACACCTCATTGCCAAATTATCATTTTAGTCAGTCTGAACTGAAATAATGTCAGTAATGTAGAACAGAAAACAGGCAGTAATTATTATCTGCTCACTGCATTAATGCTTTGGTCAGTAGCTATTGATATTTATGTTTAGAAAACACTAATGCAAATTGTGATACCTGGATGTGTAATCCCGCTTTTAATTCTGATTTGAAATTCCACGTATTCTCCAAAGAAGGGAGCAAAATCATTTGGCTCTTAGTAAGAAAACTTTTTTTCAGAAGTGCTTGTTTTTTTCAAGTGTAGCTCAAACCAGAAGAGACATGATTAGAAGACAAGATATTCTAGTTCTCTGTTCATTGATAGAATGCCAATTTGTATGACTTTCTGTGTTTCCTTCTAATTGCCAACTTAATCAAAGAGCTGAAAAGGAAGCTGATAATCGTTTGTTGTTTTTCAGATTATATATAGATCCTGAATAAGGAAATCATTACTATTGAAGCTATTTTTATGCAAGTTATTAAATCCTAATGATTTAAAATTTGGAATTACTTTGGTTTGTTCTAAAAGCTGATGAATCCATTCTTATTTGCCTTCTTGAACCTTGTCCAGAACTAGATGTTATACAGAGTTTCATATTTGGCAGACAATTTAAATCCTAAATACAGTTCATCTGTATAAATATTTATACTTGTTAAAAAAATTGTGTTAATTTTACAAGTTAGCAAGCACTGCAAAATGTGTTTAACATACAAATTCTTTACATCAGTCTGGCAGATTTTCAGGTTTTAGTAATGTTTTTTTAAGACTGAATTTTAGAAGTCTACATTAACAGACTGACAATAAAACGATGACTTTAAATTAGAATGTTTTGAGAAGAGGAAGAAGTCAAGGCTGCTGGAGACTTTTATTTCTGAAATTTCATTACAGTTTAGACATTCGAAGTGCTAACTTAATACTTCAAGAGATTTCAGTTGCAGGTAGAAGAGACTATTTCTCAAAACTCTGAGTTCACTGACTTTTAAGTGGTAAATAATGTTACCTTTGGAATCCCAGAAATGATTTAATGGTTTTTCTATTTTAATCTTTACAGATCTGAAGGCTGTTTTTATTGAATTCAGTATGGAAATCTGATGTTCCCAAATGGCCAGAAAATTCCTAATAGAAAATAAATGTAATGTTGTCAGGAGTCTGAAAGTCCTTGTTAGAAAACAGTGGTTAAAGATGGACACAGTGTATCCCATCTGCTTTTCTGACAGACTTTCCGAGTCAGGTGTTTTCTTAGCTCAGCTCTAACCCCCAAAAACTTCTCCACAGAAGTTTCTGAACTGCTGAATAAACATTCTGCTAGAATTCTCGTGTCTCACTTAAGGGGTTTATGCTAGTACTGGAAGCAATAATTACCTGTGTCTTGAGGATGTTTTCATTTTCTTTAATAGCAGGCTAATCTTTGTTCCTTCCTTAGCTAGTCAAATACCTCAAATGTTCCTTTTTGCTGCTTTATCGGTGTCTTAAGATCTAATGACTCCAGCAGTCTACTAAGCAAGAAAATGAAATTTTAAAAAACCTGCCAGTGAAATGCTTTTCCATACTATTTTAGGAGTATGTACCAGAATTAGGCGCCACTTTTATACTCTTCTGAATCATCATGCAAGAGAATTCCCATTAGATAAACTTAGGTTTTAATTAGTTTTTATGCATTCATTGTTTGTTCGTGTAGTTGAGCCTCACTGATCACCATAATCCTTAAGGAAACTTCGTTGTACTCACAATTCCTATGAATAATTAAAAAAACATGCTTTTCATTCATGGAAACAAGTATCCACAGTGCCAAGATACCATCACTACAGTAACATGCACATTAAATATCTGCACTCACATACTATTTATAGATATTAATAATTGCATAAGTAAGTACTAAAATAACATATTTAAATGTGCAGAGGTCAAGCACTCAAAATGCAGAGAGACTAACTCATCTTGCCAACACTGCACTCATTACTTTCCTTCTGATTTGTGGGTTGAAATTAGGCACCGAGAGCATATTGTCCAAGGCATAAACTAGTTTTGAATGACCAGATCCAGACCTGTAAGACTTGGGTGTTTCAGTACCTGTGAGACATCGTATAGCGTACCAGAGGGTTCAGAGGGGCAGCTGAGCTTGTTTCACATTCTAGAAAATGATATCGGAGGTCTGTGAGACAAAGAACATGCAAAAAATAGTGTAATGTTTCTGCAGGTCTCTAGCGACATATCTAGATCACAGATGAAGTCTGAGATGGTCATAGAGATGGAATGCTGCAGTCCTATTAAACACGAGGCTGTCCTCCAAGCTGTCGCAATCGCATGCTGTTAGCTTATCAAGAAAGTATGTGCTTTCTAACTCCTCCCCACGAGGTGAGGATTCTGTAGACCATCTCTTTGGTACAACTGCTGCTTGTTCCAAAGCTGCTTTTTCCAGTATGCTGCAAAAGCAAAGGGCTGACACAGAGAAGGGATAGAAACCTGTGATGGAAGATAAAATGCTGATCATGACCCTGATACAGAATGGTACACTTTTGGTACTCTGGCCTGGAACGTGTTCGTGTGCTCTGTTTGCACTGGTACTTGTACAATGAATAATATTGTAAGAGCTGTGAAGATCTGATCTGCACTGTTGTGTTGGGGGATAGTATATAGACCTGGTCATCACAGGGAGCTTCAGGAAGGACTTCAGCAAATCTGGTTGGAAAGTCATTTAGTTGTTAAATAGTCATGGAAATATATATATTTCTGTTAAGCTTGTATGAACCACAAATTTCTGTGGAGTTTATATACTGGCCAAATCTGAGTGGGTTTTTGTGATGGTGATGGCAGATGTGTCCTAGATAGTTTAACTACTCCTATTAAATTTCAAATCATTGCTCAAAAAACTGAAGCTTTCCAAAGAGAGGGTTGCCAGCATATTTTGACCTTGAATAATCTATTTTTCTGTAGCTTTGTTTAAGAAATAGTTGTGCAGCTTTGGTAGAAACCTTACAGTTCTAGGCAGGTGGTACTACAGGTGGCAGAAATGTACATGGCAAAGCTATATTGAGTGCTTAATTTTAGCAAAGTTGAAAGATCTTGAAAATATGTTGCTGGGAAATACTAGGTATTCTTTATAGAGAGTAATTTAAGCTTCCATATAATGGCCCTGGTATATCTGGAAATTCTTCTCTGGAAAGAATGTGAAGGTATGACTCCTTGGAAGTAGTTGTTGGGTTTTTTTTGGGGGGGGGTGTTGTTTGTTGTTTTTTGCATTTGTTTTTTGGTGTTTGTTTTTTTTGATGTTTTTTTTTGGTGGTTTTTGTGGGTGGGTGTTGTTTGTTGTTTTTTGTATTTGTTTTTTGGTGTTTGTTTTTTTTTTTTTTTAGTTTTAAAAATTATGATGGTTGCACAAGATAATACAGAGTCCTTTTTGCCTGGTTTGGTATCAGTAGCATAAACAAAGAGTTAACAGTGTAATCAACCCTGCTGCCCCAATCCCTACCCAAAGAAAACGAAAATTTAAAAAAGTGTGTTATGAAAATGAGTTCTCATTTGTACCTATTCCTTATTTGCCATACAGTCTGTCTTCTAACTGTGAAAAGTCTTTCTGGTACCATTCATAATCACTGAAATGCTAACAGGAAATCCTATGAATGTTTAGAAATACTAATGGTGGCGATTCCGGCTGTTTTCTTTTTTTTTCAGCCTGCATCTAAAAGGCTTGTTCACAACTGTGGCAAATTTCCTATA
This sequence comes from Pampusana beccarii, assembly GCA_013399365.1. Lineage (NCBI taxonomy): Eukaryota > Metazoa > Chordata > Aves > Columbiformes > Columbidae > Pampusana > Pampusana beccarii. The sequence goes on along the minus strand of VWYH01004820.1, from coordinate 168,315 downwards.
AGGAAAATTGTTCTGTGAGCAAGGAATTATTTTTGTTTCAAATAATGCAAGAAACTCCATGCACTATGATTAGATATATATATCTATAATATATATCTAAATATTTTTTTTCCTCCCCCTGAAAGGGGTAAGTAGACTTTTTGGTAGCTTTTTTCTAGTCTGTTACCAAATAAGATTCAAGCACATGTTTTTAGGCGATGAATTTTCAGCAGCGCTTTGTCTTACACTGGAGGTTCTCCTGTGGTTCTTGTAATATGTGGAGGGAGGAATTTTCAGTGTTGGCCTCAGGCATTCGAAGTGGAGGCGCTGGGTTTAACCATTGGCTTCACTGTGGATAAAGTAGGACTGAGCACCTTCTAAAATCTAATGCTTACTTTGTGATGAGTGATTTGTAATGACTGAAGCACCTTGTAGGTTTGTCTGAGTGAAATTTTATTCTGTCATATGGCTGCCAGTCCTAGTTTAGCAAACTGGTTTACAGTATGAGAAAACCTGTTTATTGTTCAGTTTTCAGGCCATAAAAAAAAGTTAAAGTTTGGGAAGGTATCCTTACACTTCATCTAGTTGGAGAATACTTCAATGACAAGCCTAGAGAGCAACTGTAAAATTGAAAGGGATAATTGAAGGAATATTATAAAATAGTGTCAGTAAATTAATGGGAACTAGTAAGAATGCAAAGGAGAAGGAATTTTGCTGAACTGTAAAGAATGAGAATAGCAGAAAACCTGAAGAACCCATAGCTGTTAGTGTGGGTTTAGAGGTGTCAATTGAACAAAGATGGTGTGATCAAGTATATGTAGTGATATGTTTAACAGAGTATACAGAGATCTTCGAAACATTGGAACTGATACAATTTTTTTTATACTGACTCTGTATTCAAATGCATACCACTGTTAGTAAATACACTGCGTCTTTTGTAGACGGTGGACATTCACAAAGAGAAAGTTGCTAGAAGAGAAATTGGTATCTTGACTACAAACAAAAACACCTCAAGAACTCACAAAATCATTGCACCAGCTAACTTGGAGCGACCAGTTCGCTACATCAGGAAACCTATTGATTATACAATTCTAGATGATATTGGACATGGAGTGAAGGTAGGTGATATTGTTAAAACAGCCAAACTGCAAATACATTGTCTTTGTATATTTTCAAAATAACCTGCTGCTTTTCATGGTACTATACCAGTTTCTCCTTACCTGGCCAGTGTGTCTATAAACATAAGAGGAGCCCTTGCCCATTCCTGTTCCCTTGCCCCCGTGTTTCTAAACCTTTCTAAACCAAATGAATCTTATTTCTGAGGATATTCGGGACTGTGGGTCTCGCCTTTTAAAATGCTTCTGAATATCTGCTTGTGTGATGCTGCAATTGTTATTTGACTCAGTTGCCAGGGATATACCTGGGGGCTGAAAGGCCAATGACCATCACCTTCCTGTCTGAATTAGCACCACAAAGTATGACCCAGCTGTAATTGCTGCTGGTTTACTTTGAAGCTCACCCGAATAAAGGGTTTACATAAAGGAGTGTTACATGCTCCCTTTTCTTCTTTCTGTCAGTCAGTTGTACCCGTATCCTGTGATGTGCTGTGTTAAAGTGAGCTCTCTACAACTTCTGTGCCATATGGAGTTTCAGAATGGGAATGTTGCTGCCGGGTTTGAAGCCAGCTGGTTCTCCCTTTCAGACTAGGAAAAAAGGAGGAATTTCAGGGCAAAGATCAGACTGAAACACAACTGGTGGCTGTTTTAAGCAAGTGTTAGATCAGTGTGCACAACAGCAGTAATATCATGTGTGAGACTAGATAAGCATTTTTTAAAAGCATGTTCTGAATGTAAACACAGTCTCAGCAGGTCTGAGCTCATTGTTAACTTTTGCTGCCAGGAAAACAAATACGGAAATGAGAACACTGACAGTGTTAAAGTTCCAGGAAAAGAAAGGTAAATAATAAATAACACAAAGCGGTGTCATTTTTACACGACAAACTAACAAATCTGTGAACTTGTTAAGTAGCAGTAAGGTAAGATGCTTCTTCCAGTCAAAGTACACCAGAATTTCTTTTGCTTGACACCTAACTGGATTAGGTTATTGATGTTGTTAAAATGGCAATAGGTTGTTTAACCAAGCTCTTAAAATTCAAATTCTGAACAATCCTATTTAAATATCTTTTCCAAGCAATTTTAGTCGAGGCCTTCTCAACATCCTGTTAATGGAAAGTATTTTTTCCGCATTTCTTACCAAAAGAGTCAACCTCAGTTTGTAACCCTAAACAGATTTTAAAAAGACAAGTGACTCTTTAAGCTTGTTTTGGAAAACCAAACCAAGCAAAAAAGCCTCAGCATCAATAGCTATAGTTTTGACCAGGAAATTAGTTCCAGTCTATGGCCAGTTCTTACAGATTTTGAATTTATGCAGGTCAGCAGAACTCCTTCTGGATATGGATGGAGCATATTAACCTGTCAGATTACTGTTGCTAATATTTTAATGATCACTTTTGTTTTAATGAGATTATTTTAGAACTCATTAAAGAATAGTTTGTAATTGCTCTGTAGCACAATCTTATTTAGCACTGGCTCTAAACCATTATAATTGATGTCCCACTTACCTCAATGTAGCAGAATCATACTCACTGTGATGCAATGAATTACGTTCTTCTGAAAGAACATAGTTCATCAAATGGATGATGACTCAATTGTGTATTTACATCCATTTGTTATGCTTGTGATATGCTTGAAACATGTTACAAATGATATTTACAATGTACTCGATTTATCTAGAATATGAATAAGTATTGTGTACTTGTGAAACAGCAAGCAGAGAGCTTGAAATCGTGCTGTCCTTAACACTAAGATCCGTAGATCAGTTCCAATGAGGTTAGTCCTGTGTTCAGCACAGAAAAATGAACCATTCTTGCTGATGAGAAAGTGGCCGGTTGTGTTTATGAACCTGTTCTGTTTGAGTAACTACAGATTAGTTTACTAGATCTCCTGCTGGAGAGCAAAGAGAAAAAAAAGGGGTAGGAGCTTTACATTTCCCAATTCATAGTTCTTTATTGCTTGAGCTGTGGCACTTTTCCCTTCAAATAGCATTAGAGTTCCAGATATCAGGGTGCCTGAGTTTGCGTTCTTTGTCCTCTTTCTACTTTTTCTGCTATAGGGCTTCCCCTCTACTACTTGAACCCAGAGTTATGCGTTGTCAGGACAATCAAAGAGTTAATGCAGCAAGCATTCAGTGCAACCCCTGAGAGAGATGGACAGAGAATGATAGGGGAGAAAAACAGAGTGTCCTTGGCCAAGGAATCCAGTGTGCCATGTTGAGAGAGGTAGTTTAGGCACTTGAGCACCTGTTTGTTCCATTCAGAGATGTGATACCATCTTAAAGAAAAGGTGCTCTACAATACGGTTTCTTAATAGGTGAGAATTTAAGTGCCGCTCTATCGCTCCAGGAGTCCCTCCTCATCTTCCTTCCCTGAAACTACAATGCTGCAAAAATTTGTCGAATGTTTCCTGAGTTACCAAGTCTTCAGATCCGTTCATGCCTCCCAAGAGTTCTTTAGTCAAGAAGACAAAAAAACCCCCTGTCCACTCCAGCCAGTACAGGGGGACCTGGTTTCCCAGCGTTGCTGTGTGAAGCATTTTGGTTAACAGCTCCGTGGAACTTTAAACTCAAAGACAGGTGATTTTCTAGTAAATCAGGATATGTTTCTTTTTTAATACTTTCGGGGCTATTTTTGATTTAAATGGATGAAACAGAGAAGTCACTCTAGAGTCACACAGTTGAGGTTCTGCGTATTTAATGTTCAGTGTTACGAAAGGTGTAAGAAATGTGATGACACGTTTAGATTAGCTGAACTGAAAACAGATCAAACGATATTCAAATGGAAGGACTGGTATTTTTGAAAAAATATTACGAGGAAAGAAAGTACATGATATTGTGCCAATAAGATGTAGGACTTAAGGTCAGAAAGGCTTTAAAATAAGATTTCACTGTTGGTTAATGTCTTAAGACATAGTTTAGAAAGTACTGATATGTGGTGCAGTATCCATATAGAATGCTCTACTTCTTACACAATGCCGTGATTTACTCTTGATCTTTGTTCAAGAGATATCTCGTGGCATCAGGTTAAGAGTTAACTAGCAGCATTGTCTAGGAAAGAACTTGGATTAGCTTAATATTCTAGAGGCTTCTGTTTCAGTTAGTTGTAAATGTGCTAATGCATATAGCAGCTTTAATGAACTCAGGGTGTTGATAAGGCTGTTCTTTGACAGCTCAAACAAATTAATCTCTCAAGTTAATCCATCTAGATCTCATGTTCCATTCTAAACGAAGCACTCTAAGAACTTGAGTAAACACTGTACAAGCATTTGAGCATTAATTTAGAGGTGTTAATGTAAAGGCTTTGTGATCAATGTATGTTAAAAGTTTCAGCTTGAAAATCTTTTGTTCATGACACATTCTGCCTTAATCACTCTTTCTATGATCTACTGATACATTATTTTGTTAATGCTGAAAGCTTAACTTTTTTCTTTCTTTTTCCTTTCTCTTCATATCCTGAAGTTCCAACTAACCTTTCAATGCTTTTTTTCCTTACCTCTTTTATTTGCTCCATTTATGCATTAAGTGGTTGCTTAGATTTAAGGTAAGAAACCCCAGGGCTGGATTTCCATTCTTATTCTTCTGAGACTATTACACACGGGGAGATGATTAATATGAATGTTACTGATTGTTTAAAAAAACGCCTGCACTCCCTCCTGTGTATCAGACCTTCTGTTGAATTATTTCATTGCAGATAAACATTTTGTGATATGGATTGATGTATTTATGTAACAAAGCTGAAACAGCTCATTTTAAAAGTTTGGTGGCAAAATATCAACTGCTTTCAGCACATCTACCAGATCATTTACAAGGGAAAAATGTTGTGCTAACCTTGTGTAGACAAAAAGATACGGTGAATAGCTAGTGGCTGAATGAGCCTCCCCCTGTGTAATAGTCTTTTTATCCTATATGCGGTGTAAGTTATTATTCAATTGAGATGAACGTTTCAGTGTGAGATTGCTCAGATAATGGGCTCCAAAGGTGTGTAATGAATTCAAATCTGTATGTTATTTTTTAAAGTTGCAGTATCCTTGATTTTTTTCAGAAACTGCTAGTGCTGTTTAAATACTGAGAGGCAATCATATGGAAATTGTCACGAATTCGATAGTTGTGTAAAGTATTTAATAACCCTTAAGCAACAAGCTGAATGGTTTACTTAGTCAAAGGAATAGTGCATCAAAGAACTCGGACTGAAGCAGGTCAAATTCTCAAGGATGTTGAAGAGGTTTCAATGTTAGCAGCCTTAGTGGCTGAAGAAGTAGGAAGATAAATTGTAAAATAAATTAGACGAGCACTTAAATGAAGTTATATGATACTATGTTGGAGTTCATAGCACATTAATTAATAGATAGTTATAGCCTTTGTTGAGTATTATGAGATCATCATCCTCCTGAAGTGCAACTGGTTTGGGGAAAGAGGGTACGAAAGTTTTTTAGTAGCAGCCGCCACAGTTTTAAAGAGGGAACTGTATCTTAGAACACAGAATACTAATATGTAATATGGGTATATTAATTAAATGAAGTTCCAAGTTGATGTGAAGTATTTTAAATGACTAAGTATTTTCTATGACTGGAAAAATCTAATAGAAAATCATGCACATTCCTGAAAAGATTGCCTGTAAAACCAGGTGTTACTGTAGATGTCCCAATGATGTCCCTATGACATTGGCCAGGTGATACTTTCATTAAGGTATTTAAGTGTATGTAGCACATCTGATCACAATGGAAAATGTTTCATGAGTGAGAGATTTCTCACATGTCATTTGAAATTTATTTTTATACTACTGTGTGATGTACAGTATTTCAAGTCACATAGTGTTTAAATGCTTTTTATTTGAGAATTGCAAAATATTTCTCCTTCCTGCCGCTTTCTGTCTGTACACACATATGCCTTATTCTGGGTGCCGTTAGTATTGGATGATGGTTTTATTAGTGATCTTAGAAGCATAACTTGCAAACTCGGTTTTCTTTATTGCTCTCTGCAGTTGCAGTTATAGACAAGTAAAACCCATTAAAAGAAAAAAAGTAATTATAGATTATGTGTCAGCTGCCAATATCTGTGCCCCATCTGCAGCGGTGACAAGAGTCTCTTCAGTTTTTCAGAATTTTTTTTTGCTATTTATAGGTTTGGAATGAAAAGAACTTCTTTTTGTTATAGCGTCAGTTAAAGTATTTATTTTAGTAGAGTGAACCTGATCAGAAATTCGGTTTGGGAAATCACAATATGTGAGTCGAAAAAAGAAAGAAAAAAAGGCAACAGGCAGTGCAGCACCTCTCAGTGGACGTAAGTTATTTGTTAAGTCTCACTGTAGTCACTGTGCATCAGCCTGAAAGAAGAAAACTAAAAGGCGGCTACTAATCCTAGTTCTGTGTGAATAATTTACTTTACTTACAAGAGGCTGGGTATGAAGTTTTTAGCCTGCATTTATTTTTCATGGCTGCAAAGAAACCTTAGCCTTAGCTAACGCTAACTGACTGTAGCAGGGCTAACTGTGCCCGTGTCTAGGTAGCTTGAATTTAGATTTTAAACAGATTTTGAAGAAAATTCTAATTACAAGTCAGATGGGTATCTGTACCATCTCCAGTCAGAAAATCAATTGAAAATGACAATGTTTAAACCTTTTGTATTTACCAGACTTGGTCCTTCACTTACTTCATGTAGGTGGATGTGGTAAAAACAAGTAAACTTGCTGAAGCTGCTACTTGCGGTCATTTGCCAAGACAGGATCGAAATTTAGACATTTCACTTCCATATCCACTGGTTAATCAACTGACAAACATGGTTTAATTGGACATGCAGAGTAAGTATTTGAGTGGCTGAAAGGAATTGACTTTGAGACAGCAGGTGATGGGCCAAGAATCTGCTCAGGCTCTCTGTAGTGTTAAGAAGATGAAGGCAGGCGTGGGGCTGGAGCTTGCATTCAGCGCTAGCTTGGGTTTGCTGCAGTCAGGTACCACATTGCTCAAAAAGGCTGGGTAGCTGCTTCAAGTTCCTAAATATCATCCATGGAACATCACTGATGGGCCTTTTTTTTTTTTCTTATTAGAGTTTGGGCAAAATATGATTCTTTTGACATCCTGAAAGTTCTAGAAAATCCAGTTTGACTATAAAGCACCACATAAAAATGTCTGGGCTGAGTCCAACTTTGGCTCTAGAAAGTAGTTCCTCCTGAGGTGTGATTGTGTGGAACATCTGGTATTCAGAATTTTTTTGGGGAAAAAATAATCCCACTTTGTTTTGGTAATTGAACTGACAATGAGATGTTCTTGAGAAGAGTACAAATGTAGATCGAAGTCTTTGTTGCAGGTGGGTATCTTACAGCTGCGAAAATACACAGTGCATTGGTGCAAATAGTGTTTGCACATCTGATGACCAGCTGCTTTATCTGACCAACCGTGTATTTCTGCACTTCTTATCCAGAGAATTATTTTACTCGTGAAAACATTTCCAAGAATTGAATTGAGTGAACTGCTGGATTTCTCAGTTTCAACCAGTTTATTTCACTGCAAATTGCTTATACAGTGGAGTGCTAAAAAAGCTCAATCTGCTTATTTTGTTTATGTAGTTTCTCTCAGCAAAACTTCAAATTCCAGCTCCAGCGCTGACAGAGTTACAGCTTCGGTAGAAGATGTTTTCTGCTGTAGTGCAGGTGCTTGCTAATTCACATATAAAAAGCTTCTGCAAGGCGTCCAGTAAAAGAAAAAAAATCCGAGATCTCCCTAGAATTATTTGGTGTTCCACCATGTAATTTCAGTTGGTGATATTTTGTACTATTTTGCTTCCGTGGGAAGAGGCAAATAAAAGAATTGGAAAAATCCCTGCATGCGTTCTGCATAGAGCCTGTGCACGACTTGGCTCTTCACAGGGCTGGCTTCCTGCTCTCGGAACAGGCAGCTGTTGGAGTTTTTTCTGATCTTTGGGCCCAAATCATTACTGCCTCTCTTATTTTTTTCCTTTTGGTTAGCTGTTTTGGCAGTTGTGAGCAAAGGCAGAGATACTCCTTTGTGTTTCTGGTTGCAGGCTCTGTTTTGCTAAGAGAATTTTCAAACTCCGAACTGCAAACCAGGCCCAGCTCGTGGGGTCCTGCAGTCAAACCAACCGCCAGCAGCCAGATGCATTGCTCTGCTTTCTAATTAAAACCTCTAATTAAAACCAGTTGCATCTGGAAAGCTCCAGCTGTGTGGAGATAGGGGAAATGTCATCAAAGCAGTTCAACTTCTGGCAAATTCCAACTTACTCCAGAAGATGGATTTTTGAAACTTGACAGCAAATGCAGATGTGACCTTAAGTTCTAGTGGCTGCTTCAGATTGTAGATGTTTGTAAGAGGGATGCGTGTGTGGATGAGGATTTGGATTTGTGCATGGAAACTATCTTTACAACCATGTGTGCAAAATGGAAAAGGCAATAACGTTTTGCAAGGGGAGACATAAATGGCTTTCCTATTTTCTTTTTCTTTTTTTTCCCCCCCCTCTCCTCCTAGTGGGATTCATCATAGAAGGGGACAGTTGCAAATGTTACAATGTTTGTGTCTCAACTGAAGTCGCAACTTGTATAGTTTCAAATTTTTTTTTTTTCCTGAATGCAGTCTGTAACCTTTTTTAGTGTATTTTTCATGGTATTATTTCCACAGATCTCTCCATTTCGATGGGAACTATTGGAATAATTTTGTATTCTTTATTTGTGTTCTGTGATTATTTGGCCATAAGTCCAAGGGGAAGTCACTCACATCAGGTTGTTTAACTTTCAGTAGCTAATCATAAACCATCAATCCTGTCAGATTTGAAGACAGCCCTGTACAGTTTATTACTTGCTCTTTCAATATTTCAATTTCAATGTTCAAAAGTCATTTCGAAGAGCCTGAACCTAAGCTTACTGTCGGTGCTTTTCCCCATCTTCCAGTTTAGTCTTTTTTGTGACAAAAGTTCTGTTGGCTAAAAAAGGATCAGTTTTTCTTTGGCCACGTTTTGTAAAGCTTTCTTCCCATCCAGTGTCAAGGGTGTGTTTATTCGCAGTGTATACAAAAAATAAGCTTTTTCGTGGTTAAATAGATGCAATTTATGTTAACCGTAAAGTGATAACTGGTGGTTACGTCATCTTGTAAGAAACAGTAGTGTAGTCAGTTAAAACGTCTAAATGGGCTGTTCAGGGGCACACAGGTCGGTGTGAGTTTGCTCATCTAAAGACACCCAAACCCCTGCCCTACTGGGTTTAGTGGGCTGTTTGAAATATAGCAAGTGACAGTGCAGCAAGTGTTTAAGTAAGGTGGCGGTTTTTGCTTGTTAGTGGTTTTTTAGCCAAGTCAAGTAGGTCGGTGAGTGAAACACATGTCTTTAATGAAAGAGGAAATAGGAGTGGTGCTGCAACTTTAAAAAAAAAATCAGATTTTGTGCTATTTCTTGATGTTCCGTGTATAGAATAAAATATACTTCATTTTACACTTTCCCTCTTCCCTTCAAGTAGTTGTAGTTCAGTGCTTACCTCGTCCCTCACTTGAATTAACTTTAGATTTCTTGTTGCTTAGAGTTGGCTTAAAGGACTTTGTAATGCTGTGCAAAATATTATTGTCTTAAATAGACGTTACAAGGTACTCTTGAACAACTAAATCCCTAAATCCAAACATCTGGTTTTGAATCTGACAAAAAACCCCTTCTAACACTTGGTTTTCTTTTCCTCCCAGCAGATTGAAAATGTGGTAGCACTGGGATTATTTAGAGCCGGGGAATCAAGTTTCGGTGGATTAGAATACTGAATATATTACTCTCTGTGCTGTTCTCAGTGTTTTTCAATTCACAAATCTAAACATTGCCAGGCTTTTAAGTGAGTTGTATAGTCACATTTTAAAAGAGTAATTTGCCTTTAATTATGTTTGCAAATACTCTTACTGCCTTGATCAATGTGCCTTCTTTACTTGAGAGGTGGGGGCAGTAGGCAAGATTTACAGAAACACTGTGAAATAGAGGATGACAGGAACAGAAAAAGGGACAAAAGCACACTTATTGAGGCTTGTTGAATATCCCTGTGTCTCAGCAGTAGTTTGAGTGTTCAGAAATCAAAGCTGTTTAGCAGGGACCTGTCAGAAGACGGTGTCATGATTCCTGTAAGGTGCCTGCATGGAGAGAGTTATGCTTGGCTGAGCATACACAGATAAGCAAAGTGCTGGCATTGGTAACAAGTGCTTATGATTCCTAGGCCGATCAATCAGTCAGGAATGCAGATGAGTTTTTAAAAATAAATTAAATTATTTTTATATTACAGTTACCTTGTTAATATTTTAACCTGAAAGAGGAGGAGGGGACAACCGCAGTTACATCACATTACCGCTATATTTCGTTCCATTTCTTTATCAATTCTTAGAGAATAAGATTTGGTGGGGGGAAAAGTACATCTTTGTATTTTTCTCCGTGTAGCTTTCTCGCTATGTTTATATATATACATAAATAATATTTACAATAAATATTATCATACTGTGAAAACACGAAAACATTAATGGATTATATTTGAGGATTACTTTGAGTTCTCCATATTTATATGAATTACATTAAATCATGGCCTATTAGATAAACCTTAGTATTTTTGAAGAGTATTCAAAAATATTTTTGCAAATTTAGCACTCAGTAGTGCGATTTGAAATAACTGCCTTTATCTCAAGAGATGACTGGGAGGTTTAACCAAGTTAGACATAGTGTCTGTATTGTCAGTGATTAATCTTTATGTGAAAGCCGAAAGGCAAATTCACTTTTTGTTTATACAATTTTTGAAAACCCTGTGTAATAAAGAGTCCTTTGAGCGCAACTCTTGACTTCTAGCAGAGTGGGAATTGCCTATAAAATGCATGGCCTCTCGATTTTTTTGTTTGTTTAAAACTTCCCCTCCTTAAGAGTGAATTGCTGGAGGCACCTCAGCAGCTGTCCCGAGCAGCTGGGCTGAGCGAAGGCTGTTCTTCTCCCCGTTCTGTCCTGCAGGTCAGCACACAGAATATGAAGATGGGTGGGCTGCCTCGTACAACACCACCCACCCAGAAGCCACCAAGTCCACCCATGTCAGGAAAAGGAACCATTGGGTACGTGCGGTTACTGGGGAACAGAAGGGGGAAAAGGGAAGATTTTCGTTTTCTGTAGTGTGGAGTTTTTTGGTGTTTTTTTTTTTTTTGTTTTAACCATTTGCAAAGGTCAGGAGTTGTTATATCCACATCCTCTTGTACTGGTCATGTCTTTAATCAGTTAGCACATTTTTGCCAGAAGTCAGTGGACATCCTCAGCATTTCCCAACAGGAATCTTTCTACCATTGCGGAACACTTACGACGACATCCTTTAGAGTAAAAACTCATTAACTGTGTGGCTTTGACAGGTGCTGCTAAACAACTGGAAAATTAGTATGTGGCACTGTTCATTATTTGTGCTGTGTGCGATAAAAGGACTTTCCTATGAAGTCTATGAACTTGACTTTGACCTTAGAAAAATGTGGTATTATCTTGATTTGCTTCTGAAATGTGCTTGTCCTTGTGTAGGCGTCACTCTCCCTATCGTACGTTGGAGCCGGTACGTCCTCCGGTGGTCCCCAATGACTACGTGCCTAGTCCAACGCGCAATATGGCTCCATCTCAGCAGAGCCCTGTTAGAACAGCTTCTGTGAACCAGAGGAATCGCACATACAGGTATTCAGTGTAGTCCTCTGCAAAGTGGGGTTAGTATTGGATAAGCGTATGGACAAAAAATGCTATGAGAAATACCAAATCCACCCGCACCTCTCAGTGAAGCTTGCTAATTCATTATATGGACTGGGAACATCACTTGGCATCATGAGAATGCACTCAAATTAAACCAGAGTAGTGAATCATGTTAAGATTCTGCACTTAATCCTCTAATCACCTTAATTTTAGTGCTATCACTTGGTTACAGTGCTTAATGAATTACTAGAATTATGATGTCTTTCAAGTAGGTAGATGGTGATATTATTTTATGTAATGCTTAGAAAACTGGGAAAAGACTTCGTGCACAACTTGACTCCTATATGTTGAAGGACTACATAGTATGCTTATATTTTGCATTTTTGTTTGAACAGCCTTTGATGTTTATAGGTTGAGTAGCTGAAAAAGCATTATGTTTTGGGGATACTGGTACTTCAAACAGAATACAGCTGAAGTGGATTACCAAAGGTTGTGCAAAAGGCTAGCCTTTTCTCTAGGATAAAAGGAATTTTGTGATGTGACAGGTTTAAATACTTCCCCTGAAATCTTTACTTTTTAAACATCCTAAGTCCTTGGGGAAGGCTAAAACAGATGGATTTAAAATATAAAAAAAATCTGACTTTACTGTCTTACAATTTCTAGATTTCAGTAGTCTCATATGATAGCATATAAATCGGAGTCTAAACAGTCTATGCATTTTATAAGTTATAGGAAAAAGGTCAGTATTTGCTCATTGGGGGGTTAACAGTATTGGAGTGACAGGCTTTGGAACAAGGTTCTGGAAGTGGTTCATTTTTGGTCAAATTCACCGAGACTAACTGAAAAACCTGTTGTGTTGTAGACAATGTGAAAGGTCTTAGGAAAACTAAGCTTTATATAGGTTTGTATCATCCTTGTTTCTTTTCTCGTGTTCCCTGTTACTTTTCTGAATTGCTAAAATGCTGTATGAGGGCTCTTAGGTTTGAGCGTGCGCAGCAGCGTGTTCATGGCCGGCGTTGTTGTGGTTCCTTGCAGCAGCAGTGGCAGTAGCGGAGGGAGCCACCCGAGCAGTCGGAGCAGCAGTCGAGAGAACAGTGGCAGTGGAAGCGTGGGTGTTCCTATTGCTGTTCCCACACCGTCTCCTCCCAGTGTCTATCCAGGTAAGTGCAAACTTGCCGTTCCTCTTTCTGACTCAGCGTTAACCTTAAGCCTTTGCAAGTCTCCTAAACACAGTGCTGAAGAAACCCCAAGAGAAGTCTCCAAGTTCATGATCCAGAAATATGCAAGCCTCGAAAATTGCTTGCTATTGATAGTATGAGTTTGTGTCAAATAGTACCTTTTCGGGGAGCGTCTGATGTGCTCTAATGCTTCTTTTATAGAACTGGTTTATCAGAATGTTTTGCCTGGCTGGCTGCATGTGACTAGGCAGGACACGCCACCTTTTTCAGTGGGCTGGGGAAACTTCTCCCTTATCCTTTTAAGCAAATAATATTTTTTTTATTGGCTGTTTGTGCAGATATATAGAAGCATGCTTTTAGAAAATGAGATGAAATGAGAGGCAGGCACAGCGTAAATCTTTAGTACGTTAATGCAAACGTAACTTGATTTGTCACAAAAAGACACTTGTTGGATGTAATTGCCCCAGTCTTGCCAGAGCTAAGAAGGGATATTAGTACTCCTTTTTCCTTTGCTCAGCCCTTTCAGTGAAGAAGACCATATAGCTGGCTTGCGATGCGATCTGAAATATATGATGTTTCTGAACCAAAGAATTGGAAATTTTTGGCTTTTCTCTTCTGTGTATTTTCTGATTTGTACAAAAGCTAAAGACAAGTAATGGCTTTCAGTGAAAAAATCTGGATTGTTCCCTTCAGACCTGGAAAGAAGTAGTGGATTTGCTTGACCCTAATTTACTGTCTGCGTAGGAACGCGTCTTTCTTTACCAGCTCCGTTTTTCTCTCATTTCCTCGTGCATTCTCAAATACTATGCATCTAATAAATAGCTAACACTGAATACTCAAAGGCTGTCTCTGATCCTTGCTAACAGATCTCCTTATTAACTCCACCTCTTCCTCCTCTCTTCACGTAGCCCCAGCTGGCTCGGCTGGCACTTCTCCCCTTCCTGCTACCTCTGCTCCTGCCCCCGCTCCTCCTGCTCCTGCCCCTTCCTGCGCTGCCCCAGACGCTGCGGCTGCTGCTGCGGGAGCGCAGCCCCTTGCTGATGGCTTCACCTCTCCAACTCCCCCCGCCGCTTCCTCCGCACCCTCTGCAGGTGAGTGTCCGCTCCAGCTGCTGGGCAGGTGAGCCCGGACGCACTCACCATCCAAGGCTTTGCACAGGCACTTCAGCAGCAGCGGGGCTCTTTATTTTGTTTTAAATATACCTAGGAAATATCTGGCAATACCCAACTATAAGGTCATGGTTATAGTAGACAATTCAAGGTGTGCTACTTTTGCAAACGGCGATAATGTCATTTTCTAATTTTCTAATTTTTACGTTGGTATAATTATTTGTTATATTATCATTTTATCGCAATTTGGATACTGAGATCTCATAGAATAATTATGTTTGTGGGGAACCGGCACTGATGGTTCTGAGGCTGATTATTCCCTTTCAGTAATGGAGTAAAAAAAAGTGCATCCAGCAAAGTATAATCTATACAACTTGTCTCACCAATGCTTTCACATGACAACTCTCCTTTCAATGAACTACTAGAAGGGGCAATTTTTGTGTGTTCAGTGTCAGGTAAAATACAAGTTTTTATTATGCGGAATAGTACCAAAGCATTTTGTATTATTAGGTGGTACTTATGGCGTATATTGCAACTTGCTTTTTTTTAATGCTTATGAAATCCCCCTACGTTTTTCCTTTTCTCATATGCCAAAGTTGCAACATATAGTGCTTATTAACCCTGACACTGTTCTGTGCCAGCTTTTGTTGAGGAGTTACACCTGCACTGTAAAGATCTCCTATAGACAGCCACATTCATACCCAGTTACCTACATGTGCCGTTACTTTTCATCACAATGGTGTGGGTCGGTTTATGTGTTTATTTGTGTTGGTCTCTCAGTAAGAATTCCATTGCAGGCCAGCAGCCTTCTTCAAATTGTGTTTAGTTTAAGGTGCTGTGGTTTGTATAAAATTAGAAAATACTTACACTAGAATCCATGACTATGATTAGGAGCTTCAACTGTGATGACTTTTGGTATCAGAAGAGGATCCTGATGTCCAAACTACTTTCCTGTTTAGAAGATGAGCTGTGTTATATGGGGCTTCAATCAGCTTTCCATTTTTAATGCCCCAGTTCTTAAGCCATATTGCTTCTTTATTTTTGACAAGTCAAAATCAAGAAGAGATTAGTATTTTAATGGCTATCATTCACATCCACAATTCCATAGGAGAAATTTCAGGTTACTTAATATTTTTAATACCTTTTGTTTCACTGTGCTATTAGTGAGATAGCTAGGATGGCTTCTCTGAAATAAAATATTTGAAGAGACTGGATAGTTTCTGAGGTTGTAGTTTTCGGTCTTTAAGGATCTCTTATCCCGGGTTCTTCTCTCCTCCCTTCTCTCCAATAACCACTAATTTCTACTGGTGCTTTAAGTAACAGAGATGGGGAGACAGACACATTGGAAAGATGCATCAGGGAAAATGTAAAAATGCCTGTATACGAGGTGGATTGCTTCTTAACTGTTCTTCTCCCCCATCTGTAAAAGTGCATTTTTTGAGATGTACGTATCTGTACAAAGCAGGAAGAATGTGAATCTCTAGTTCATGTGTTTGCTTTTAGAAGCACGTAACACAGCAAGCAACTTGAATTTTATTTACTGACCTAGTGTGAAGTTTTGATAAGCAGTCAAAACATAGTGGAGAACAACACAGATTTTTTAAAAAATTGCACGTTCATTTGTTCTCTTACCATGTTTACTTCCCTGTACGCATGTCTCCTCAACCACAGTGCCATCCCCTTCTTCCCTTCTTTTCTTCAAAGCTCAAATTTACTTCGAGCGCAAATGATGGAGTAGGAATAGTTAGGGAGGGCAGTAACCCATATGGGTATAACAAATCCAGTTTACTGTCAACTGTTATATACAGTATATCAGTCAGAAAACTTTATGTGAGCACAGAAGATAACTTAATGGTCTTGCTTGGATTCAGCGTCAATTACTCTGATACAGGAAGTGATTAAAATGGAGAACAAGTTTTTAAGGAGTCGTTACAATTGGCAGCTTCCTGTCAAAGGGTCTTAGAGTATGATTTCATTTATTGCATCCTTCAAGCAGTTTCTAACATTCTCTTCTCCCCAGATGATTCGCTGCATATTTCCTAAGCAGCACTAAGTATTGTGGTTTTCGGTTGTAGAAGGCAATAATTTTGAATCGTGGAAAGGGCATATAGTTAGTTTCTACATTTCTGTTGCTGAATTGCTGGACTGTGAAATGTTATTTTTTTCAGGTTTATAAATAACTAAATTCGCAAGAAGCTATTCTAATACATTTTATAAAATGGATAACTGGGAATTACTGCCTTTCATTTTAAAGCTTTGTAGCTTAGACACTTTTGTATTTCCTACTGGCTTTTGTGAGCGGTGTTGAGTAGAGGCAGCTGGGAGAGCTGGTGTTGTGTTGCTGTTGAGACATTCAGAATCCTGCCAGTGTGGCAGCTGAACGGGCTGACCCCTCCTGGGATGCCGGCTGTCTTAAAAACAAACCCCAAATCCTTTCACAGCCTTTGAATCTTGAATGCAGATATAAAGAAGGCAGGCATCACTCTTCCCTTTGCTAAAACAATTCTCTTTCTAACCTAGGTCACCCAGTTCAGTTCTACAGCATGAACAGGCCTGCGTCTCGACACACCCCCCCAACAATAGGGGGATCTTTGCCATATCGGCGTCCTCCTTCGATCACATCACAGACAAGCCTTCAGAACCAGATGAACGGAGGGCCGTTTTATAACCAGAACCCAGGTAAGAAAGTTTTTCTCCCCTTTTGAATTTAACACAGTGCTGAATGGGGTGTCCTTCAGATGTCTGAAATCTTACGTTCTGTCCCCATTCCAGATCTTGCAGTTAGTCTCAGGTAACTTCCAGTATACTGCAGGTGCCCGTGCCAAAGCTGCAGTCCAAGTACAGAGTGTTCAGCTTCTGTCATGGCAAGCAGTTTAAAACAATATTGGCTTTGTTGCCACCTAAGTTACTTTTGACCTCACAGTCCCTATTAGCCAAGCCTTAGTCTTTCGCTACCCCACGTGCAGTAAGATGAGATGCTAACAAGGAGTGGCGTGTCTTGTGTGTCGGGCAGAACGCAGTAGCTTTTTATGGAGGGAGTCCTTTTCCCTGTGCTACTGATGTGACGTGGAGCTTTTGATACCAGAGTAGGGCGGGCTTTCTTTTTTGACAAAGCTACGGAAAGATGCAGGGGACATGCTGAAGGTTCCCTGTCAAGGAAATGCCCTATTACCAGCAAGATTGAATGTCAGCTTGCAAGCACTACAGTGCGTTTGTGTTTCATTGTTGGTGTGGTGGTGGGTTTTGGTGTGTTCTATTTTTTTTTTAATTGAGCACTAAACTTGCAATGAGGTCAAATGCTGCAATCTGCATGGAAGGGATTTGATCAGGTTCAAATATTACTGCTTGTGAGTTACCCTGCAGAGATGTGTGTATTTAACTTGAGAAGGAAACGGATGGTCCTGCTGGGGACTGGGGGCAGAGGAGGTTATGTGACTAAATTGCAGCCCGGTTGCCTGAAATATGTCATATTTGTTAAGCACATTACGTGCATATTGGAGGCTGAAGAGGAATAGACAAGCAGGAAAGGGTAATAGCAATAAAAGAAACCTTTCAGGATTACCTTTGCCTTAAAGAGGATTTTCAGTATATCCAGGGAGTTTCTGACAACTGCTGTGCATTTCTGCTTTAGCAAAGGGATAATTCGCTGCAGGCTGCCATTGCGTTGTTAATAAGTAATCACAGAAGATGCCAAATAGACTTTGAATGTTACATAACCACGATTCAGTCTGTGTAGCCAAAAAGAAGATCGTGATTATGGTGATTAGTCACTTGAGCTGTACATCACAATAGTTCAATTATACTGGCATACTTGATACAGCATAAATAGCAGTTGTAGTAAGAGACTTTTTTAATATACCTAGCAGAATACAGAATTTCTTAGCTTTGCGGATATACTAGCGTTTTCTTGGCCCGTACCTTGAAAGAAGAGGATTCTCAAGCATAATGCATAGTAGATGAAGACCCTCAGAACAGAGGGGCTGTTGTGTCAGGGTTAGTGGGGACAAGACAGGGGCCACAATTGCTTCTCAGCATTCCTGAAGAGAGGGAGAAAACACAAACGTAAGAGGTGGAAAAGAGACCTCACAACAGCAGAGTGTGCCAGCTATGGCTTGTTCTTCTTTGCAGGCTGTTTGGCAATAAAACAGTACTGTGTTTTCCGCTTCCATTTTTTAGTATGTTGGCATCGTGGTTTTTGTTTACTCGGTACACAGGAAAATGAAAGACTTGCATTGCCCTGTTCTTTGGAAAGCCACTTCTAAGATAATATAATTTTTTTACTTCATGGTGAGACCTTTTCAATGACTGAAAATATTCAGAAATGCAGACCCTAAATGATCTCAGCATGTGTCTGTCCCAAAGCAACTCTTGTCAGCCATGCCACGTAACAAGTGTTCTGACTTTGCAGCCTTAGATACCACTATCTATGTTTATTTTTCTACATGGAAAGCCTCATTATTTCTTTCAAAGAAATATACGTAACACACAAAGGGCAATGAAGGGACCCAGGAAACTGAAGCTGGTCTCATATCATAGATTGGAATTGTATGAATCCATATGATGTTGAATAGAGGAAACATTTGAAACTGAATACTTGTATAGCATATATAATTAAAAGGGCAGCAACCTCAGAGTTGCACAGGAATGCTGAACTCATGAATACTATTGCATTTCAGTAAGACTTCACATTCAAGTTCCCTTTCCCTGCTCTGAAAAAATGCAAAACCAAATCTTTTTCCAGCGGCTGTGGTTACACTTGGAGGAATAAATACTCTTAGAGATCACATTATTCAAGTCAAAGAAACTGTAATTAGAGATGTGTTTCAGTTTTTCTCAGGAAATATAAATTAAATGGCGAGATAAAGGAGCTCGTTTTATATGTAGGTACAACGATATCTCTACAACAGAAAGGATGGTTGCTCTGTTGTTTTTTTTGTGTATTTGGGATGTGTGGTTGTGAAAGGAATGCGAATGTGATTGCCAGAAGAAATTCAAACCACATCAGATAATTGTTACTGAAATAAGCAAACAGAACAAATTTTGAGACATGAATTTTAAATACCCTGGAGTTCTTCTCATTTGCTATGATGATGTGAATCAAGTTGGAAAAGTACTACATCATACCTGGCAGCTTTCTTACCGGCTCTGGAATTAGTCTCAAATTAATTTAGTTCTGTTCTGCAAGCTAAATAAATGTACTGGCACATGAAGTGTAGACTTTTTTCCCTCGTTCTTTTCGACATGACTAAATGTTCTTGTGTGCCACTACTAACAAGAGGATTATTTAGTTGTGCTTTTTGTGAGGTGTGCTTTCTGAAAAATAACCTTGCAACTTGCTTAAAGAATGTTATTGCATCACTCTTGCAAAGTAATACTAAAACTAGATAAAACTAGTTACCTACATTTTTAAACTTAACTAGATAACTGAAACTTTTATTCCTGGCTTAAACCACAGTTCAGTATTATAATATTTGCAGCTGGCTGATAGTATATTTTTAAAATTTGAATTCATATGTATTGTATGAAGACAGTTGTGGTATCAGTAAAAGGGCTGTTCATAGTTCAGTGTAGTGGTCTGTGAAAGCAGGTGGGAAGGAGACGCAGCAGCACACCTGGAACAGAGGCAGCACATCTGGAACAGAGGCAGCACACCTGGAACAGGCCCTGTTGTTCGGCAGCACCACAGTGCGCTTCGTTCTACCAATAAGCTCAAAGTCCTGTGTCTTCCACATACACTCAGTTCTCAAAGGTGTCTGTTTCTGTTTCACCTAAAATAACTGTCTCATTTGATGGGGGTTTTTTTGGCCTGTGTTTTGGAGAAAACTGGTTATATGCATTGTCATTACTAAGGATTTGTGGATGCTGTTACTGAAGTCACCTCTATAAACATAAATTTGATCTGAGAGGGGAAGGATTATAGGGAGAGAATCCTCTTGATGTATTTGTTAGGTCGGTTCATATAGTGCAAACTTCATCTTAAGGAAATCTCAAAATCAGATCAGAAAAGGACTTCAGAGTGGATTCTTAATCTTATGAAAAAGAGTTGGGCTGGAAATTTTAAAAATAGAGAAATCTCCCTGAAGTAAGGATTCAAATATGCTTAAACCACCTGAGCCATTTTTCTTTGAATGTCGGCCTGTTTGTCTCAGCTTCCTGGCAGCCTGCTGCCCTGTCGGAGTGGTGATGATGTCTGCTTTCCTGTTTGCTGCTTTGTTGTGTTTCTAACTGAATGCCTCTCTCTTTTTAATTTCTACGGCAGCCTCCCTTGCTCCTCCTCCCCCCTCCATCCTACAGGTAACTCCACAGTTACCGCTAATGGGATTTGTGGCCAGAGTTCAAGAAAACAGTAAGTTTGCTGCTTCCTTGTGCTATGATTTATTACTGGATGTGGCTTTTGTTTTGAGTGGATGAAAGATTTGTCTGTATATAGCCAGAAATCTGCCTTCTCTGCTGCCTCTGCAAGTTTGTCTAAAACTGTGAAGAGAGGGGGAAAGGAATAATGTTATTGGAGAAACCTGATTCTTCCTTCTCTGGATTTTATTGTCCCTAGTGTGTTTCTTTAAGTTCTAACTATTGGTCCCAGTGCAATTAATTGGGATAGAGATTATTACTTCAGCCTGCTACTGTGGTTCTAGAGACATTTTCATGGTCGTACTGTTGCTTGTTTTCAGTTTCAGACACTCCTCCCCCCCCACCGCCTGTGGATGAGCCGGTGTTTGATGAATCTCCCCCTCCACCGCCACCTCCCGAGGATTACGAGGAGGAGGAGGCAGCTGTGGTGGAGTACAGTGATCCATACGCTGAGGAGGACCCTCCTTGGGCACCAAGGACCTACTTAGAAAAGGGTAGGTTTAGAGTTAGTAGGGATGGTGTTTTGAAAACTAGATGACTAAAACATCTAAAGGTTGGTCGGTTCTTTAAAACACTCATAAAAGTAATAAATTAGAGTACATACAATGTATGAGGAACTGTTAAACAGTAGTTTTAGGATGGCAGAAAAAATTAAATATTGACTTAGGCATGGATTCAGTTGTAGTTGTATGAATAGCTCTACTTCTATTCAGCCCATGTCTTGAGATTTGACCGCTTTGCTGGAGTTGGGAGAGAAGTTTTGTAGCAAATAAGCTTTGAAGTTAATGAAAAGACCCATGCTACAAGACGACTGTCATACTCAAAGAATGTGTATACTTATCCTGCTGTGAACTAATAATGCTTTATCCACTGCAAAATAACTATTGCTGTGGCAACTCCTTAAGTTCCTGTAAACAGGATTCTGTGCCACATGATTCAAAGAGGACAAAACTGATGGAAGGAAATGGCTGTTCAAACACTATCACCCCCAATAAGTAGAGCAGCAGCTCCTGGGATTTGTGCTTGTTCTTTTGGTATGACTGTTCACTTATTTAAGTTCATATGAAAGTGTTTCTAACAGGATTAGTTTAGATAACCTTTGCAAAAGTGAGAATGTAGAAGCTGGGGCACCAAGGAGGTGTCAAACACCAAGGAGGTTGCTGTATATTGAGCTGGGATTCAGGATGATCCTGCTCTGTGAAGGGTCATGCGGTTTGGGAGGTACATGTAACACCAAGACCTGCTCTAACCTACAGCTGAGGAAGGAAGCGAATAGCAGCTCCATTTTGAACAGATAGAGAAGCTCTTAGGTAGGATACAGTTACTGGGGATGTTGAACTAGGGATGCTGCCACATGGCTGCGATAGCAACAGCCAGCCATGACTGTCCAGGAAAGCACACCAGAGTTTTCCATTGAGCTGTGTGTCTGGCTGTGTGGCATGAAAAGGTAAGAAATTGTCCCAATTCGCGAGTCACATTAATAGAAATAGGTGTCCAGGGGGAAAAATTGCCCTCAAACCGCATAGAGAAAGTGTGTGCTCACAGCTATCAGATTTCAGTTGGATAATCAAGTCTGGCCTACATTTGTGCTCAGCTTGATGCACCAGAGTTCAGCCAAACTCTGTGTAGCTGTTGAAAAACCAAAGATCACTGATTGGAAGAATATCAACCTAAATGAGTAATTCTGTTTTTCATATCTCTGTTGAAATGTGTTCAGATAGAAACCAAAAGAGGGCCTGGCTGAGTCTCACCGGGCAGGATGCCACCTCCTGAGTCAGTATTGCTGCTTCCTGGCCCATCTGGAGCCTTTTTTGCAATACTGGCCTGGGCTCCTGGTAACTCGTGGTTTGTGACAAGCTCACAGCTTGAACTGGTGGGGCTACAGACAGAAGGACTGAGCAGCCTTTTAGAGAGATAAACGTTGCTAGTACAAAAGTAACATGCAGGAAGAAGCAATGGTGATGTAAAACCAAAACTAGGCTTCAGGTAATTTTCTAAGAGGCTTAACAAGAAGGGAACTTTCATCACAAACTTAGGAAAGAGTTGCCTACTTGTGAACATGAAATAATGAAACCATTCAGTATCAGAAAGGACTAGAGTATACTCAAAAATGAGAAAGAAAGGAATTGGAAGTTTATTATTATCAAGAGAATGAAGAATAATAGTGCAGTGTCTCTAGAAAGAAATGTTTTAAAATAAGGAGGTATAGAAGGCAGTGAGTGAAAAAGGAATTTTGAAGGACTTTTGAAGTATGAAGTGTTCATATAGTAACTTGTGTTTTTTAAGCTAAAAATTTACTAATTTCTCCATTTGTGTTTCGCTTCCTTACTCAACAGCTGTGCTGGCATAAGTGTAGAACCAGCAACATGTGTTTTTTAAATATGCTCAGGTCAAATTATAGAAATCTCCTGTTTGGGAGATTTATTAATTTAAAAAAAAAATACATATCTGTACATATTCTGATTCTCCACCAGGACTGATTTATATGTTTTACTTCATAATCTCCTCAGGATCTAGGTTTCCCTAGTAAATATTTGTATTGATTCTTTTGCTCCTTCAAAAGGAAATGACCTCTTTTCTTTTGAAAAGAATGATGAGTTTAATAGGATGCTTGGACACTGTGCTCATGAACACATCCTGTTAATTTTTTCTCCTTGCTTTGGCTTAGAGTATCTTCCCTTCTATCCGCAGTACAAGATTTTAGGATCCCTGTCCAACATTCATTTTGTTTCAATGGCAGCACTGCCTGTTTCATTGCCAAGTGCTCAAAGCGGTGACTGGTGTATTTGTTAAGGTAGTCAGAGTCTGGCAGAGCTTAATTTCTCTATGGAACACATAATGATAGGACTGAGAATGGAAAAACATATCAAGTTGATGTCTGTTTTCTGCCACTTGAGGACAATACTCTTTTTTGCCAGTGCTTTGTCCAACTTCTTTGACTTTCCTAACAGCTTTTGCGTCTTCAGTAAAATATTCTGCAGCTGTTAGAAAAATGCCCTGATACAGTAGGTGTACTTTTTGTTTCAGAGAACCACCTTACTCCTTCCAGGCTCCTAACTGGGATTCACCCATCTTGGCACCAGGAGTGACTTCTGGCTTCTGGAAGTGCACATACGCATTTTGCAGATTAAGTGTGGAGGTAGCTAAGGTAGATGGAAGTCTGAGACATCTGCCTTGGCTCATTCTCACTGTTATCTGAAGAGAGCTCTTATTGCTCTCCCTCTTCTGTGTTTTCCTGCTGTTAGTTGTGGTGAGATCTAGTTTTGCACATATATTTAATACATGAATCTTGGACTAGGTCTGATTGTTCATAACAATGGGGAGTGACATCCACCTCCTGCTATCCTGGAATGATCTTAAACTTTTCCTCTGGTGGGTCTGGAAATAATAACATTTATAAAAGAGTTAAAGTAGTCCTGGTGCATGTGCTTCAGGGCACAAGCTCTTGTAAAAGGTGTTGGAAGAAGCTGCCCCTCTCAGCAGGTCGCTCTGCTCATGGATGGATGAGGCAGTGCGGTTCTCTGATTGCCTCCAACGTCCACAACTTTGAACCAGGTTGCTTTTCCTCCTCCTCGCTGTGCCTCTCCTAACAGTCATGCTCTGTTCTTTCGTAGTGGTGGCGATCTATGACTACACAAAGGACAAAGAAGACGAGCTCTCGTTTCAGGAAGGTGCCATCATTTATGTCATCAAGAAAAACGATGACGGCTGGTATGAGGGTGTCATGAACGGAGTGACAGGGCTCTTCCCAGGGAACTATGTGGAGTCGATCATGCATTACTCGGAGTGAAGACCAGAGGACAGAACACCACACCTCCTGCTGCAGGAGCTGTCAGGGCTTCCCAGATCTCCACTAGCCTCTGGGGCCCCATCCAGTATAACTGAATGAAGGATAATTGTNGAACAATAGTGATTTGAGTTGTTTGAACAAGCGGCTCTTCCGGCTGCCAGCAGAGGCTATCCTGAGCCATCTGATGTTGAATTAAGCTGACCCATTCAGATGTAACAAACTCATTGAGTAGCTGATACTTCACTCAAATTCTGACTTCTTCTGACAGGCTTTGAGATCTGTCTCAGGAATCCTCTGTGCCCTCCTGGTACCACCCTTGGCAGCAGTGCCTGGCGCTCGGGATGTCCTGGATGCTTGTGGTGAAGGGTTACTGGCCAGTGCACATCCCTCCTGTTTCTACACTACGCTCCTGTGCAGCTGGAACAACAGTCGTGTGCTGGGATTGCTACACAGAGCCGTTCCTGTAACTGACTTCCTGATAGCTGGATAAACACTTGTGCAGCTGCTCAGCATATGTAGGCTGACACGGGCACGCAGAGCTGGCTTTCATTCACTCACCTTTCGGTTTAGACAGTTGAGATGGCTGCAGCCCAGGGGACGCCCACCCCCATTTCCTCATCTTTTGAATGCCACTGATTTGTTTTGTGTTCTGCACTGATGTAAATGCGCTCCTCTCCACAGTGAGCTACTGGCCATGGGTGCTGCCGGTTTAAATAGAACTCACAGATGCCGTTGACGGTGAACGCAAAACAAAGTTTACAGGTCCTCCTGGGGTCTGAGCATAAACTCTAGGGGCTGCGATCTAAGGTTCAAATCTACTCACACCTGCTTGCACTAGAGGAACTTACCCCCAACTTTAGTCTTATGCACAATATAATCTTAAAAATTCCAATCAGGTATTGTAAATTGGCTATTTTGTACTTGACGACTAGATTTGCATATGTACTGTGAGAGCCCTGTGCAGAGGCAGGACAAACGGCAATTGTCGTCTTCATGTCTGATGCCAAAATCTCTTCAGTGGAAGTAAAAAGGGCTGTTGTGTGTACTGGTTTCCCATGGAAATCCAAGCAGTAACTAGTAGTAGTCCTAGCTCTTCCCCCAGCCCTCTCCATTGTTTATTATAAAGAAATAGATATTTTGAGCTGTACTGGTGGATCTGGGGTGGAGTAATACCAAGTGAAGGCTCTGTAGCCCCTTGTGTTGATAATTTGCTTTTTATTATTAATAATCTAGTCTCAGTTAAAAATGCTGCTCGGTGATGGCTGTTCTAGTCTGCCCTTAGGAAGGACTAAACGTTATCTTTGGGTAAATGTGATGCGTTAACAGAGTGAACTGATTAAACTCCCTGTTGCAGTCCTGTTAACCCACAAATTGAGCTGACCTGTGTGTTGCGAGAGCCTCCTGGGCCAGGGGCATCTTCTGGGACCGCTCTGGAGTGTCGCCTGGCCAAGTTCCAGCCTGGACCGGCAGTAGCTTCTCAAAGCGAGAGAACGCTGCAGCTGTCTGCTGGGGCCTGTGCGTAAAACAGAGCAGTGCACAAGACACGGCTACCAGGGATGGGTTTGTGATGGTATTGGCAACGATACATGTAATTGGCCCAATCCCTTTGCTTGATAATTAGTGCCGTATCAGGAGGGAGGTGTGAGTTGGGTGCACACCTGGGCAGGAAAGGACCATAGCTGCTCGAGGGGGAAGAACAAGGAAGCAAACAGGTGAGGTGTGTTTGTGCGATACGGATGAATGTGATCTCCTGCTGTGAGCTGTGGAAGAGTGCGCTGACTCCTGTGACAGTGCACAGACCACTAGTTTGGTAGAAGCCTACAGGAGGTACAACTGGTGCAAAGACAGAAGTTCCTCTCTCCCCGCTTGGTTCACAGCTGTGTAGCCAAGACGCTGTTGTCTCCTGGAAGCTGACAATTAGTGCAAAACCTTGAAAGTGGCGTGTGTGAAGCTCCTTAAAGAACTGGCGTTGGTCTGATGGGGTTAGTTTGGTTCCTGCTGGTAGCATGTGGAATTGTTTATCCTGCAAGAGATGCTGAGGATGGAATTTTTGGGTCACCTTCTGCTGGTTTTATGCTTTATTATGTAGTACTAATGTAAAGTAATTTGTTGAGCTTTATCCATATTTTTTATTTTGTACAGATTCAAATTCTGTGGCTTGTTTGGGGATGATGTGATGTAATGGTCATAGACCAGGCCAAGGTAAACAGGCACTGTATATTAATGTTACATAGATTGCATGCTAGTCAAGTCAGTGAGGGTTGTGTTTCCAGTTTTGTCCCTTGTTCTCTCCGAAACCACCTTCTCCCCTTCTCTTTTTAATTTACATGTCTACTTTAAAAGGGGGCGGAGAAGGAGAGGGGGGGAAGCAACACCTCAGTATTTCTAATAGGCACACAACATCACTGAGTTCTGCTGCCACGGCTGCAGGTGTTCAGCATCACAGGCTGTTGACTCAGCGGTGTGCATGCATGAGAGAGAGACGGGGAAGGAGACACTCCAGAACAGGCCAAAGAGTGCTGTATGGCCAAAATGAGTTAGCTTCTCACTTTGTGAGAGCTGCCTTAGCCCAGCCAGCTGTTTTCATTGTGCACAGAAAGCGGTGAGCATCCTCTAACGCCGTATTTTGCTCTGGTTTGCTGTAGCAGAAAGTTTTTCCTTGCTCTTGGCACGAGGGACAAAGCTGTTAAGTACAGCTGCGTCTCTGCTATGTGCCTGCATGAGGAGGGCTGGCTGAGTCTGTCCCCATCTATTCTAGGTACAGAAGCATGTTATTTTGGTGCCTTCATTCCAGCCTAAGAGGGATGGCTGCGGTTGCATCTGTCTCACCCATCGTTCTTGTTTGTTTTCCTTCCCCCGCCCTTTTTTTTCTTCTCCTACCATGGCTTCATCTTCTTTGTTTCTCTCACTGGCTTTTGTAGCAGAGGGCTGAGAGGGGCAGGAGCGGCAAGCTGCAGATTGTGCTCTCACAAGGACGAGGTCAGCGTGGCTCCAGGGCTAGATGGCAGAACGTGCCGTGTGTTCCGAGGATGCTGACCATGTTCTGGGATTCAGCTTGTCCCCGTGGTTAGTTGGGTCCTGACGGGCTGGAGAGTGCAGCTCCCCACAGTCCCAGTGGTCTGTGGCCTACCAGTGAGTGCCAGATGGGCTTAGACACAGCTATTTCTTGCTAGAGCAGTTTGTTCTCCTTTCACAGCTCCTGCGCATGTTCTTTGATGCTGAGAGTTCTTGGTAACAGGCAAAGTTGACATTGGCCGTGATGCAGCTTCTGAAAAGTGGCACGTTTATCTGGGGCATTTCAGGTGGTCAGGAAAAGCAAGCGAGGAAGCAGCAGGACCAGTGCTCCTTTTCTGACAGAAGGTAGGCTGCCCGCTTGGTACGTGTGTGCACATTGTGGACTGGACGTGGAAGATGGTTGTGCAGTGATGCAACCTGTTTTGCTTCTGTGGTGTCTCCCACCTGTTCCTGATGGTGATTTAATGCTGTGCTCTTCTCAGCAACTTCCACTGCCTTCTAGCAACTGCTGCAGATGTGCTTCTGCTAGAAGTGAGCTCTCTTTATTAGTTATGTGTCTGAGCTTCAGGCATAAATCAAAAGCAAAACTTCCATGTTTTCCATTCTGGAAAGGAAGGGACTTTACATGGATTGGTAAACTGGAGACCATTTACAGGGCTTCTTCTCCCAGCGGTGGGATGGGACATCCTGTGGAACAGGTGGTGTCTGTATTCTCTGCAGGGCAACTGGTTGGAAGCTGCTGGAGAATTCTGTTGGAAAGCCCATGGCACTGTGGCTCCTACTCGCATTGAGTATAGAGTCACTGATTGAGCACTGCAGCGTTTCAGGAAGCATTACCAACCTGCGCAGAGACTCCTGCTCCTTGGTGACAACAGTAGCAGTGAGAGATGTACAGAGCTGTTGCATTCACTAAGACAAGTATTTGCAAGTCTTCTCTCTGGAGAAGATGGTGGTATAGATTGAGCCCTAGCAGGTAGATGATGGGCTATAGCTTATGGGGGATCACTTTCAGGAATTTACTGCGCTTACAGATACATTCACCTTTCCCACTGTTGTCTCTCAGTATTAGGCACTGCCACATTTTGTGGATAACGGTATTTACACAGAGGCCAGAATAGTGCAAGAAGGGAAGAGTTTGTGGTTGTTGGTTGTTGCTGTTTTGGTGTGTGGGGTTTTTGCTTTTTTTTTTTTCCCCTCCTCCCAGTAGCTGACGTCAGTGTGTAGTAACAGTCCTATTGCTGTACTTCTGATTTTGAAGCTGCAAGAATAGTGGGCCTCTCACCTCATGTCCATGGGATGGTTACTGAAAGCTCGATGTGGCCAAGGTTTGCCAACTGCTGTTACAAAGAACACTTAGTGTTTCTGCTGCTTTCATTCAAACAAAACCCACCCCTGTGTTTTGTGCAATCTCCTGCCCGTGCAGGAAGTGTTTTTTCTTTGGTACTCTAAACATACTAATTTTATTAGCACCTTTCCAAGATGTATTACAAACCAGTACAGTCAGCAGCAGCCTGTTGTCCAGAGGTAAGCCTACACCCAGCATCCTGCTGAACATCAACGTGGTGACTCTGCTGAAACGTCTGCAGTACATTTGTTCCTGTTTCTCTTAACACCTCCTAAGAATCCTACCACTATTGACTAATGAGGAAGAGCTGTGTACAAATTCATTTCCATTACAGCACCTTGCTAAGTGCTGACATGTCTGACATTTTTTTTGTAAAGACCAAGTGCTTCTTTTCACATTTGAAAAAGTGTCTTCTGCAACTTGCATGGACAAGTAGTTTCTATGAATTTGCTGGAGATGTCAGTGTCTAACATGGATTTTGTCCATGCACTTCTTTCTGAAAGCAGATACCCCCACTCATGCCCCCACTTTGGTTTGCAGTCAGTGGAGAAGCACTCTGTGCTTTTGCTTTTGGCACTGCTCATGCAGTGGATGAGTGCAGAGCCCACTGTAAATGACCAAGCTTGCAGGACTCTGGGGAGCTGTATGCCGCCAGTAACGTTTTAGTGTGTGTGCCATTTGAACCACCTTCCAGTGAGTGCAAAACCCGATTTTTAAATTTTTTTAATTGTACTTGGAATTAACTGTTGCTGTGTACTAAACCCTCTTGTTACGAGCCCTAAATAAAAAGAACAAAGCACACGCCACGTGTTCTGTGAGTGCGCCACTGCTGTGTCACGTTCCTTGTCTTTGGCTACAGGCTTTTCAACACGGCGAGGACAGGGACAGTCGCTCGCAATGGTCAGCTGTGGCAGGAGCTGAGTGCAGCGCGTCACACAGCGAACGTGTGGTGTCTGTCATCCCGCCTCCTGCCTTCAGCAGCTCCTCTGACCACGTGTGCATCACCGCGCAGTTGCTGTGATCACCACTAGTGTAGCACCTGCAGTCTGCTGTACAAGCTGGTGAGTGATGCAGAGCCCGCCTGCGAGCCTACCCCAGCAGGAGCTGAACAGAGCTGAATTCCCTACAGTGGAGCCCAGAGGTGTTGCAGAACACTTACCAGGCATCAGGTGTTCTTGCGTGAGCAGAGCCCTGCGTGCCTGCGGGAGGAGGCAGACGGAAAGGTGAGCCTTCACACCGCGCCTCTTACACCTGCAGCTGCTGTGCACCAGGTTATGGCGCAGCCAGCTCTGACCCGCTGCAAAGAACTGTGCAAAGGAACAATACAAATCAATTTGATTGAGAGCGAACGTATAAATGATAACCTGCAGGCCATCAGGTATCTGAGCACTATGAGGGGAACCAACTGCTGCCCTCAGAACAGACTCTGGGTTCTGAACTCATGAAAAAGGGAAATGGCAAGACAGAGGATTAAAACAGATCATTAAATTTAACTACATCTTTATTGAATTGTGCATATTCCATTGTATAATGATCTATATTGGGTACTCTATAATGTAGTATTTCTTTTGTCCTCTCCCATGCTTAAAAAAGTATATTTATACATATATTTATATATATTTATAATATGGCAAAGCTCCCCCCAACCTGAAGTTATCAGTCTAAAAGAGCTTTGATTTTCTTTTTGGAAAGGGAAGAAGAGGGGAGGCAATCCCATTGAAAGATAAAATGTGCAATTTTCTTTTTAAAGCAGTAAACATGAATGTATTTACAGCACTCAGCACAAGTTTGCTGCACAGACAAATCATCATTGCAATGACACTTTTTTTTCTTACATTTGCATCCCCAGTATTATACAGAATATCACCAGTGGCTGCTAACAATTAGTGTAAGCCATAAAACAGACTGCTGCTCCAGTTAATTTCTGGTCCGCTGCAGTCCACTAGAAGGAGACCTAAGCTTTGCAATTACAACTTGTGACAAATCATTTAGCTTTCCTTTTAGAAGTACAAGCTTTACAGTGCTGCACCAAATCAGCAGCAGGCAGCCTTGGGCACAGGTTCATTTGCTAAACTGTCTTTTGCCCCCACCCCTGGCAGCTCTGTACCCCGTAACCAAGTGGTGGTTAAAGGCAAGAGATGCACATCATCTGCAGATGGGCAGCACTTCAGCTGCTGGCAACTGAGCCTCAGGAGAGGCTGGTGCAGGCACATCTGCGTACCTGGAATTTAGCTCTCAATGTATCTTTGGCATCTTGGGAAAGGTGGGAGGAAACTATTTTCCACTGTAGAGAATAGTTAAATTCCTAAGCCTCCTAAAAGACAAGTTGCCTTTAAGCACTAAATAAGGGATTGTGTGTGTCCATCCAAAACCTGTTAATTTCCTTCTCCCTCCTTTCCCTCACTAAATCCCTGCCACGGGGGACTGTGCATGTAGCACTTGTTCCTCTTCCTCCTGCTTTGCCAGCTTCTCTAGCTCTCCTCACCAAAGACACGCACTTCTGATGAAGAGAGCTCACCGAATCCCCACCCGCTGAGTGCCTCAGAGCACCAAATAGCTATCAACCCAACGTGCTATTTTACCCATGTTAGTGGAAGTTACTTTGATATTATGAGAGATAAGCAACCTTATCACCTCACTTGCAGTTTAGTGTCTTAAACTTTTCAGAACTAGACAAAGCCCGTGACTCATTGGATCACAGCAGTAGTGAGTTCTGACCCCTGCCACACAACACTGGTGCTGTCAGTCTTTGGGGGCTTTTTTTTTTGTAATTGAAGGAGAAAAATTCAGAAAGGAAAATTACTCAACTGTAGACAAACTTATAACTCCAAAATAAAAGCTTAAAACCCACCACCACATTACAAAACCATCTAAGAGAACTATTCCCTGTAGTGTTAAATCCTCTCTGGTTTGGAGTATGCCCCGCCTGCAAGGGGATACAAAGCTAAACGGCAGGGGCCACAAACGGGAAAAACATCTCCCCTGCCCCGAGAAGTGAGACTCTCCTCACCTCCAATGAGCAGCACTGTTGGAACAAGTATGTAATCTACACCTTGACAATGGGAGGAAAAAAAAAGAAAACAACCAAACTCACAAGTTCTCGCTGCATCCTCACTAACTTCTGTCAGGAATTCATAGCGCCTTCCTGAGTGCAACCGGTTTTAACATGCCTCTGTATTTGAAGTAATACTCATAGTAAGACCCACTTAAGCTCTTATTTTTAATAAGAAAAATTTACTTGCAATGGTACCACTGAGGTACAACAATTTAGTTCTATGCAGTGTTCTGTAATAAGCAGAAAATGTCTCTTCTGCCCTTCTGCTGTTGAAACGGCACTTTTGGTTCCTTTAACTGTGGAAAAAAATAATTTTTACTCAGGAAAACCGGCCACACTTCATCTCTGAGCTGATTTGTGTTATCTGCTTGGCTAAGGGCACAGAAAGAAGTAATTAGGAAACCTTTACATGTGCAAGTCCAGAACAGTTGATCTTAAAATGCACTTGTTGAGAAAACTGCTCCCTCTCTCATCAGACCTGAAACCAAAGTGATCCAGGTACACTGACTTTGGTTCCCTGATGCAAACGTGGCACAATCAGCAAAGGCAGCTGTCTGTCTGCTCTGCTGCCCCTGCAGCAGCAGCGCTGTGCGACACCTACCTTCAGTGTCACAGGCTGTACGCTTATCATGTACCACAAGCACAGCTGTACTCTTAGTGTTCTAGGATCAAAGCATCTGCCATCTCCGTGTCCCAAGTATGAAAGCTCAGCTCTCACGTGCTCACTTCAATAGTGCCAAAAGGATTAACGCCCATGTTTGTAGCAGGAAACTTCTCGTTTTGTGCCTGAGATCCGGCCCCTTTGTTTTCTGATTTAAATAAATATAATGGAGCAATTATGAGACCAGTGCACACAGGGAAAAATAACTTACTTGCAAATAAGGCATAAACATTTACTGTCACTAAAACAGTAAATACACTTGAAAAAGCAAGTTACCAAGCTGAAAAGGCAACCAGGTTGTCTGAACCACACTGTAGCCAGATTCCAATGCTCAGCTGAGAGAGCAAGCTGCAGCCACTCACTGTATTTCTGTATCACTACTGGTTTAGCAATGAAGTTCTAACACTGAGGAATACAGGGTGCCACCTGTGCTGACGCGCATTCTTTTTGCTGCAAACTCAAGAGTTGAATTTCCGTCTCCCAGCAAGCTGTGCAGCAGCCTGCAGTATGTAAGCACAGGACCATTGTCTAGGGAGAGATACTGGAGAAATGAACTTGGGCACAGGAAAACGAGAACAAACCTCTGAAGAAATTGCACTCAAAACATTGCTCAGTTGAGTTCGAAGCCCAGAGGTACCCGCGCTGACTGAACAAAGGAAAAAGGGCTGGAACCCGCACACACCAGCGGAGCTGTCTTGGGGGAAAAGAAAAACAGACGGGGCCAGCACTATTCCCTGAGCGCTCCCATCGGGGCGCACACGCTGCATCGGCCCAGATGCACCTTGCCAGGGAGTAGGAGAATGCGTCCACTTACCGATCATCACTAACAGCTGGGGAGTTACGACCGCATCTGCGCCTTTTGCTCCACTGGTGGGGATGAGCCCCAGGGGCTGCATACAGTACAGAGCAGCAGGAGGACCAATGTTGAAAATTACAGCACCCATGGGCTGCAGTATAGCTTAACAACCTTCCTGGGAAGTTATTCGCCAGCTACACTGAGCCTGCTTAAAATCAACAATGCAAATGCTTTTAAGGACACTTTATAAGCACAAAAATAGTAGAAACAAAACTTTGTGAACAATTTGAAAGATACAAAAAAGTGCCTTTCCATAGCAGTGCTTTAAAAATGCACACAATGGTATATACTCTTATTGCTCAAAAAAAATAGTCTGAAATATTAAAACAATTTCCAGAGGTGCTGAAACATTTTTAAAAAATTGTATGAAACAGGTCAGCAGAGACAGCACCGTAAATTTTCTCTCTTCATGATGCACTTATTTAAAACTATATAGTTATAGATGTGTCATTTTTACCCTCTAATTAGCAAAGCTTTTTTCCTATTCATAAATTATTCACAAAGACATTTATTATTTGCATTTTTTAGAACACTTTATAAAAAAAAAAAAGGAATGGGGGACACTGTCATAATATTTCTTAAACCTATCAGCCTGAATTACTCTAAGGAGAGATTAGTTTACATCTTTTTTACACGCTTGAGGATACTGCCAGGTCAAGCTACTTCTTTTGCTTCATTCTTTGGGGGAAGAAAAGCATTTAAAATTTGCTTTGGGAGAAAAGGTAAACAGTAATATCATTTGCCCTCTGAGCCTTGACAGTATCCCCAGGGTGATGAGGGAAGTTGTAACAACTGACGATGGGGTAGGTACAGCCCAAGTGTTTCAGTCACCGTACACAGGCTGTGTACCGCCGCCCTATCACGGACATGCATGATTCGTAAGACCACTTAGGCCAGCTACGCTACCTTATCACAACGTCCAAATATGTAGGTAAGACTGCACAATCCAGCTACTGAAGTACACGCAAAGGGACTCTATTACGTGATCTAGTGATTGTGAATTGGTGGCAAACAAAAAACCCAAAGCAAACACAAGTCTACTTACTACTTGTATGGAGCCTTAAATTAAATTATTAGCAAATGTTATTGCCTCTCAAGGTTGGGTTTTTTTCCAGTCTTCTACCCTGACTGCTAGAAGTGCAACTTTGTAATTACCAGGATTATGCATTGGTTGCAGTCTCTGGCAGGTCAAAGAAATGAGAGAGAATTCCCACTGCGCTTGGCCTGAAATCACCACTCCCTTCTCTTTCTAGAAGGGAAAGTTTCCTGACGGTTTCTAATGAGTTACAAACAACACTTCCTTTAAATGTTTCCAGACGCTTGTTTTTGTAAAGATACTACATCTTATCAGGCACAAGGTGAGACTGTACGTTGTGTATGTTTGTGCGAGAACATAACGCTCTCTACAGAAACCTACCTGTTCATTCAGGGAAAGAATTACATGTACAAGTGGTGCATCGGCGTGGGTCGGCCGCGGGGGTCGGCATCAACTGCAGGAGTCCTGGCAGCTTTTGGAAGGGGTTAACACAAATATATTCATCTTGAGCCATGGAAACAAATGATCAAGCCTACTATAAAGTTAGAATGCATAACGGATTGGAATAATATATATTTATCTTACTTACTGCATGGACAAATGACTCTGAAATAATTTGTAGCAGTGTATATTTTTAAACCATTTGGAAGGGAGGGGGAGGCTCTTTATAGTATAAATATATTTTATTCCAGCCCACTATATATAAAATCTGTTTTCTTCCTCAGAACATACTCATTCTCAGTAGTATTATGACCAGAATGTTTCGGTATGTTGCATCTGTACTTTTTAATCGATGGGCAATGTACAGTTACTAGCAGAACACCTCAGCTCCGCACCAGGAACCACCACAAACTGCCAAGAGGTTTGTGAGTGTGTTGTGTTGGTTTTTTTCTTTCTTCCTTTCTTTAAAGTGCCCCCTATTATCTTCATCTTTGTGGTAAGATTTGACTAGTTACAGAGTCCGATTCCAGATAATATAGCGACTGAAACAATAAATAGGGTTCTGCAAAAACATTCTGGTTATCTTCTATAATTGCGATGAAATATATCACAATATATTATATACCTACACTTATAATACATGCACAAACATGTCTCACATGGACAGACACTACAAAAAATTATCTTCACCCCTCCCCTAATGCAGAAAAAGTAAGAAAATGGGTTTTTTGGTCCAATCCGTAGAAAGGG
The DNA here is from genome assembly GCA_013399365.1 of Pampusana beccarii. Lineage (NCBI taxonomy): Eukaryota > Metazoa > Chordata > Aves > Columbiformes > Columbidae > Pampusana > Pampusana beccarii. The sequence goes on along the minus strand of VWYH01004820.1, from coordinate 132,971 downwards.
TAAAAGAAACTGAAAGGATAAGTCAATGCCTCTCTACCCACTTTTCCCAATAAAATATCAACACCCTCAAGCCCCCATTTTTTTTTGGCCTAGCCGTGAGAGGGGAACGTCTTTACATTTAGCCTTAGCTACAGTTTGAGATCACCTCTTTCGACGGGGCTATCCTCCGCGTCCCAACATTCTCTCCAAGCACGCAAGATCAGGTTGGCCGATGACGGAGCTGCTCCCAAGTCACGGAGAGCATGGGGACGGACTACCAGTCCCGCGACAGCTTGGTGTTCTGATCCCTTTTGGGAGGCGCTGGGGGCGGCCCCCTCCGTAACGTTGCATAGCCGGATATGTGACTGCCCCCGAAGGTGCTTGTCTTCTGCTGGTCGGCCAGCAGCTCCGGCGGAGGCGGAGGCAGGGCCATGTCGTCCATGGTGGCGGTGGGCTCTGTTCTGGACATGCGCGCGGAGGAGAGGGAGCCGTGCCGGGTGATGGATTTCCGCTGCAGTGTCCGGTTGAGGTCTGCCAGGAAGCCCGGCTGAACGCTAAGGCTGGACTTGGGTGAAGTGGGCACTTGAGGGCCAGCTGACCCTGGTGGCTCGGTGACCTCCGCTTGCGTCAGCCGAGTGCTGTCATTCCGCTTGGGACGCGTGGGTGGTGGGGCTTTTTTCACAGATGGTTTAGACCACACCTGAGGCTGAGGATTGACAACAGCGACTTTCGGGGAGGTGCTGCCTGAAAACACGGATGGGATCTCAACTGGCGGGAGAGGAAGATCTATTTCAGGTGGCGGCGGTGGAAAGTCTGAATCGGACGGTGGGGAAGGGAATTCGACCACGGGTTCCTTTCCAGACACACCGGGAGCAGGAGGCTTGGCCAGGATCCCTCCTTGTGGAAGGACAATAGGCAGGCCCACCCCAGAAAGGTTGAGCTTTCCTGGCTTTGGAGGGGGCGCAGAAGGCGATGACTCCTTGGAAGGAGACCCTGACGGCTCTGGTGGGTGTGCAAATTTGCTGACAAGGCGGTCCACTGAAGGTCTCTTGGACTCATGGTACTCAGTGGAGCTGGTGGACTTGATGCTGGAGTTTCGCTGAGGTGTTGGAGGCGGTTTCTTCCCTCCGGGGCTCGACGTCTTGCCGGTCTTTTTGACTGGAGACCCTGATTTGTCAAGGGGGGGAGAACCTGCAGAGGAAGCCGGGGAAGGAGGTGGAGGAGGAAACACTAAGCTGCTCTCTGGTGGCGGAGGGGGGAAATCTGGCGAGGGAGCGGAGGCGGGCTGCCATTTGGGCTTCGCCTTCACTGCTGGAGGCGACTGTGGAGCCACACTCAGGGGAAGGGGTTTCAGAGGCTGAGGCTCAGCGGCAGGGGGGGTGGGAGGGGGCGGGAACTGGCTGACTATCTGTTTCACCACCGAGGGCGCTGGGGACTGAGGGGATGGAGGGGGCTTCACAGAGAAACTCTGCTGCTTTGGGAACGTTGGGGGAGGAGTGGGGCCGGGAGGGGCTGGGGGCAGCGGAGGCACCTGGGGAGAGGTGACACTCGGTTGTTTCTTTATTGCGAGGGGCAAGGGAGCTGGCACAGGGGGCGTGACATGCGTGACCCCTGGCGATGCTGCCTTTCCAGCAGGCTGTGGGGGAAGGGCTGCCATGACAGGCTTTGGGGGTGCCTGGGGTGGGGGGGGGGCAGGCACAGGAGGAGGAGGTGGTGGCAACGAGGAGGCGGCGGTGGCAGCGGCCTGGCTTATATTTGGTTGAACTTGATGGATTTTGGGGGGCGGTGGTGGCGGTGTGAACTGCGGCACGGAGGGGGCACACGGTGCCGGCTTCAGCTGCGCCATGGCCGACCCCGGCGGGGGGGGGGGCGGCGGAGGCGGGGGAGGCGGCATGACACCGTTGGGGGGCACCAGCAGCTGAGGCTTTGCTGAGGA
>VWYH01004820.1:0-131049 GCA_013399365.1 Pampusana beccarii | reverse complement strand
GCGGGGGCGACGGCTGCGAGGCTGCGTAGGGGGTCGCCACTCTGGTCTGTGGGGACACAGGAGGTGCGACTGACACGAAGGGCCGACCTGCGGGCTCCATGCGGGCCTATTGGGAAGGGATTTTTAGTGGAAGTGGAAAGGGAGAAAAAGAAAGAGATAGGGAGAGAGAGAGGGAGGGAGGGAGACAAAGAGATTATAAAGTCAAGGTCTAAATGTGCCTGTCATTAAAAATTAAGTGGCAGATTACAGCATGCAGGAAGTATTAGCAAAACAACGCAGCAGGAGGCAGCTCTGGAGCTGAGCAGCCTGGGCCGGGTGGGGAGGGAGAGAACCAGCAGAGCCACGTGTGCCCCAACCTGGGCGGAACGACAGGGACAAAATACAGCAGCCTCCTCATGGCTTGGGGCAGGTACAGTGACCCAACCAGAGCCGCCCCACAGGCCAGGACCGAGGACATCACGGAAACCCTGCCCTGCTCTAAAACACATAAAGAGCAAGCTGGCGCGGGGATACTGCTGAGATCTTTCCACTACACGCACTCTGATATCCAAGACTGACAAGGGCAAAAGTGAGGAAAAGAGCAAGAACTGAGATTTCCTAGGAAAGTTTCGAGAGAAGGAAACGTTTTAAGATCTGCAAAAGAAAGTTAGCTTGGGAAAGGAAAGCTGGACATGCAACTATTACATTAAGCAGAAAAAGAAAGGAAAAAACTGACTGGGGGAAGGAGCAATGGGAAAGCAGCAGGCAACGTTTTAGTCTACTCGCTGGGTTTTGTTCAAGTTAAATTGCTTCTCTAAAGCTGTAAGCCTACATTCCTGTTAAAAAGATAGTTGCATTACTCAAGTTCATCAACATCCTCTTAATACGAAGTGGTTCAGCTACAAGCCAAGTTGTGAATTTCACAGTGCACAGCACAGAAACATGCATTAGAAATGCAATACCGACATGGCAACTGACCACACAGGGCACCTATAGTTCATTAGCAGATACTTTGCCACAAGTTAGCCCAATGATGCTCATTTGCACTGTATGAGCAGGTTTTCATATTGCTTTGATCTAAACACAGGGGCACACGGCTTCTCTATGCACAAAAGAACACCGAAAGGATTAGCGTCAGAAACAACAAAGGGTGATTCACAACACACATGGGGTGTGCCTCTACCTGCCACATTAGCTCTGGAGGGCAGGGGTAGAACAAAGTTCTGGAGCTAAATCAAAGTGTTCACATAACAAAACACGAGAGAAATCTTGATCTCTTGCAAGCGTTAGTCTGTAAGTCACCATTCTGCCAATCACCCAGGTTAATGGATTTTCAAGTAGCAGCACCTGACCTTAATGGTGCCCGGTGTAAGGCACCCCGGGTGTGCTGACCTCAGCTGTGCTGAGCTTCACTTTTGACACCTGAGACAGCAAAAGGCAACAGGAAAAATAAAAGCGGCATAAAACAGACAGAGAGGGAGACCAAGGCGTAACAGCACAGCTACCCCTGAATGGCAAGACCTTGGAGAATCTTGAATTTGTCGCTTAAAGCACACACAGTCAGCATGCATTTTAATGCCTCTTTCAATCTTAGATATATTTGAAACAGAGAGGAATTGTCCTCAAATCTACTGATGACAGTCATCTTCACAGTGAGCAAATTAAACACTCAGGACAGGGAGAAGAATTTTGTATATCTCAGGAGTGCCCCCCCATCTCCACAGAATCAAATTAAATTTCCACAACCAGAAACATATTCAGTGATACTTTGGTTACAGAAGAACCTTGAAACAGATCATTGTACTTGTTTGTCCATATAACCACGTGATGTCTTTCTGGGTATCTTGAAAAATCACTTACTGCATACTATTAATTCATATTTGTAATATGCATCTTCATAACTATCCGGAACCCTCAGAAATGCTATTTAAAAATTATCTATTTATCAAAATAACAACAGTACTTTTTTTTAGCTCTTTTTCCTATGAAAACAGGCTTTTGCAATTGAATTGTTTGCCATCTCTTTTCCTATGCCAGTTGGATTGTTTGGAAGTTTTAGTGCAATCCATCCCCCTTTGTTACACATGATGAAGAGAAATAGAACTTTTCTTGGATTTGTGCATAGGAAGGAATTAAAATTGATGAAATCCTGAAACATGGATGGCCCTCAATAGGGGCCAGTCTCAATATTTTATTTTTAAAATCAGGTAGCATAAAAAAATCTTGGGGTTTATTTAGACGAGCAATTGCCAGCAGCACTATGGTCTTGATAAGTACAACAGTGACCCCAGAGTGGGAAACTTCAAACTTTTCCCTAAAAGCTCCCAGAGAGTGTAGCAGCAAGATGTTCACATTAAACCCCAAACTTCAGGAAGCATTAATATTAAAGTTCTCATAGCAGTGCTCTCTCACCTCTATCAGATACATGTTAGACAGACTCGAGAGCCCTATCTTTTTCATCGACACTCCTCCTGCAGAAATGGTGCACCCTGTGCACATAGACAAGGCATCTGCTGATGAACATGCACCAGGTGTTGCATTCATGCAGTAGAAAAATGTGGATCACAATTTAGCAAGCTACATTCCAGGTCTGAGTACTACATTACTAGTAGAAATAGACAATTTCCAAGCCAGCAGGCACCGCAGAAAAGTTACAAATTCCAAAGAATGCAGCCATGTCAGTTTTCACATTGTGCCACATGTGCTTTCTTATTTGACCCAAAGCAAACTTGTCTTATTTTTAGTTATTTATTGACACAGCAATTTCAGGTGTAGTGACCCATGGTTTTAGTCTTAAAAAGCTTGCTTCTCTAGCTTGGACCTGGGGTCTGGGAAAGATCCAAAAGTGGCAGGAGAGAGGACAGCTTCTCATAGCCAATATACATCCACGGGTAACTGCTGCAGTCAATACTGATGTCATGGCTGTTTGGGAACCTGGAAATGCCTTTGATTCTGACAACAAACAAGCTTAAGTGGCAATTCTGCTGTGTTTGGAACTATTCACAAGGAACTACACCAGCCAGCTACACAGAAAAGGACACTCGCCAAACCACAACAGATCTGAGCCCCAGGCTTCAATTGGTTAAAATCTTCTGTAACTCTCTGCCAGCAACAGGAGCTACCAAACCTGCCTCAATCCACAACTGCTGTTAAGTTTAGTACTCCTATTTTAACTATATCTATATGGTTACTGTTTCCATTTGCACCCAGTATAATAGAAAACATTTGAGTAAAAACTACCGGAGTATTTCTTAGACATACCTGCCTTCAGGTCTCAGTTATCCACATCTTTACAACAGAAAGATGCGGCTAGTTAACTGAAGAAATATCTTAGTGAAAGAATTTCATTCAACTTGTTAACAGCTGATCCTTTTATTTTGTCTTTATTCAACATTAGTTAATAGGATTCTATGAGTGGGGGGCTTCTGTCCACACAAATAAAGGCAAGAACAGAAGACCCCGGGGATGAATTCCCTGAAAAAGTGATTCCTGAAAAAACAATTATATGGCAGTGTGTGTGTCAATAACGTAGAGTAAAAAAGAGAAGAAATCCCACTCAAGACAGAGGTGGAAGACGTATCACTCTGTCTCATACATTTTGTTGCGCGTTGGTTCTCAAACTAAAGTCTTCTTGTTACCTTGCTGGATTCCTCCAGTTGAGTGCCTCGTTTCCAGGCCTCGGAGAACATGGAGCTGACGATGCTTTGGGAACGGACATGTCCAGCTGGCTGGGTGTCAGAAACTCCACTGTCAGACTGATTCGAATGATTTGATTGAGATTCTGTTTAGAAGAAAGTTAAGAAACAGCATGTGTTTATGAATGCAAGAGTAAAGTCAGTGTGCTTATGATGCAACTCTGTGTGACATTTATCGGTCACGCTTGTTAAACATGTTATCCCACCAAAGGACATTGCTCCCACTAACTGCTGCATAAACTCTAGCTCACATCCAGGCCGTTGCTGTCTGAAAAACAAAACGGTGCAACAGATCCCTGGCATTACCCAAATCTGAAGCTCCACAAAGATGACAGCACGTCAGATATGCAGCAAAGTAAAAACACACTGCAGTTGTACAGGTTGTGAAACACTCAGCAGCTCCTGTACTTTGGGAAAGCCCCATTTAATGCAGTGCACACAGCCTGCCCTCCCCAGCACCACTTTAGAAACAGACACTGGGCACAGGCTGAGGACAGGCAAACTACACCAGCTGAGGCAGCAGTCTGCTCCTGACCGGTCCGTTCCTCAAGGGAAGGGAGGGAAGGATGCGCTTCCTGCAACTAGCAAAGGCAGAGGGTGCTCTGGGCCCATGGGGTATCGTGAAAAGACAGCAGCACCCAGTGCGAGACGGATTTATCCAGTCTGGCACCTGCTTTCTGTGTAGTCCCAAGCTGTCCTGGGGAAAAAGAGCGTCCAGGACAGGCTGGACTGCAGCTCTGGCAGAACAAGCATGACTGGTGGGCTGTGGCTCAGCCCCCCGGAAGAGAAACTTTAGCAGGAAAACACCCTGCTTGGATAGAGAAATTGTCAGTAACAATTTACAGTAAGAATTTACAGCTACATCTGGCAAGCTGTTTCAAACAGTTCAAAAACCATGGTACCTTCACAGGCTGAATTTGTTGAGCTCATTCTCACAGGCTACTTTCTGGACCTTTCTAATCCAGTAACATTACTTCCTGACCTGTATCTGTGATGGACAAAACACTTCCACACAATAACCTGTTTTCAGTAACGCAATTTGCCTCTGAGGGTTCAGAAGAACCTGGCAAAGTGTCAGTCACCTCTGAACAGTGAAATAAGACTATATAAACCATCCGTTTTTAAACTGTTATAAACAGGAGCATACTACTGCAGGCACACACAGTTTGACACAAAACCAGAAACAGTATTTTCAAAGTTTGTCTTGAAAGAGATTGTTTGGATTTTTGCCTTTGGGCAGGGACTAGTTCTCATTTTCCAATTTCAAATATTTCAGTCAACAAAAGCAGTTCAAGAGCTACATACAAGTCTCTATGCACCATTAGAACACAGATTTAACTTCTTTTTTCAAATAGCTCAAGACAGAGCCATCAGGAGTTTGAAAGCAAGTTTCCTCTTCTCAGTATCAGAAAAGCATTCTTTGGAGGTGAACAAGAAAGTACTATATGTTTCAAATACATAAAACACTGCAAGTAATAAAATAAAATAGGATTTTATATAATATGTTTATATATATATATATATGTTAAACGTAAAATTTAGATTTTAAACTAAATATAGCATAAAAGACTTCGGAAAAACAGTCCATTTCCTGCGATAGTCTCTCCTGAGGTCTCCAGAGAGTGGATGACAAAAAAGGTAACTAAATCTTTGTATTACAAGACAGATCATGTTATTACCTGGCAAACTAGATGAGCTGGAGCCTGACTTGATACTGGAGCTAGATAAGGAAGTCCAGTCATACGCAGATTCCGTTCTCTTCAGTGCTTCCTGATAGTTCATGTACAGTTGCTTCCCATACTAAGCAAAAGGACAAAGAAATTTAACAACTGTGTAGGCTGTGCACCCTTTTCAGACTGCTGAGCTCTACCTCTGGCTTCTCTATTCCACCTGTTTTTTCCTCTGAGAGAAACAACAGGCTCTTTGTTAAGGAGCTCAGGCAACATTAATTCAGTGCAATTTTTATTTTTTTTTTAATTTCCCAAAAGTGGAAACGCCCTCCCCCCAAACTTTTGCCATTTTATTAGAGAAGGAAGGAAGGAAGGAAGGAAGGAAGGAAGGAAGGAAGGAAGGAAACCAGTTTACTTATGCTAGAAGAGGCAGCGTCAAGCAAGAAATGGGACAACGAATAAACTAAGCTAACCTGGGAATCTTAGAAAACAATTCTGTTTTCTCAATTCTCCTTCTTTTACCATAAGCCGCCTTCTTAAAATACGTGAGGGAGCAGGCTAAAATCTAGCCATGGTGTCAGTTAGAACTTTATCATGGGACAAAGAAGTGCAGCATGAACAAGAAGAAATGGCCCAATTACTGAATTGATGTAACAAAGCCTAGCAAATTTGCTAGGGAATAAAATATGTAAGAAGATTGCACAGTTCATGTTTTGAATAGTTAAACAGAGGGAAGTTAGATTTAGCATGTATTTTGCTAAGCAACTGTAAATGGTTTCAAACAGGTAATGACAACAACTCATGCCAACAGTGCAAGGAGGTCACCTTAGCAATGCGGATGCCATTGATCCATTGGTGCAGAGTTCTTACGTCATCACAGCAAAGGTACTTGATATACTGGGATTTCTTCTGGATCTGAGGATGCTGCAGAAAAAATTGTTAATCCTCGTCAATATTTTAATAGCCAGGAATGCAAGGAAAGGCCTTTATCTGTTGAGGTCTATACAGACAAACAATGCTGGAAGCTCTTCACTAGGAGTCCAGTTTTTGAGAATTCAATCCTGCTTAATATAGTAATTTGGTGATTTGTCAGTTCCACACTGAAAACATAGCTTCACTTTGTCTAAGTTATCCAACTAACTCCATCCAATTAATTTCTTTAAATAAGCCAATAATGGACAATTTAGTCACATTACTATTTGACTACAACATTTTCATGTCTTCATTTATGCTCAGAATGGCTTTAAAAAATGTACTTAGATAATGCTTACTCCGTGTGGTCGACAAGTTTGAAAAAGTGATTCACTTTTAACCCGTCCAAATGATGTGGACAGAAAGTGACATGTGAGCAGAAGAAATCAACTGACTTCAGGGAATTCATAAATACCTACAAACACTGTCATTTTTCCTTCTAATTGCATTCAATTAACTGTGCCAACGACCTATAAGAGCATAGAAAATATTTTCAGTTTCAGTTGTATGCTTTCTTCCTTAATATCAGGTCCCATTTTTGATATTCAGTGTCTACCTCTCAGTGGGCACAAATGCACGTTGCTCGATCTATTGGAAGATGAAATCCTTTTTTCAGACAGTGGACATGCAGCCACAGACTCCAGGCACATAAAACATTGCAATTCACTGACAACACCACATGAGCTACAAATCAGAGAAGGTAAGTGGTCAAAGGAAAACTCTAAGTGCGACTATAACCATCTCTTGTTACTTGCACCATTTTCAAATCCATGAAGACACTTCACTTGCTGTGAACATACTGCAAAAACCTGCTTTAAAATAGCTTTGTAGCAACTGACACCATTGTGAACACTGTGTGGGAGTCAAGAGAGACGGGGAGATGTGTAGATGCAATTTAAAATAAAGTACCTAAGTTATTAATCTCACAGTTTAAGATCACGTCACTGCTTTCATGACATTTTTTTTTACTTGTTCTTTCTACCTGTCCTTTATACTTAGAAGTTTCTTCCTTTACAGCCTCCCCTTTCTTGCAGGGTGAGAAATATGGGTAGACTTGAGTCCGTAATACCAATTTCTGTACAATTCTGGAGCTGCACTCTGAGAAGACGGCAAGTCCCTGAAGTTTCAAGGGGTATTATCTCACAGAACCTGAATTGTTGTAAATTATAGAGTTACCAAAGGGAAAAAAGGCTTTAGCATCATGTTGTAGAATATGATAACAATTAAAAAGACTAAGACTCATCAGTCTGGAAGTAAGACAATTCAGGCCAATATGCAAACATTTACAAAGTCATGAGGCGTAGGGAGAACAGGAAACAAGCGTTCGCTAACTGTTCATTTCCTATATTAATTTCTCACATGCAAAATGAAAATAATTTAGAGATTTGCCCTGAAAACTGACAGGCATAGTTTTCCAATTGTTATATTACTATAAGAAGTGTATTCTAAATTATAATCTCTCCCATGATTCATATTCTGTTAGTCTGCTCTTGCTCACTATTAGGAAGCATAATCATTATAAGGGACTAAAATTACTGTGGAAATGTTTCAAGCTCTTTAATTGCTCTTTTCAGTATGAGAATTTTTCAAATAATTAAGAAGTTACCTTCAGCACCAAGCAATAATCTGTGGGTGCTTTGTATTTGTTCCGATAGTCCTGTCCATAGTAAACATTGACATGATCTAGCTGTAGAAAGCACACGAGATCCCTTGAGACCTATTAAATAAAAAAAAAAATAATTAGAAGATAACCACACTCACTGACAAAATCAGTCTAGTCCTAAGATACAATATTAATATAAGGTCTAGTTAAGATCTAATATTAGTTTCAATCTGATTTGAAAACTACCAATACAAGAACAATACAGCCACATATAAACTTTTGTATCAGATACTCATTTTTTACCAGGATATTATTTTCTAAACTCAGTCTGGGTTTTTCTTGTGTTTTGCCTGCATTTCGCCTTTGACAACAATTTGGAGCAAACTACTAATCTTTATTCAGAGTTGGTATGAAGAGAAAGTAACTAAGATTGGTTGACCAGGAACTTTTTAACAGCTGCTGGTTACATTTCATCTTGGCAATAATCAAGGTGTCCAAATTCCAGTGTAACGGTGAGTATAATTCTAATGATGTTTGGCAGTGATTGTAGGGCAGGGAATTTCAACAGGCCATCTTGCATATAGATTGCTTTAATGAAGCAAAAGGCTGTGGAAAGAACGTATTCAGCTCTAAAGAGATTTGCCCTTCGTTGCCAGCTGTGTGGGCAGTGGAATTCCTGCACTGGGCATTGGCTGATGCTGTCAGGACTGAAGGATTCATGGACAACTTGAACTCACAGTGTTCAGCCTTGAAGCTATAATGCATTTATAGCAGCTTTCTATTTACTTTTCATTATTGATATACACTGAAGAAATGGGATTATATTTACCAGTTTTAAAAAAACATAGCACAAATTGGTCCGAAAATAATCCCATTTACATGAACTAACTAAAACCAATAAAATTATGCAGACTGATTGTGCAGTTCATCTGCTATTTTATGACTGGCATTTGCAGTGCAATTTGTCCTTCATCTGCATTCTGCTCGACAAAAGACAGCCTCTTAACTCCACCAATCATTTTTCCTCAGGTGTTTCTGAACACCTAACCCCGAGCTCACTCAAAAAGTAGACCCTTGTCTTCTTGTATTCTTAAATTTGGGGTTACACCCTTAACATCAAGCACTATCACAGTTATTTACACACTATTTCCATGATAAAGCTGCACTTTTAATTGAGGAATGCGGCACTAGCCAAGGCACAGCTGAGCCAAAATTTAAGGCTGACTCTTGTGTGCACAATTTACCAACAATAATGAATTCAGGGAAATTGCTTTAAAATAGCATACCTTTGCCTTCCCTTTAGGGACATAGTAGATTCCAGAAGCTCGAAGAAGAAAGTAACGTTTCTTCCAAGACTTCTTACCATCCTCTTTCAGCCACAAAACTCCCTCAATCTCTGGCACGGTTACAGAACTTCCACAGAAACATTCCTGCCAATAAACACAACAGTTTGGGAAGAGAAAGACACACAGAATAAACAGCATGCCGTGATTTGTTTTTAATGACTGAAATGTTGAAATTCTTTATCTAAGGAATGCACACATAAGAGGGACAGCTCTTTTTTTCATGCAGTAATATGAATTAGAGATTAATTGTAGAAGCTGTAAGGTAATTCAGACGAACACAATAGGGGATCTTAGCATTTTCTTAGTGTAAGAAAAATAATAAAAATATTAGCAGCTACTGTAAATATTTTTTAACCAGTGCTTCTCAGTAACAGGTGCCCCAATGGCTTTATCGGCTTTAAAGTTGTAAGGTCACCTTATAGATATAGCCTCACAAGTCTAAATATACACAAAACCTAATTACATATCCATCAGATACACCTTTAATTCATCTAATGAGTACTTTGTTGCTATTAACTGCCAACACTACAACTTCTGTGAAGGTTCTATTTCTAAAGAGCTAACAGAGGAAAACAAATGCTTTAAATACACTCCAGATTAACACGCAGCACAGAGATTTATGAGTAATCCTAGACGAAAGAATTAGACAGAATTACACGCCTCTGCATGTCATGGCTTCAAGCATCTTTTTGATAAACAGCGTTCATATGAACCCTTATTAAAACCCATATTAACAATACACTAAGAGCATGCATATGCTACTTATTGTATTAAGTATAAATCCAAAATTAATTACCCAAAATGTTTACTTTTGTGTAACTATTGAAATAATAATCATGATTCTGGAAATCAAGTGGAAGCTATGACACTTCAGCATGGTCACCCAATTCAGTTTTCAGCTTGTGGAGGCTGTGTTTACTGTTTGCTTTATTTGCTCGGCAATTTTTGTTGTTGTCCTTAGTTCTGTAAACTATTTAATGTGTTCCATACTAGATGCATCTCCCCTTATCTTCTGTAGCTTGAAGACTCTGAGGCTTTTTTTTACTTTATGAAGCAGAAAGTTTCAAAGGTTCACAGCTTGCAGAAGTTATGCCAAGCAAACTTACTTATGCTAAGTAAATTCTATATTAGCAGTTTCTAAACAAGTTCTACAAGAAGCAGTATACCAAATAATTCAAGAAGCTAAGGCAGTCTATTCCCTAACACATATTAATTGACTTCCTTTTCTGTCACTTATTTTTTTAATTTAATATTTGGTTGTTTATTTTAAAAGGTAATTGAAACAATTTTAAACTATTTTGCTCACTAACAATATTTAAAATATTAACATAGACCAGTCACCAAATCAATGCTATAGAATTTTGTAGAGAATAACCATTTGGAGAGTACTAGTAAAAAAGTCTCTACCACTGCAGGTCAAAAAAACAGGTGACAGTTCTGCAGACTTGGACAATTTTTAGCCACAGTTACAGGTAACCTCATTTTATCACTGTGTATGCTATTTTAGTTATTTAACAAAATAAAGACACGTTTTTATTAACTGATTGTATCTGAAACAGAGTAACATCAAAATGTAACATCTCAAATGTACCACATTCCATTCTCAGTTGTTCCAGAATTTCATCCGGTCCCATTTCAATCACCGCAAACTTTTAGAGTTTAGCGTCAAACTCTGAAATACCCGCTATGTCCTTTTTGTTCTGGCAGCCTTACCTCCAGCAGCACCTCTTTATTTCTGTCTGCCATCTCAGAGGTTTCTTTCTTGCCCAGAAGATAGTTCTGTAACAAGAGAAAGCTTAATATTTCTATGGGTGTCCCAAAAACAAGCCAAATAACATTTCTCATTTACCTTTCCGTAGCAGTAAGAAAAAAGACACTGTTATCTAAGAACAACACCTTAATTGAACAAAATTTTGTAGTCCAGTTGAAACTACCTGTCGGACTGCTAAATAATACATGGAACTAAGTTGTAACCACCCTTTTCCAGAAATATCAATCAGGCCATTCTCTTAAGTACAGCCTCATAACAACATTGTCCTGGCTTTCCACAAAACAAACAGCAGCCTGGTGCAATGCATCCAGAAAAAAAAATACTACAAACTTGACAATCCCACAATAAAAATATTTTAAAAACCAGAGATCTTTAAATTTGTTAGATACTGGCACTACCTACGTGTTCAAAGAACACACACATAAGCAACGTACTGCTTTCCACCTTGCCCTGCCAGTTTTACCGAAGAAAAATATTTTTCACGAAGAATTACTAAATACTCCTTGTGTTCTTAAAAGGAACCTAACTAGGCATAGATACTGTATCTTACTTAATAAGAAGTTTTGTACTCTTCTTCAGCTTGGAAAGGACTGAGACAATGACTGTCTTCCTGTTCCTAATGCCTAGGCTCTTCTACTGGAAAAAACCTCAATGTTCACAAACTTTACCTAAATCAATATTTTAAACCATGGAGAAATCTTGGTTTTATGCTGGAACCTCATTCGTCTTGACAGTGCCTACCATAGGTACTGATAGTAAATATATCAACTACATGCTTTTAAAAGAATTTAGAGTTTTGGTGCTTTGTAGAGAAGCACTTACATAAGACCTGGTTTTCAATTCTTGCTTAAAATAAAATCAAGTACACTGATGAAGTCTCAAAGGATGAACATGCGAAACTGATAGTTTAAATCCAAGAAACTACAACAGAGATGCCATACAGACGTAAAAACAATCTATGACTCCAAAAGGGAATACATTAGGTAGGAGTTAAGAGAGAGATCAAGTGATATTATATCCAGTTCTTTTCAACTCAAATTCTTCAAAGAGCCATCTCCTGCTTTTCTGTTTCTACTCCTCCACTCCCTTAGAGTATGAACTGCTGCCAGATATCGGATCTGTAGCTACCGTTTGAGAGAAGAGAGGTCTCTGAGGCCATGTGAGAGAGAAGAGAGGCCTTTGGTTTCCCAGCCGGGGAACAGAGGCAGGTCGCAGCCTCCACTGGGAGGGACACGTCTTCTCTCCACTTGCCATTGGACCACAGAGTGGCTATGCTCTTTGATTTTGTCTTCCTCTTCTTGCCAGCAACGTGAGAACGCACAGAGGAGAGGCATTACTATTAGCAATATCTGTAAACACCTTTCTTGCATATTTGCACAGCACCAAGTGTCGGTGTAAATGCCATAAAACCGCTTGCTATTAAAATTACCCGCAAACACATTGCTTCAGCTCATGGTTTTCTGCCAGGGACTTGATTTTATGCCAACCATGATGCCAAAACGTAAAGTTGCCTGACATTTTAATACATATGCAAGTACTAAAATAAAAGTGTGGAAGTGAATGCTACAAAAAAAAGCAAGAAAATGCAATCAGGCATGCATGTATGCACACACTCATTCAACAGGATTCTCGGGCTTACCTGGGGATTCTTGAAAAGTGCATATTTCTCTATACGTTCCACAAACATTAGTTTGTTTTGACTATCTCTTGTCCAGTTCAGGAGATTTTCTACTAAATTTTCATGATCTTCAAAGATTCTTTCTGCAGCAATAACAAGAGAGCAAATACATTTGAATCTGTCACATTTTGTGATGGAAACTGCTCTGTAGTCATATCTGGGAGACATGGCACACACGTAGAGAAAACAGAGTTCAGGGTCTACTAAGATGGGGAAGAAGTTTACACTAAGGAACTAGAAGAACTTAACTTTCAGACATGTCTAGTTTAATTTTACACATACACAGGCAACACACTCACTTCCATCTCTTGAGGTTTATACTTCCATCAACATACAAAGTGGTTTTCTTCTTTTTTACCTGACAAATCTTTCCATCCCACATGAACAAGCAGACTCAAATGATGACATTTCAAATAAGTACAAATAAGAAGACTATCACACGTATAGATACTCTGGTCCACACAATCCCTAGAGGAATTTATTAGGCAGCCCTTTCAGCACAAAATCTGTTTCTATATCCCCAATCACTATCTCACTCATAAAGTATCAAAAAAAGTAACAGACAACGACCAGGGAGAAAACAAAATGCTTCCAAAATGCAGAATCCCCATGGTTAGTGGGGGTATGGTAGAAGACTGAAAAATGACACTGTCTATTTCTTACAATCTATCTTGCTGAATAAATGATGTATTAACAAGGGCTTCTCTGAGCTTTGACTCTCTGTTGAAACAGTTATCACTAGTACAAGATAGTGAAAATAGGCAAAAGAGAAGACAGGAAGAAAAAAGAAGAAAATTTACTGAAATGGTAGAGAAATATCTGAAAACCCTTGTTCTAAAATAAATAACGAAAAATACAGCTTTGGGAAGCCATTAGACCAACTTTCTCCTCCTTTCAAAGATACTAAAGCAGAATCTTGCTTTCTGCAATGTGTTCCCTTTTCGCATATGCCAGACAGTGGCAAATGATTTCTTACAGAATGCTTAGGGACGTGCTTGGCCTTTCAATTGCATCGGAAAGCAGAACATGTTTGTTTCCACAAAATCAATTACACCACATTTTTACAGATTTTACAGGCACTGACCACATCAAGTCCTAGCAGTTATCACTAATGAAGACTGAGATAACAGATGACACCTCGGCTTGTTTGGTAATTAAGAATACTAAACAGAGTGAATGCAACAAAATGTCATCTGTAGGAAATGAATGAAGGTTTGAGATGACACCACAGTATTACTGAGGTCTCAGTGAGATCTTTCTAAAAAGCTTTCAGGTTACAACTCACAACTTCCGTCAAACTCTACCAGCAACACAGTAATACTGTCTTCCAAGAAAGTAAAGAAGGTGTTACCTAACAGAAGAACAAAACAAAAATAAACTTCAGAGGACTCTGGCACAACAGCTTAAATCTCACTGCAGCCTCCTTGGTGACACTGGATAGCTTTCAAAAGATATCAACTGTTATTATTAGAACAACAATAACTGAGCTCAGACACAAAAAAACCCAACTCATTCACTGAGTATATATGCACTCATAGTATGTAAAATGGCATATAATGCGATATTCCTGTTATTAAATATACTCTCTAAAATTAAAACATTGTAGCTCACAGATACTTCATAGATGTACTCTGCTCTAACTAAAAAAAAATTAAAACCACCTTTATCCCAACCAAAAGATACCTTCCAGAATTGTTTCTGTTACAAACTTGCAGGGTAAAACCAGGTAAAGCACTTCATTCTGCATTCTGGAAATAACACCACTGAGTTCTTCTTCTTCCTGGTTAAACCATTAATAGTAACAGGTGGCTTTCTACTTCAAGTACAAATATTTTTTTCCTTGATTCTTTCCAGGCTGCACAGTGAATGGAAGAGTCTTGGGAAAGCAAATCTAGGATGGGAAAGACTCAAGGTGGAGCCTTGAGTCCAGGATCCTGCTACCTACACATCCAGAGATTTTTCAGTGATACAAAACTACTGCAGAACCAACGAGGTTATTTACTCATAATATTCTCATTAGTTAAATTACACCTTTGATTTTTAGATACCTAATTTGGATTTACATGGAAATCCTTTCTGGTTTCAAAACTGGGCAACTTTTAAGATTGCATTTATTACAATTTTAAGGTTTGAGCATAGTAAGATGCTATTTTTTATATGCAAGGAAGAAGATTCAAAGGATACTGTGTCACCCTACAACAGCCTTTTTTGTCTAACAATAATTGAAGTTAACATGCTATGTTGCCTAAAATAGAAAACATTTCACCAAAAGAAAGAGGAAACGCTAATTTGCATTTTAATTTGAAACTATGATACTTGGGTTCAGTTCTGGGCTTTTCTTTAGTCAATGGATAAAGTGCTTAACAGCTCTTAGACGTAATTTTTCCCTGATAATGGGAATTAATTGGTTTTCTGTCATTTTTTTCCCCCTTGTTTTCCACTCAGATGCTACATCCTTTGGCTAAATGAACAACTTACACTGTGGCATGTGCAATGCAGCACAAAAGAGCTTTAACTGCCCTTAGAGCCATATTGCCAACTGCATTAAAATATTTTTCTGAAAAAAAATGTAGGCAGCTTTTAGTAATAAGAGCTATTAGGATCAGCACAAAACACTATTTACAAAGAGAAAGATGCATGGTAAGTTTTTTATCCCTTACCTCTTTCTTTTGTGAGGAACCAACCAAAACCAAGAGGCTCAGTGACTAGATATATGTAAAATTCCTATATCACACCTTAGAATTTAGACATGTTTAATAATATGAAAGAAGAAAACATTCCCAGACCATTCTGAAACATCATTCATGAACTTTATTACATGAATGAACATTTACTACATGAATGAATGGGATGACGAACATTACGAAGACAAGAATTTAAATCATTCTGAGGACACAGATCTAGACAAGTGTTAAATCAACAGGTAAGAATTATAAATGTTTACAATTACTTACCCATTTGCAATTCAGAGATGGTTTCCACCAACGACCAGTCTAAACTGTAACCGCAATGCGATTTGTCCATCAGATTGTCTAACACTTGTCTCACTGTCTGCCTCTCATCCACCATCATGGTTTTTGAGCTGTCATCTGACATATGGACTCTGATCACCAACTGTTAAGCAGAAAATTAGGAAAACAAGAAAAAGGATTCATTTCCCACATTTCAACTAAGATAATCTATTTATGATCTTGTTTCTTTTCCTAAGATTTTGTTTTAAATAGCATAAAATATTCAGTTCAATCAAAACACTCCCTCAAAAACCAAAAAGCCATGAATGATGGTTAAATATTTGTATCACAGACACTTGAACAAGATACTGTTCTCTTTCAGCATAAGAGAGTAAATATAAAAGGTACAACGACAACACGCTTTAGTTGTGTGTTAGGGATGAAAAAACCCTTCTGCCAAAGTGTCCTGTTCTGATTAATAAAGTGTCTTTGTGCCAATTTTTGTCACATATCTAGGTGGAACAAACATAGATACAGAGTTCTGCATAACCTTATATGCAATCAGAATTTTTCAAATTTACAATTCAAGCTTTCTGGCCACTTTCTCTGTAAGTTCTAAGAATGCTGATTATGTAAACAATGTATCTATACTAAGTCTTACTTTTCTGGGGAGTATGAAGCATTAGCGTGAAAGAAATCTGCTATTAAAACACAATGACTTTCCATATGCTCTTTAAATAGGTCACTGTCCAGAAAGAAAAACGCAGCCATTTCTTAAACCAAACAAAAAATTTAAGTCATGTTCGTAGACTTTCTCCACTTGGCAAACCCTGTCTGTAGCCTGAAATGTTTGTATTCCATTTATCACTGGAAAAATCCTCCTATGTGTAATGGGAAGGTGTCTCTAAAGAAAAGAGACCCAAATTTTAAATATGTGACTGCTTAATATAAAAAGACAGTCTCAGGAGGGTAGACTTTCATTTCAGCTCTGGGTGGAAGTCAGCAAAGTCTTCTCAATGTGCACTAGCTGCAAAACAAGCTGTTTCTTAAGGAAAACACATTATTCCATATGCTAGGATTTCCTTGATTAGGTCCAGTCTAGATGAGAGAATACAGTACCACTCAAGATCAGAACACTACAGTGTTCCTGTTTTACTTAGCGCAACTTAAGGGCAATAGACACAAACGAGAATAATTTTACCTGCATTTTACAGGGAAATAAGTATAAAATAAAAATCTTATAAACCAGTATAAATTATTTACCTTTTTCACTTGTGCCTCTTTAATCTTCTCTAATGCAACCCTAATCTTCTCTGCTTTGAGTTTAGCAGCCTGTTCCTCCTGTGGGGGATACAAAACAGAATTCCAATTAACATAAACTTCAGTCTAGTTTTAGTGGACTTAATTTTGAGGCTACCATGCTTTAAAACATGGACTGAAATGCTGATTTACCCATCTATATATCCTCAACTATTTCTTAGTGATGAAGACTACTGTTTTTTAAGACAGAAAGAGCTACTATACACATCTAACATTTAGAAATACAACCACCACTATGTCCAAAAGAATATACTGGAGATATATACTTTGTACAGACACATTTGGCATTTCTCTGTTCTTCCATATTGTAAGTAGCCTTGTGCATTACTACCAAATATTTTTTTAGCATATAACATATCTAGTGTTATAGATTTGGACAATACATACTGAACAAGAATGTACAATTCAGTACAGCCAATAGATATTTGGTTGATCAACATAAAACATGAACAGCACACTTAGAAATATCAGAATTTAACAGCACACAGAAAGTGTGAAAAACAAATCCTATAAATAGGATTCCATAATATGTGCATTGGTTTGGAAGATTTTAAACTATTAAATCAGTTTGCAATAAGTAGCTTGAGGACTCCCTTCATCTTTATTAAATCCAGGCTATATTTCGCCTTGCTTTAAGTATTTTAAGACACGTAAAACAAATGAGCATTCTTTTCTTTGATGCTTTTCTAAGTAATCTATTTCTGTTACACTGGAAATGCATTAAAAAATTCAGATAATTTAAATCTGTTCTATCGGCTAATGATAAAGAAATCTGTATATTGTAAGACTAGCAATACTGTTTTTTTTTTTTAATTTTGGGAGATTATTGATACTTCTGTTGAAAGCAGATTTGAAATGCACAGCTAAACAAGCAACGACTCTTTATAAGATACCATATGCAGACTTCAGATTTTAGAAATCTTAAATTGTGGGTGTTCACGATGGCCTAATATCTAAAAGCATCAAAATTATTTTAAAATATCTAGAGCAATAAACAAACCTATTAAATAAACAAAAAAATCCCCTCCAAAATATTCAGTCTCCCCTAGAAGAGAAAAATTAAGGTTTTCTTCAGATCAAAAGTAGCACAGCCCTTCACAACACTTAGCATGCCATTCTGCATTGGTTTATTGTATGAATGTAATTCGTGGTTTCTTTACTGTGTGTTTAGATGTCTGCTTTTCTTGTAAAAGTCAAGGTTCAGCTATCCTGAAATCCAAAGAGTTTAAGTTTTACACTTCTCGGTAAATTACTGACGCTCCTATCCACTGCTAAAGGGTATTCCCTGCGCTACTTATTGTACTGAGCAGCTCTTGCTCCCTCCCACCTGCGACCACACTATGCCCTGGGCAAAACTCAGCCAGGACTCTGGGCTGCCTTGTGAGAAACAGAACTCTGCTCAGTAAAACGAACCAGTAAGTTGACACGAGCAGAAACAACCTGAGCTTGAAACATTATCTGGGAACTCAATTACCTGGGGTTTTATTAGTCTACGAGGAACTACGGATTTTTATTCACCATAACAACGGTGTTGTATGGCTTAGAAAGGTTAAATCAGATTAGTGTTCTATTAAAAACAAACAGTGCCACGATACCTAGAATAATTTAAATGTAAAACACACCAAGAATTCTAACATATTCTTCCTCTTCCTTAACTATTTGCATCTGTAGAAGTAAATTACTACCAAAACTCAAGGTTTTAAATACTTGTAAGGTTCTAAAAGTGATGCCAGGCACGGGTGCATTATGAAATCAGCAAAAGGCTTTTTTAATTTTAGCATGCGTTTGGAGAAACTGTCATTTACAGTTTAAAAAGCTGCTCATTAACCCAACTGTAAACATTCATTGCTGTACAAAGGTTGACAGAACATTTGGTTCTGCTCTTCAATAAAGTCAAGCAGCACAATTTTCCATCCCATTTCACTGTACACCTGTGCAACGCAACCACCTCTAGGAAACCCCAGCAGGAGCACTATTTTGATTACAGAATAAAACAATTTAATAACAATGGAATTCTTCAAAACTCACCACAAGTTATTCTGTTTCTCTCCTAATGGCCCAAGCAAACAGACATCCCACCCAAGCCACCCCAAACCTGCACTCTCCTCAATGGGAGGAAGCACGTGCAGTCCATCAGCTTGTACGAAGCTAACAACGTTTTGCATTGCACACAGAGAGAGGTGACAGGTGGCAAAAATACGCGACTGCAAACTATTCAACACCACCAAGTAACAAGGCCAGGACATAGAGTCCAATCACATTCAACTTAGCTATTTATTTCCCCTTTGCTAGTAAATCCTTCTAGTAATAGGGATGCGAGTTAGGTTGGCAAAGGGTCATAAAGATGCACACAAACGGCAGGACTGCTGCCCAGGTCACGGTTTCACAAGTAACATACACTAATGTAAATCCCTGGTATGGCATTTTAAAGCTGTGAGCTGACACTGCTTTTGGTTACAGAAAACACCACACCTGATCTAAAGAATGCTTGGCAACATACTACATTAAGAAGTTGTTAATCCAAAATACGTTAACATATTGTGAACTAAAATTGAAAGAGTACAACTCTGGAGTGCAATGACCTTAAATGAATGACTTTATATTTTTATACCAGAAGTCAGTTTTCAATAATTTTAGCCTATACTGGAATATTGAAACTAATAACCCCCCCAAATTTAAAGTTAATATTTCCTTAACACAATGACAATCAGTCTCCTGTTCCAGTTTCCAGTTAAATATGCAGTTAAAGATGTTCCAGCAGTGTTTTAATATTAAATATGCAAGATGTGAGCCATGACAGAGCTGACCTTGCTCAAATGACTTTATGCTTCACATTTCTAGGTTGGGGGTTTATTTTTTGTTTCATTGTTGATTTCAAAGTGTCATTAACTGACCCCTTTTATAGAGATCACAGGCATAATGGGAAAGAAAAAGGTGGGGGGAAAAATCACTTAAGAAAGGTTACAGTATTTAGGAAAGTTAGCAATTACATGATAAGACGTAAGTAACAAAGTCCATATTTCAGTTAAGTTAGCAGCATAGATACACAGATCACAGATGCATGAAAGAAGAAATTTCTTTTATGTTTAATATTTGAATTTTTCTCTGAAGTCTGTGAGTAGAGCTAAGGAGATAACTAACTATGTGAGTAGCATTGACTTCTGAAGGACTAGAAGCAGGTTTCCACTGTTTATTTTCCCAGCCAGAGTTCAGCCTCAGGTAGAAAGGCAATCACCCATTTTGCAAGGACTCTCCTTCCTGAAGAGCATTTATTGAAACAGAGGCTCCTGTGGCCTGAGAACATCACATTATCATCATCTCGATTTGTATGTAATTCTCCCAAACTTCAAGACATCTTTATTAGCTCCATGTTCAATGTGTATCACATTAATGTAGTGCTTTCTACTGGTTGTTTTATTTTTTTTTTTTAAAAAGGGAATACTAAAGCAAGTGTGTATGTCATCAGCACTGGAACAGGAAAGCTGAACAAGTGAATATTAACAGCAGTTCTTCTGTATTTCCTGATAAACTCATTAGGACAGGCAGAAGAGCCCTGCCTTAAAAAACAACACGTGGCAATGGTGGCACAGGCTGTTAATAAACAGTGAACTTGTGTTTACAGTAGTAGGTAGTGACCATTCTCAAAACACAGGTTTTATTGCATTTCTTCTCAAAATAACCCAGAATGACCTATATCTGAGTAAAGGAGAAAGGGAAACGAGACCTGACCCTCTTTCAGAGCTCACTAAATACGAGTGTACAGAAGCCATGTTCCAGGTGAGGGTTCCATCCTCCCTCGACTCATCCTACATTGCCTTTCTTCCTTTCCAACTTACTGTAGAGTTTTCTATACCTCTGGAACATTCCTGGCTTATTGTCACCACATCGCATTATGTTAATAAATATGGAAATGCATGTAAAGCAGTAGTATAGTTCTAGGAGTTGTGTATGAGAGTTATTCACCTGAAAAGTTTTTAAACATTACAATGACACTACACAAGGTAGTGCCATGTTTATCTTTTGTTCTACTTTCATGCAGCATTCACAAACATCTTGCTATTAGAAGCCTAACTGTAACACAGGAAGTGGCTTCTGAATGGAATTGTAAGCAGCAGTTACATTTTAAATGCATCTTGAAGTCACACTGGCCCTTGTCATGAGTTCCTACAGAAGTGACCTCTTGCCCCAATACTCTATCATCAGGACAAAGAATAAAGGCCAAGAGATAGATGACAGTTGCTTATGAACTTCAATGCATAATGATATCTATCAATCTCTCCAGAACCTCCCTTGTGCTTGACCAAAATTACCCAGTATTTAAGCTTTTCACACTCTCCCCAATGGTTGTGGACCATACTACAACAACATATGCTATTTGTTGAAGTGTTGATGCTAGAAGTGTGACGCAAAGAAATTTTCACAGACAACTCTGGCAGTGCTACTTCTTATTAAAAAGAACCACTGCACAACTTTAACAAGATCAGAATTTTATTTGCTTGTAATACCATTAAACCAACTGGTTGGGAAGAAAACTGCAATGCTGAAGTTGAGGAAGAGAGGATGCAAAACCAGTACCTCAGCTAGCTCAAAGGCTGAGCAAACGTGAAGTTTGTCCATATGAAAAACATGTGGATGTCCCAATCTCTGAGAAACCTGTTTTTACTGATTTTCTCAGAATGGCTGAGGTAATTTTGTCCAATCCTCCTGCTCAAGCAGAGCCACCTACAGCCAGGTGTCCCAGAACGTGTCCAGATGGCTTCAGAGTATCCCCAAGGATGGAGACTCTATAATCTCTCTGGACAACCTTGTGGCAGTGCTCAGTCATCCTCATTGTAAAAAAAAGAATTTCCTAATGTTCAGACAGAGCCTGCTGTGTTTCAGTTTGTGCCCATCACCTCTGGTCCCGTCATTGGGCACCACTGAAAAGAGCCTGGATACATCCTGTCTTCTTTACACCCTCCCCTTACATATATGAACATACTGATAAGATGCCCCAAGCCTTCTATTTGCCAAGCTGAACAGTCCCAGCTCTCTCAGGAGAGATGCTCCAGTCCCTTCATCATCTTCGTGGCCCTTTGCTGGACTCTCTTCATAAACTCCGTCTCCCTCTCGTACTGGCGAGCTCAGAACTGGACACACTACCTCATGTGTGACCTCACCAGTGCTGAGTAGAGGGAATAGATCACCTCCACTCACCTGCTGGCAACACTCCTCCCAATTCAGCCCAAGATAGCGTTTGCCTTCTTTGCCACAAGCGCACAGCGCTGGCTCATGGTCGACTTTGTGTTCACCAGGACCCCAGGTCCTTTTCTATTGAGCTGCTTTTCCAGCTGTGTGGTCCCCAGCATGGACTCATGCACAGGGTTGCTCCTCCCCAGGCACAGAACTTCACAATTCCCCGTGTTGAACTTCAGCCCATTTCTCCAGCCTGTTGAGGTCTCTGTGGATGGCAGCACTCCCCATCTGGTGTTGTCAACACACCTGCTGAGGGCACACTGCCTCATCAGCCAGATCAGTAATCGAGATGTTAAAGAGGCCCTGGCCCAGTACTGGCCTCTGGGATACACCGTTAGTCACTGCCCTCCAACCAGATTTGGTGCTACTGATCACCAGCCTCTGGGCTCAGCCATTCAGCTGGTTTTCAGTCCACCTCACTGTCTGCTTATTCATCCCATACATTAACAGCTTGTCTAAGAGAGTTAGTCTATAGAGTTAGGACTGAGTGAAAAGCACCTAGAGGGGCCATTGGAGTGGTGCTGGAATTGGGCAGCCAGAGGCAAGCTGGAACAAAGAGATCAGTGCTGAGGGAGGTTTTGGTGTGGGCCAGAGGTGGGGACTTAGGCCACACCTGAGCTAGAAATTAGGGTTAGCATTTGCACCATTAATGAATGTTGATGTTGAAAAGTACTGGACCCCGTACTGACCTCTGGGGTGCAACACTGGCCTCCAAGCAGACTTCGTGCCATTTTGAAGGTATGCTTCAAGGTATGGCAGAATAGAATCCTATTGAGCAGGGACATACATTCTGCTGTCCCCCTGAAAGAACAGTTGTGCACCAGATTATCTTCCTGCTTGCCTATGAATAGGACCTGTCTTATAACAGCTGTAGGCCAGGCTTCTCACTGGGGCTCCCTAAGGCAAATAGGTATAGGAAAAAAGGTACTAGATCTGAGACCACGAAAAAGCAAGAAAGGAGAGAGAAAGGAAGGAAAAATCCCATAAAAACAAAAACCACAACATGCCACACAACCAAAACAAAATAAAACACAACAAAATAATCCCTCACAATCCAAAAGGGAGAACACGCCTTAGAAACCACAGTAAGGAAGTCTGAGAGAAGACTACAACATAGCATTATACTGGGACTGACTGGTAAGGAGTTTTATCTGGACAAAAAGCTCAACTGATATGCAGAATCAGACAGAAACATAGATTTGAGAATATAGGCTGTTTGCCTATCAGTGTATTAAAAATAGTTTATTATAATTCATTCTAAGACAATAAACTACATAGGAGCATCATAATAATCACTGTGGATTAGTGCAAAGCAGCGTGTTGAATGAAAGTTTTATATCATCATTTTCAGCGTTGCACAAAACCCTGCTACTAACCACCTACATCCTTTTTGTGGTTTCCAGGGGTGACCATCACAATTTCCTCAAACTGGCTGTAAGAGGCTGGAGTTTTCAGACTGTGCTTACAACCTGTGCAGATTAGAAATCAATTGCTGTATTTTTAAACTGCATTTAAAAGAAAAAATCTCAAACAGATGCTTCATTCAAGAATGAGCACATCTGAACCAGATTGACCTAAGATGCATGAAGCCAACTTCACAACTGATTTATTCAAAGGTCTGAAGGGATTACAGTGTGTAGTAACCCAAATCTACAAACCAAAGGAATCAACATTCATAAGAAGAATATTTGCCTTTCAGGTCAACAAGAAAAGAAGAATGAAGTACTAGATATTTGGGAAGAGAAGTCATGATTCCTTTTCTCCAGATGCTGACACACATATCTGAAGCATTACATCATTAAATCACCATCATCTGGCTTCCTCAATGTAGTTTCAGCTTCACATGCATCAGAATAGTAGAAGAAGCGGTAACTTCAAAATCCAAAAAGATACATTTCTACTTTCACGTCCTAAGCTGGGATATATTTGAGCCCTGAATGCTCTCTCAAAATTATTTGCATGTGCTCTATATTTTACAGTCATAAGCTTAGTTTCTTAGTTTTCATTATTCATTTGATGGCTTAATTCCAGCCCTACAGGGAAACAAGCTTGCAGACTTGACATTAAAGATACACTGCTTTATTTTCAATATTCAGTAACTTATTTCACTGATAATACTTTCACTTCTGTTTTCAAAGAAAAAGGGTTTGAATGTGTGTGAACAATAATACAAGGAATTACATTTTAAAATTACATTTAAAATAAAAGAGAAAATCACAATGAAGAGATCATTTTGTGTGCTGAGATCTGCCCTATACTGCAACAGGAACTGTGTGCATGGCTTTAACGCAAAAGGAATCTAGTCCATGACTAGAATTTTTACAATTAGCTATATTACCAGAGGACAAAAAACTGGTATTATCATTCCCCTAGAGTGTCTCTAGTCTCAGTATAAGAGGTATGCAGATCAAAGAAGGGGAAGAACACAAGAAACAATAAGACAATACGAAACAGTTGATACACCAGAGACACCAGCATAGAGCTGCAACATGATCATACAGTTGAACGCCTTGCTACAACTGCAAGGAAAAACCCCATTTCTTGGGACTGCTTCTCTCATACCGGGGCTTATCTAATGTTACAGCAAGCTGAAGAGATCTTAGCAGCACAGTAGACTTCCATTTTATCATTTGGTAAAGGTATTTCTCACTGCAGGAGGTCAGAAAAGAACCAGTTAGTATCTACAGCAGGACTGTGTGCTCAGTAATCAGAAGGCACAGCCGTACTGACAGTCCTAACCTGAGCTAACGAAAAAACATTATCAACACCAGCAAGCTCACCATGAGCACCTGACTCAAAAGGCTACAAGTCCAATAAGCTGAGAAAAAGATTTATAAATTGAAACATTCAAGTTCAGGAGTCTATTAGAATCACTGATACGAGGTAGCTCATGGGCACGCGGCACAGACAATATTTTGTGCATTGTTTTAGGTTCCATACGTGAACAAACACTCATCCTGTATAAAAATAACCAGAAGGGAGGATATGAAAACACGTGGAGATGAAACAGAAAATGATGGTTTCTGTTTGTGCCACAGCTGTTGTTAATCTATTTGCAATCAAGCAAGCTGTACTGATTTGGTGGCTCTTTGCTTTGTTGGGGACGTGGGGGCAAGGAGCTGACGGAGAGGAAAGAGGTATGGACTTAAATTTTAAGCAAAAGAATCACAAGAGCAGAAAATTACTTGGTTTTGGCTGTTTATACTCCTCTAGAAGACAGCCTGAAAATTTGTTGTCAAGATGCATGCTGAGCATTTTGAGAAAAATGTTAACGTATTTAAGAAAAAGCAGTAAACTAGTTCTAAACTTTTATTGGAAAATACAGACTACTTCAGACCACTTATGCTGCGCAAACGTTATCCTTATTGGTTTGAAGTTGCCCAGGTGCATTTTGTCACTTCAGGCTTGCCTGAGGTTTCTCCTCCAGAGTGTCTGTTTTAGAAAAATAACCCAGGGAGTGGTTTGCAGTAGGTAGCAGCATCAGACATATCTGACACCTCAGCTACCGAACATTCAAAGTCTTCTCAACAATGTGAAGCTCTATGTTCTTCATCACAACTTGTTTTTTCATCAGAGATTTCTAGATTGCTCCATCCCTTCTACTCTAATTTCAAAAGGAAATATGTATAGAAAATGTAATTCTTAAACTGAATGGCAACTTGTGGTCTTAGTACATTACTGACCTCTCCCCTGTGAAGAGAATGAATTTATAATCAGGATTTGTACATACCCATCTCATTATACCACTGTCTTACTAGGGTATTCTCCCCACATTATATCAAGACAGCATTCAAAATATTTAAAAAAAAAAAAAAAAAATCTCATTACTTACTATAGTTTATCTTCAACACAGCAAGTGAACTTATTTTAAGGATACTACTGCCTTTTGACAGTACTGAGTACTCCCACATATATTCCAGAGCTGTGATTTTTTTTTTTTAAACTACTGAATGGGAACAGAAACAAAAGAACTTCCAAAAGAACTTCTAGTTCAGTGCATTTCCTTTTCAGCTAAGCCATTTTCCTTGCTGACATGGCTATTATTTGCCAAGAACTCAAATACTTTGATAAATCTGCAGAAACAATCAATAAAATTCAGCCTTTAAAAGCACCTAGGATAATCAGGCAAACCATGTAAATAAATGCACAAGTTCCTGGAAAAGGCAGGGGTGGGAGGAGCACAACACACACCAAAAGCATTCATTCTATGTAGAAATAGTCACATACAGGTGGAAAGAAGAAGCATCACCTTGGTCAGCAAATGAGAAGGCTTTCCTGCAATGTTTCTCAGAAGGAGGGAGGTTTCCCTGTCCAAATAGGAGTGCTTGTGCAGAAAGAAAGAGAAAGAACAAAAGTCAAGAGAAGTCAGCATAGTAATTTTATAGTGTCTTGATTACAGAAGATGGAGTTGAGTTTAAGGAAAAAACCCCTACGCCATCACTTTATTTCCCTCCCATAAAAATGTGAACATTCCCAAATACCATGAGCCTAACACACTAACACATTAACACAAAAGCAGTTGTGCAAATAGAGGACTAAATTTTAAGCTTCTCCTGTAAAAAATGTCACACAACAGAATTAAGAAGTTTTGCTTACCTGCTAGTTGTTGCTTTTCTGCAAGAAAACTTATTTTTAAAGACATTTAGAACTATAAAACATGCACTTCAAATGCTTTTCAAAATCCTGTCCAGTCTTCTAAAAGTGAACATTCTATTTCTGTTACACAAATATAAAGCCACTAAAAACCGGTCATCCTGGAGACAAGGAACTGGTTTTATGCTTTCTACACTGGCTGCTGCTTCCACAGTTAAAGAAAAAAGATGCTACCATAATCCAACCTGACTTACAATTATTATTATTTTTTTTTTAAAGTACTTCAGTTTCTCTTCTCTTATACAGTCCAACTTATATCATCCAAAAAGTTAGAAATAATCAACTTATTTCTCTTGGAAGAGAAATTAGCAGAAAGTGTATTTTAATCTGTTTAAACAGAGGAAGCAAAATCAATTAGCAACCAGTAGAGAAAGACTTCTCAAAAGGCAAAAATCAGTTAAGGACAGTTAACAGGGCCATTATTTTCTCCAGCATCTGCTATAGAGGAACAATAAAACCATGAGCCCACAGGAATTCACAGAACAACATAGCAACATAGTCACAAGTCTAGGTTAATACTGTGGCAATTAACAAGAACATTAAGTATTAATATATCTCCTGTCTACCACCACTGTACTGCAAATTTCGTCCCATGTAGCCACATCTGTCTCAGCCTTATTTGTGTCCATCGGTCCAATGCTATACAGAACAAGGCATGACACCTAAGCAGCAGACTAGACTCCTGTTTAATAATTAGCAGCACAGAACCCCCATCATTTCTTCAGAGCCACAATAAGGTATAGTCTACTGAAAAAAATGAAACTACCACATCCACAACTGCATGCAAGGCAATATCAAATAGTTTGGTGAATAGAATTCCTGCAGGGGAAGTTTACTTGATGTGACTGCCACATGCTGGGATGAGTAACTAAGGATCTCTAGCAGGCTTTAAAAGTTACCACTCAGAAAAGACTTGACACAGCATCCAAATTCAAACTTAGGCTCCAGCCCAAGCTCCACCTGGTACGCAGCCACTAATACAGACACAGGTTGTGCTACAGACTGAGTGAAGGCTTTTTAGCCTGCAGATTAATTACTGTCTGTGTCTACATCATATGTTTTAGCAGCACAGCAGTGCTGCCTAGTGACAAATTTTTCACGCCTCAAGTACACACTGATGAGCTTTGTGATGCAGGACCACGTATAATTAGAAGGTCACGTGCATGGTTTATGGTCATACAGAATTCTCAGATTAGAAGTTCTGACATACATAATCACATTAGGGGACTGATGAACCAATACATTCTGTTTTTTCCACACACAGAGGATTTCCAGCAACTTCAAAGATACTTAAGAAAGGCTATGATTTAAAGAACAGTTCATTCACTCAGCCCGAGCAAGCCTGAGGCAATGTGAACATTGCTGGTTAATGATCCAGCTTTGCTTAACCTGAAGGCAGACTGATCCTCTTTTTATGATTTCTGCTAGGTGTATTTTCACTCTGAATTGTATCCTTTCCTACACAGTTCTAACTTCATGCAAAGTCAGTTTAGAGTGGTCTCATTACAACATATTACTACAGAACTTCTGGAATAAATCAGTTGGCTCAATCCAAAGCTCAAAAACATACGCAAAAATTCAAAGACAAGTGGATCGCTTTTTCTTGGTGAATGGAGCACTGCAGTAGAAAGAACATTACAGTGTACATTTGTATCCTCTTCCTGAGCGTTTAGCCACCTTCCGTCCTTAGCCTATCAGTCAAAACCAGTGTCAGGATAAAGAAAGGATAGTGAATCTCTCTTTAAATGAAATACTATTTGTTGGAGATTATTTATCCTACAGAGAAGCTCGAGGCAGATCGTTTAACCTTCTTCCTACCATTTTGGCTGTTGCTGTCTTCCATTTAAGTACAGTGGAACTTTTCTCCTCTAAGGAGCTTTTATCCTATCCAGAAATGGGAATGCCATGTACTTCCTACAAAATAATAGCCACCAGAGACTTCGCTAATACTGTTTTCCAGACCTGCAGCCAAATATAAAAACAGATGACCACAGGACAGTTATTCTGGAAATCAAGAATGATGGTATTTCACGGGAACAGGTGTTGGCCAGTAAAGTGTGAAACAACAGTGTGATGACAACTACCTATGTGACTTTGAGCTGGGACAGACACCTAGAAACAGGAAGGCAACAATTCTTTGCCAGACACCTTTTGTGCACGGCTTCTTCCCACGGCATAACACATTCTGCGGTTCTGGAGAGGTCCAAAGTTAGAATGAGCAGAAGAAGCAATATGCATTAGCAGATATTAAGATTTTCTACTAAAAGGGGATCTATGAAGCCACTCAGTCAGTAAAAGAATTTTAAAATAAACACTTATACTTTGATATTTTAAATAATGAATACAGAGACAGACTCCACTTCGAATTCCCAGTTAGTCTAACACTACCAGTGCTCAGGCAGAACTCAAAATACCTGGTGAGCAGGATTCTTAAGAGGCAATGAGAAAGTTTTCTCCTTGTCACATCATCAAATAATGTAATTTGCACTTCCACAGAAACTGTTTAAGTGAAGAATCTGATGATATAAACATATACACCGTGCCATGAGACTTCACAACAGTAATAACAGACAGGCTGGAACACTGGCTGTGCTGGAGACTGAACTTCACTAAGTTTGTTTCTCTATGATCTCCAGGAGACACTCTTCCTTCCCTAAAAAAAGCAAATAAGAAGCCTACCAGAAGGTATTGAATATGCTTGCAACTTCTCATGCCAAAAATTGCTTCTTTTGGGGACAATTGTTACATAATACAGAAAAAGCTCTTCGATTATGGTTTAGCACTTCCTCATAATATGGAATGAACTTTGAACTAAGTTTCAGAAACTCAATGTATTTCAAAAGACCTGCATAGACAAAAAATAGTCAAAAGAAAACTATCAAAAAATAGGAAAATATGTTTTAACTCATTTTATACATGAAGTATAAAATGATATTTCAATGATGATAGTTTGGCACTGTTTTCTACTGTAAGTCCCAGCAGCAGTTATTCCAAACCATGCTGTAACTATGGATGCTAAGAATAATAAATAATCCTAAAAAAATTATAAAAGATATGCTGATCAAAGCATTAATGTTCTATAATGTAAAATGTATACCCTCCTCAAGGGATGACAAACCAGCTGTGCACAGAATTATAAAGTACAGAAACATTCTTACACTAAAAAATGGGCATGACGATCAAAATATCAGAACTAACAAAAACCAAATAAATAAGCCTACTAATGTCTCCATAATGAACTTAAAATGGTATGGATAATTACAACGTAGAAAACTACATTTGAGTAAAATTAACCTCTGAAAGTCCTAGGTGCTGTTAGGACAAAAAAAAATTAAATAGTTTTCTTGTGTAGTTCATTCAGCAAACACAGCTAGCCTTGACGTTTATAAAAACATAGAATATAGTCTTCCAAATTACGTTTTGGACTTCAAAGATTTCCTATATCCTCTCTCTGAAGACAGGAATGTAACATCTGTCATCTTCAGGCCTAAATATCAGAAGTTCATGGACCAGCTGTTGAATATTGCATTTCAGTGTCTTCAGAGAACTCAATGCAATACTCCTCTTAATCACAAAGTAGCTGCTTGTGCCAGAAAGCTTTTTTCAACGCTGAAACATTTTTATACCCATCACCAACCCTACATCTGCAAAACACGTTTGCTAAACATGATAGAAGAGAAGGACTACCAGGAAAAAGAAAATACCTTTCAGATTTTCAGAATACAATTGGTTGCACTATACTAAATTACAAGTAATCCTCTATATGGCCAAAACCTCAAGATTTTCTCCCCTATTATCCTTGTCAGTTCATTTATGAAAAGTTCAGTGGGTTGACTTAATTCTTGAGGTTCTGAGGTCTTGGGATGAAAGCCAATTTCAAAAATTGAAAAAAACAGGCACACGCCCTAACCCAAAAAAAGGGAAATAAACCAAAACCAACACCACAAAAAACCCCACAACCAAACAAAAACACCACCAACATTATTTCTAAACTAACACCGAATTACTGAGCAGAAGTATTTTTTGCAGACAGTAACTGACAGATGGATTTCAGGTTCTGAAGGAGGCAACTGTGGCAGGCCATCAGTTCACAGGTAACATGCTATTAATATACATATTACCTCATTTCTTCAATTCTACTTGCACATTTTTGCAAAGCCTTGACATTCATACTCATATCGAACACTGAGCCATCTTCTTGTTACACACCTGATTATTGCTTGGTACCCAAGTGCGACAAATTTAGAAAGATTCCATCTCATCGCAAAGAGACAGCGTTGTATCTAATTCCTGTAATTTTAAGGTAATGGCTCGGAATGGATATATGCAGGGTTGAAAAACAGCACGATACAGTAAGAAGAGTGACAAATATGTTCTCTATACTGTTAATTTACAAATAATGAACAAAAACTGGGTGGGACAACTAATAAAAAGATGACCTGGCAACCTTCTAAGGTATTTTATTTTATTTTGTTGTTCTAATGCATTAAATATGTTAAATATTACGTGTAGGTTCAAAGCCGTCCTTCACTCCAGGTATGTACAACAGAATAACTTACCTCAGTACATTAAAAAAAATAAATTACAAGATACTGAGGACTTGTGTACATAAATATCTCACCACATTTCTTGTAAAACTCTAACAACTTAACATTAACACACATATCTAATTAAACCAGCTGGTGGCACTCTTGTGCCACTGTTTTAGATTTAATACAACAGTTGAGAAACACGACAAAAATATTTTTTTTCTTTTTTTTTAAATAAAACCCCTTCTGTCCCTTATGAAACAAAGTAAAATGAGGGAAACTGAGTAAGCACTATCCAACAGAGAGCTATATGCTCACAGAACTTTGTTGAAAACACAACTACTATAGCTTGCATTTCAACTACATCAGTACATTGAATTCCTTAGATTCCAGCTTAAAGAACTAGAACCCACTATTTTCAAAAGAGAACTCAAGAATTTAAAGTAGTGTAAGCCTATTTTTGTAATTTTGTCCCAAAGGGGAACAAAGACAGGAAACGAGAACTGAAACTTCACTTTGCAATCTCTTTGAGATTATGTGTTCATGTATAAGAGCGCATAATATAAAATGTTGAACAACTCAATAAAAAAAAACATTTTTGCTTTTCTTTGCTATGGGAGTTGTTCAGTCTGGAAAAAAGGAGGCTGAGGGGAGATCTTATCACTCTCTACAACTACTTGAAAGGAGATTGTAGCAAGGTGGGTGTTGGTCTCTTTTCTCAAGGCACAAATGATAGGACAAGAGGAAACGGCCTCAAGTTGTACCAGGAGAGGTTTAGATTGGATATTGGGAAAAGATTTTTCACCAGAAGGGTCATCAAGCACTGGAACAGGTGCCCAGAGGAGTGGTTGTATCACCATCCCTGGAGATACTTAAAAGACACGTACATGTGGTGCTTAGGGACATGGTTTAGTGGTGGACTTGGCAGTGTTAGGTTTATGGTTGGACTTGATCATAAAGGTCTTTTCCAACCTAAAGTGATTCTATGATTCTATTCTGTGACTCTATGACTGCCGAGAGCAACTGTACTTCAGAAAAGAAGTGTATCTTAAGTAACCTTGCCTAATTAGTAACTAGAAAATAGGCAATGATTGAGTTCAAGGAAACTATAAAGCTTGACTGTAAGGATATACACGGTTACCTTACTGCACTGTTGGGATACTAAAGAATTAAACTCAAGTCACTGATGTGATTTTTCTGTTGCACGTAAATTGACACATCTATTGACAAAAAATGAAGCCATATAAACATGTAATAATAACTTACAGGAGTCAATTCAGCTTCTTCTTCTTCTGGAAAGTTAAAGGGATGCTTGGACTGATTGATGGAATGTCCCATAGAAACAGTAAAAAATGTAGGAAAATGGGGAGGGAAGGATGCAAAAGGGGAAGAGGGGAAGAGAGGGGGAGAAAGAAAGGCTTTATTATCGCTCAGAAGAGGAAAGAAAGCAGCAGTGATGACAACTGACTTAAGCAAAGGAAACAAAAACAGATTAAGAAGCTGCAATGTCCCTCATCCAAACTTCTTATGGACAAAATGATCAATGATTTGAGGACAAAAGAAGATTCAGGCTGTCTCCTATGGGAAGGGACGAGATAGGATATAAGTATGTTTTTGACCACAGTGAGAGGGCAAATAGTCTCAGATTAAAGCACTTCGGTAAAACATCTGCAGGTAAACACAACACAGTTTTTCTACCTTTGTTGAAACAAATCAGAAAATAAACCCAGGTAACATCCTATTTGCATGCCCACTTGTTCACTAAGCCAACAACTGAGACTTAAATTCTCCGAACACTATAAACAGAAAAAAAAACCCACACTCATTTTATACAAGCTTATATGCTTCCCAGGTAAATTCCTCCATACCAGTAAATAACATAATGCACTCTGGTGACAATCACTAAGTACATATAAGAAGAACACCCATTTAGTAGAGATTTATCTTATTTCCAGTTGGTCATATTATTTTAGATCTCAGAGTATCCTTATACTGTAATTCCTTTAAAAAGAAACAGAGGTAGTACTTCTGTATTTCCATAATCTTCAGTAAGGGAAGCAGAAAAACACAACGAAACCACCACCACCAAATATAAACCACTGAAGCTGTGGCTCAGGACACAGTGTTAACGGGAGTGACAAATTCATCAGTATAAAGCTGTTAAGAGATCAAAAAATGAATATTATGCTACTAAAAAGCAGAAGCCCTAAGATTTCCAGTGCATCATCCAATACGTGCTCCTTTTCCGTCAAAGATACAGAATTACTTGTATCAGGCATATTAATTTTGATAACTGGGTTACACAGTTAAGGTTTGACAGATGTAAAAGGTGTTACAGTTTATTCAAAACCTCAGGAAAGGAAAACAGACACTTAAAAACTGAAGCAGCAGCATTAGATAACAGAGCTGCCCGATACTTGCACATACAAGATGTGGTTTCGGTTGCTTATAAAAAATTTTTCCAAGCTATAACCGCTAAGATAGGAATTCTCCGTGATGGC
Organism: Pampusana beccarii; assembly: GCA_013399365.1. Classification (NCBI taxonomy): domain Eukaryota; kingdom Metazoa; phylum Chordata; class Aves; order Columbiformes; family Columbidae; genus Pampusana; species Pampusana beccarii. Next base: position 97,146 of record VWYH01004820.1, on the reverse strand, counting down.
TACTGTTACAGGATGATTACTAGTCATTTATATCAGACAAAGTATTTCCAGGGGAGGAAAGGAAGGTGCATTTCATTTAAAATACACTTTTTTCAAGATCTCTGTACATCTGACCATGACATTGATTATTGGCAGGGGCATCCTCAAAGACTTGCTTTGTGCGTTCCCAAGGGAAGTCACCCAAATTTGTCTGAGCATAAGCCTTCAGAATCAAAATTGCAGTCCATGAAGTTTGGAGAATTAAAAATACCTCCAGGTTGCATCCTCTCGCAGAGCAATGCCCAGACCTTCAACTGGACTCTACACTACTAACTCTGAAGAAAAGACTGGCCAAGTTTGAGAACGCTGGGGTCCACAGTGGAACAGTATAACAGCCTTCTTGAAATTGCAACGCTTGGCTGCTGCAGAACATATTGGAGCCCGACACGGGGAGTGAGGATCTGGAGCTATTAGTCTGTGTTCCCAAGTGGCAAAACCTCCTCCTGGAAATCGTGCAGCTCTGTTTCACTGCAGACAACTGGAGTTTCCTAACTTTAAGTATTCAACTTTGCATATTTCTTAACTACAAGGGGGTCCTTATAACTTCATGCCAGTTCTGGCAGTTACAGTCAAAAGCTACTGGAATTGTAATTTAAGAAACACAGCTGTGGACATTTCAAGGTAAGAAACTTCTGCACTGTTTGCCAGTCTATGCACCTCCCAGGTCAGTTTATGATGCTTCCCTGTCAAACAAGAGTTCCTTGGGACAAAGGAGGACAGAAAGGATTGCAAAAGCTAGCAACCATTTCAGTTCAAGCTTAGTTTCACTACTGGTTTCAAGAAACTTAAGACTAAACAGCCACAAGAAAGAGGCAGTCCTGACCTCCCCCCAACCATGTGCTCTCATAGCGCTTTTGTGCGGACAGCAGTGATTTCGACCATGTGGTCCAGTGGATCAATGGTCAACTAATTCAGAAGGAATATTTTTCAGGGCGATCACAAGCTGATCCAAATCACTGGGCAGCTGCACAAACACCAGTGCCAACACAAGATGGGGCACGACGGCTCAATTCAGCAGTAGCATGGACCTAAATTAGCATAAACCAAACAAAATCCCAAAGTTTGTCTGCAGGGAGGAGGTATCAAGCAGTGGAATTTTCCCAAAAGGAAAAAAAACCCACATAACAGGAAAAAGTAAATAAGATCGAGATAATTTCACAGAAAATCAGATCACATCTGGTCTGTCCAAAAAGAGAGGCATTTAAGTGGAAGACTAAAAAAAAAAAAAGACAGAAAAAACCCACCCATGCTTTATTAAGACTAATTCATGCATAATTGCATTAGTTAGAATATCAGATACTTCGTTCTGTGAAGGGCTTTACCTGTAGCACAGAAAATAATGCATCAAAGCAGCTAAGATACCTAAGGAATAAAAGTACATGTAGCTTTAACTGGTTTTGTTTGAATCTGCTGCCTGTTACACTAAGTAGTAACTGTATTAAGTAACATTTGCTTTTATGTCTGCTGAACGCTGAATGAGTCCTAAAAAAATGACCGTAGACATCACATCATCCAAAGATCAATCTCTAGAAGAGAATGGGTATACACAGCTGGGGAGTCACAAATCTACAAAAGTCACAAATCTACACTTCTGGTTAAAAGCAGATAAGCCATATGAAAAAAATTAAACCTGCATTCATCAAGCAAACCACTGATGTGGCTAGTCTAAAATCTTGAATAACTTTTACAAACAAGATACTAGTAAATGTCCAACACAGGAAACTGTAACCAAGGCTGTAAACTTGGTTAACTAAAAATGAAGACTTTCTTTGCATTTGCAGACAACTTTTATTATACAATAACAGCCTAAACACTTTACCAGCGTGCACAACACTGACGCAGTTACAAGGCCAGTTCTCAGTTGTTTCTTCAGAACATTAAGTCCTATTTTTGGGGTTCAGACACCTCTACAAACCTCACAAACCCTAGTTTTCATCCCATAAGTTGGAAGTATACATAACTGAAGGAAACTGCACAAGTTCTTTTCTCATTTTAAGAGTTTAATATTCCACAATCAGCTGCTGTGTTCTTAATTTTTGTCATCTGTTCCAAATTGAATTTTTGGCAACCTGAAGGACAAACAAGTAATGTGTTGCTAATTTCCTACAGATGTAGTATTTCTCTTCCCTAATCTAATTAGATGTTGCAGAAAAAGTAAAGGAATTTGTCTTGGTTTTAAGTGGACTGGTGTATCTACCAAAAATTTTGCCTGTTTTAAGAGCTCCATTAATCACAACTTGTAGAATGATATCTTCACTGGAAACTGCAACCAAAACATGCAACTCCCTGTAGTGCTTTTGACAAAATCTGGTATCATCATAAGGCAAGAATTCTTATTTCTCAACTCAGTTCTAGTGGCTTGGTCCAAGATTGCTTCTTCCGAGAGGTATGTTGCCTAGATTTACTTGGTCATTGATCTATGTTATTTTTCCCCTTGCAGATGATTCTAGCAAGAGCTCCAACTTTCGAGCAACCTTCTTCATAGCTTCCCTGTTTTAATGATGTAATTTTTTCTCAGTAAATCCATCATAAACACAAGTATTTTTCTAAAGTGCTGTGGCATCGGCATGAAACAGTGAGATTTATTTTTACATGTGGTTATTCAGACAGCCTCCAATTCACACTGGCTTCTCCAACTGATGAAATCTGTGATACTGACTTCTCTAATCAACACATGTAAAGAGGCAGGAGGGGAAGCTAAAAGGATTAAAAAGGTCACTGGACTTCAGAGAGCTTCCATCAGCACCAGCAGCTGTTCTGCTGTTAGCATTACTAATTAACCAGCACATGTACATACACACAGCAGTCTAACCATTTTCAGAGGATACCAGCTCAGCTGACTGCCACCAGCTCATATTCTATTCTCACAACAGCCAAGAGTACGCTGCAACTGGAAAGTGAAGGCTGATGAACCTTCAACTGTGTGCCTACATCTTAAAAAGTCACAACAGCTGGAAAATAGAAACCATCAAGTGTTTGGTATCTCCAGAAGAACACAATGGAAAAAAAGCACAGCACACCGCAGGAAAATTCTAAGAGATACAGCACAACTTTGCTGGAGACAGTCATGTATCACACTGCCCATTTTCCTGTTCCTTGCAGGGAGGAAACTTTTAAGCTTATTCATCAGTGTGAGACAACGCTGACAGGCAAACTCAGAGAATAAATACATTCGTACATGTTTTATGGTTCATGCTAGACTTTAATTAGTGGAAAATATGTGGAAAAAAGTTATTAGGTTGGTGCAAAAGTAATTGCGGTTTTGGACTGTGAATTTTAAATCATTATAACTAGGCTTAAACACATCTGTACTAATCAAAATAGGAACCATTACCGTCAACACATTTTTGCCAATGAGAAATAAGTTCGTTTATTCCTGTAGTGTAAAAATCTGTGCTTGAGGATTCGACAAACTCTTGGAAAGCATTTTCTGCATGCTGCTGGTTGTGGAAATGTTCTTCCTGCAAAAAGTTGTCAAGACACTTGAAAAAGTGGTAGTTGGTTGGAAAGAGTTCAGGTGAATACTGAATGATGAGGCAAAACTTTGTACCCCAATTCATTCCACTTTTGAAGTGTTGGCTGTGCAACATGAGGTTGGGTGTTGCTGTGGAGAAGAATTGGGCCCTTTCTGCTGACCGATGCTGGCTGCAGACGTTGCAGTTTTCGGTGCATCTCATTGATGTGCTGAGCAAACTTCTCAGGCGGAATGGGTTCAGAAAGTATAGTGGATCAGACCCAGCACCAGACCACCAACCAGTAACCATGACCTTTTTTTGGTGCAAGTCTGGCTTTGGGAAGTGCTTCGGAGGTTTTTCTTGGTCCAGCCACTGAGCTGGTCATTGCCAGTTGTCATATACAATCCACTTTTCATTGCACATCACAATCTGATCAGGAAATGGTTCATTGTTGTTATGCAGATTAATTTTTGATTTTTCAGTCAGCTCATGAGGCACCCACTTATCCAACTTTTTCACCTTTCCAATTTGCTTCAAATGCCAAACAACCATAGAATGGTCAACATGGTGTTCTTCAGCAGCTTCTCATGTAGCTGTAAGAGGATCAGCTTTGATGACTGTTGTCAACTGCACTCCTCATCTCCAAGGCTCTCATCGCCTTTGCCAGCCTTCCTGAACCACCACTGCGCTGTATGTTCATTGGCAGCTCCTGGGCCAAATGTGCTGTTGAAATTGCAAGTTGTCTCCACTACTTTACAACCCATTTTGAACTAGAATAAGAAAATCGCTTGAATTTGCTTTCTGGCTAACATCATTTCCATAGTCTAAACTAAGCCAGCAAGTAATAAATCAGTAGCAAAAAAACAAAGTGAGAGAAGCACATTAAAATGAGGTATAGTATAACCACATTTAAGAATGTATTTCAATATCTAATAGCAAATTTCAACAATGCAAAAACCACAATTCTTTTGCACCAACATAATACATGGTACATTTTAAATTCATGTCTACGAAATAAATCAGATACGCTGATCAGAGAAGCAAGATTCATAAATACAAGGAAAATGTTTAGGTTCCCATTTCCCTTTTGCTTATTTTCAATCTTAATAACCCAATTTTTAAAACCTACCATTCCATGCATGTGCAGTAATTTAAACCTTTAGAACACCTCCCTTTTCTTAAAAAAAAAATTAAAAAAAAAAATAATCCCTTCCCATCATTTGTTTTGCAGATTCCATAAGTATAAAGTGGAGGGGTAAAAAAAGGTGCTAGTTTTGCAGGCACTGGGAACAGTATATCAGTAATCTTTGGATTCTAGTGCATCATATGACAAAAATGGTTTAACTGTGAGGCATAAACTTCATGATGAATAGCCAAGTACATTTGATTACCAAAATACATAAGTATTGTTTATATTTTATAAACTGATATGTTTATCTCCGGAGATGTTTTGAAAGACTCCAAAAATCTGGCAAGTGAAGAGTCATTTTACATGTATTTCAACAACATTTTGGGAACTGGACGGCTCACACTTCTTATGCCAACAACTTTGGAAGCCAAAGTAATGCTTCAAGATGAGAGATATGCACCGTTTTCCTTTACTGTTGACTTATTAAAAATAATTTGTGACTAATAATTGAAAAAAAAAAGAAAGAGGAAGAGATGGTCTAATTGTGTTTCAAATTAAGTCTTTCCACTGACTATTTTCAGCTTAGGAAAAGGATAAGTGGAAATACTCCAGAATACACTTCGTGTACGAAACTAAAGACATAACAGAACTGGCAGAAAATGAAAATAATTTAATTTTTTTAAGAATCTTTAGAAGAAACACAAAAACATCTGTCATGCCTTGTTTGTTGCGTATCTGTGACTACTCTTACAAATCAAAGACTAACATCCTTAGCAGCTGCTAACCACGCAAAACATGGAACATAAGGAAAACTACTCAAACCTCAAGCTCCTCAAACACAAGAGCCAATAATGCTCTATTCCTCCAAGAGCTAAACCAGACCACAACTGTTCTTTAAATAATCTACAAATAGTATGTGAGGTTCAGCAATGCAACTTTATTTTAAGATACTGTTGCCTACCAAACCCATAAATATTATGGGTTGACCTCCCTCCATACAGAAACAGTTAACTGTATTGTCATACAATGTAACATTCAGTAATCACACATAAAACATATACAATAATCTTGAATGGGTAGAAAAGCTGCTGCATTATGCTACTATGTAGCAAGTATTATTTTAGTTCAAAACGTCCACACAAGAACCAAGGAAAAATTGCTATGGAACACGAACTTTGTCTTTCCACTTTACCCCACAGAAGTTTTGAGGCAATACAGATGTGTCTATGTATGCTGAGCTCACATCACAACCATCACCGACTGTCATGCCCCTAACGCTCCCTTGTTTTCCCCAAAAGAAATGGTCACATTTACTCCATACTGCCGCCTTCTTTGCCAAGTGAAGCAAAGAACCAGTAGTTTTAATGCACTGGCAATTCCCTGTCACGATTTTCACCGAGTCTAAAAATAAAACGAATTTAAGTAAAAGCAAAAAAAACCCCACCACATGTAGAGTTACTGACTGCTAAATTATGCATTATCATATGCAAGTCAGAATCTCTCAGCTGTGCAAAGTGGGTTACAGACATAAAGAACGCCATAGTGCTGGGGGGGTGATGCTGTACTGTGCCAGACCAGAGGGCAGCCCTCAAACTTATCTGCATCCTCTTCACTGAGTACATGCAGGACAGCAACAATGACTGGCCATGAATGCACCCTTTCACCAGTCAGACATGAGCATCATCAACACAGTTCTCTGTTCTCTCCCTACTACTTACTGCTATTGCTCTAGCAAAGCTCACTGAAAATAGAGACAATTTCTTGGCAGTAGAGGGACCGAAGGAAGAAGGAAAAAGGTAAATGGGTGGTGGAAGGGACAACTTAGTCATACAGCCATCACTTGCCCTACCTTTACTCATGCTATTACATCAGTCTACATTCAAGCAAAGTATCCCACAAGCAGAAACCAAGATTTTAAGTGTATGTTCTCATTACACAACTAAAAGCACAGAAGACAAAAAGTAACCTATCAATTTAAGGAAGAATATTGTTTAGGCAAGGACTGGGGAAGTAATTTTGTGAAAGACAAATTTCCATTTAGCAAAAATTACAGGGGGGTAAAAAATTCTGTTATTCAGCAATGCTTAGAGGACAGTGAAGACAAGAACATAAGGACAACACTTAGTCCCACCAAGACAAGACCATGAGACTACAAAGCAACAATCTTTGAAGACATAAATGTTCACAGTGTCCAAAGAGAAAGTGTAAAGAATTGTTATGAAAGGGAAAAAAATTAAACAAATTCTGATGACAGCTAGCAAAACCATGATTTTAGACAACCCAGGGAATTCCAGTCAACTCTCCTGAAAGTGGCATAGAGATAAATTCAGAATGAAAACAAGGATGGCCCCAGCCAAGAGGACTACCAAGAGTTATCATGTGCCATGATGATGATGATGACGTATCTTCCGCCCCAGGAAATTCCTACAGCACAGCCTGCTAGGAGGAAGATGATGTGCCTGTTCAATTGCTCAGGAAAAAGACTTAAACAATCCATTACCACCAATTGGTATATTCCTGCTCTTCCTTCCAGCCTCCAGTTCTTGGCTACAATCCTCCTGCTGTATTTCAGCACATCAGATCACTCTGAGCTTATGCAATTCACTCAAATAACATAGACTGAGCCTCAGAATAAAAGTAGTATGTTCTAGCAAGCGTCAAAGCTGCAACAAGGGAGGAGGTGAGGCAGCACATTGCATAGATTAGGTTCTTAGGGATGGACAGAAGGATTATATCCTCACATTTTGGTGGCTATGGAATTGCAACCTCTTTCCATAATATTTCTCACTTTCATCAGTCAGAACTTATACTAGACATCACATTACATTCAGCCCTTTGAAGGCAACCTGATGTGGCCCTTGGTGAAAATGTGTTTGACCCCCCTGTACTAGACTACATATACTTTCAGTGGGTCAGTGCACGGCAGTTCTTTTATAGGATTCCCCTGCATTTCCAGGTCAGTGAGCTCTTAAATGCACAGCAGAATTATTTTTTTAAGACAGAATACTGAAGTTAATAACGGTAAAGCTTAATTTCCTTTTTCAGAAAAGCATTTCCTCCTATTAAAACAGTCTCTCATTTTACTTAATGTTACGGTCTTCCTCTTGTGATTCCAACAAAACTAGGTTGCAGAAGAAAGGGTGACTTTTAAAGTCCCTGTACTGCCTGGAGAGAACAAAAAGGATCGGTCAAAAGGGCAGAGCTGCCAAGTCACTGACCTCTTTTGCAAAAGCTACAGCAGCAAAGAAAAATTTTAAAGGTCAGATTAACTACAGTCAGTCTCTAGGAAGACAGGAAAGAGAGTTAACTTGAAGCACTATGCGAGAATAGAATAAAATAAAATAAAATATCAAAACAAATCTGCTGTGGCTATGAAGTAGCAGCCTCTCCCAGTTTCTGCACAGAAACCAGGTTTTTTCCCTATATGGGCACTAGGTCACCTTCGAAGGCCGCTTCTTCAGATATATGTCCTCCATGAGAAACAGCACCATTGAGTCAGCTGCGTGGGTGCAAGGGGAGAGTTCAGCCATGCTAGGAAAAGGTGTTTCAGTTTACAACCTAGCCATGAAGATTAATAAACTGTAAACAATAGTTTTCAGGCACTAAATGAATGAAAAAGGAAATAAATTCCTTTGTCACTATCCAGTGATTCTACCAAAGAATCCTTTGATTTCTGCCCATTTATAAGGTAAATTTTATTTAAAAACCACCACCACAGAATCTGTCACAAACTCCAAACAGATGTGATTTTTCACTTTTCCTTTCATCAGTGATGAGAAAACGAAGTTGCTTCACACTAAAAAGTCCCATCCATAAAAGTTTTAATACTGAATAGTTCAACAGCAATCCCGTAAACTTGGGGAAAATTTCTCATCTTCCTCAGGCTACTGAAATTAAAACCAACAGACAGAGCAAAAACAAAGTAGCACTGTTAACGAGTGTAGAGGTTTCTGCTCTCAAGAGGAGAGCAGAATTTGGCTCTCAAATTACCAACACTTTCTGGTTACCTCCTTCAAAGGAATCATTCTTATCAACTTATCTGGGCAGAAAAACAATAGCCACATTCTGTGCGAAGCAATCAGCAGGTTTACAAAGGCAGCTATCGCATGACTTTGTGAGAAAAGCTTGTGGGGGTAATTTTCAGCCTTGCAGACAGTGGCTAAGAGCTCAGAAAGCAACTGAGAAAGCAACTGCAACACTTGCAGCAATAGAGATCAGCTTCCTGTGAAGACAAAGCAACTTCTTGACCTCTGTCTCTTGATTCACCAACATCAAGTTACTTCAAGTGCAGCAGGTGGGTTGTTGATTACTCATGCCATGTGAAGAACTGAAAAATCTGGGAGACAAGAAGGGCAATCTTAGTGATGCCTCAAGCATATCAGTCCTTAAGAAAGAGAGACTGAGGTCTAGAGAAAGACCTGCAAAATCAACTGCAGAAAACATCTTGCTTTTTTAAAAATTAAGAAATGCAGAATTCAAGTTTTTCTTGTGCTATGCAAGTGACAGAAGCAATTAATTCAAGTAAATCATCTTTTCGGCCTGAGGAGAGACAAAAATGCAATATTGCCTAACATTCCACATAAATAGAAAAAGAGGTATCAACATGAATAAGAGAGATAATTCTAAAAAGGTCTTGTTATAACACAGAAAGAAAATGATTGACAAGGAAACATTACAATCAATGACTGTCACAGGCTGGCTGCAACTCTCAGGCCTACAGCGATAATGCAAATGTTTGCATTTGAACTTTCCAAAGAGAAAAGGACACAGTTCTATCTACCTCTCTTTTCCTTCACTCAATACAAATCTCCAATAAAAATATGACCACCAACTTTTTATGCAAGAAGAAACTTTACGTAAACTCTCATTCATTTCTCACCATTTCAAATAAAGATTTAAATCTAAGTATGACCTTGATGAGTTGATCACTGAACTGACAAGCCTGCACCATTTACATCAGATGAACTTCGCTGCAGATGGGTAGAGGCAGGCTTTCAGCACAGCTCATTCAAATTAGTGTTAATTATTGATGAGAATAAACTCAGCTTGTTCCAGTTTCCTCCCGTAAAACTGAACATGCATATTAGCACAACTGACTTTTGAACGGGCCAGATTTCTGTTTCAGAGGATATTTCTACAAGACAGCTTCTAGTTTAAGTTCGTTAATTTCACTGGAACATTTTTCCTATTTCCTCACACAAGTCACCAGCACTTTCAATGTTCCCCAAACCGGCTGTGCTTTTACTGATATAATTAGTTTCCTCTCTGATTAAGCAACGCAGAGGCACCAAAATACCAAATGAACATCTGCTATTGCTGTACCCCAGCCCAGTTGTTTTTCTGTGTTGTGTGCTGCTTCGAAGAGTTCTCCCTGTCATACATTAAACAATATTAAGTAGCAGCAAAATACTAGTATAGTATAGCTCCAGACAGACACTCATTTACTACTCCATGTGTTTCAGGTATTAAGTGTACTGTAACAGAAATGCAGTCTCATCAGTTGTACTTTCTTTTTTCCACAGCCATGCAGTCCTCAGATTTAAATTAAAAGCAACAGATTTACTTAGAATAAAAACGTTAACTATAAAACATAAAAATTCATGAGTGACTTAGGAAAGAGGGGAAAGCTCTTAAAAAATACATAGTACACATTCTTTAAAAACACAGAAAGAAGTAGCCACAGCATGTGCAGTCCATGCAAAAGCAATCTTAATCTTTAATCAGTGCCACTGCACTGAAGATGTTTAGCCAGGAGTGTTAGCATGAGAGATGGGGAGGTGGGGGGAGAAGGAAAAAAAAAGAAAAAAAAAAAAAGAGTTTGAAGGAAAAAAAAAATTCTTAACCAAACCAAAATCTTGAATTAATGACACTCTACCTCAGTGATAACTTGCCCTTGTGATGTCAAGTCCAGTTCCTGAGGTCTCGTCACCTTATCGATATCCAAGGAGTCCATGCTGGAAGCTGCAGAGGTGATGCTGGAACGGGAGGAGTTACTGATTGAGCGCACCTCAGCATCACTCACTGTGCCAGCAGATGCTGTCCTCCTGTGCTGAGCAGTAACTACTGGTTTGGTGTCTTCCTCAACAGACTGTTGGGCTGCCTCATCCATGCTCAAAGAGGCCTTCTCTAACTGCGCAGTGATGTCATCCAAAGATACGTTGGCATGTGATGGTTTAGTCACCTTACCAGATGAGGAGGATAATCCTTTCATGCTGCTGGGCTTAGCAGAAGGTCGGCTAGCAGGTGGTTTCTGGGCTTTGGGTTCTGTGGCAAGGTGTTTCATCGCAGCATTGTTTGCTGAGTGAGACTCAATGCTGCTGAGCTCCTGCTCTATGGAACAGAGATCAGCCATGAGAGCATCTAGATCCACAGTCTCTCCCTGATTCAGGGCTTCTGCAACAAACCAGAGTTTTCAGGACATGCAGAGTTACTTCATTTGTCTGTGCAACTCAGCTTTGTATTATCAAAGTTAACAGTGAGGGTAAGGGAGTAAAGGAAGCTGTATTTTCTTTTCCCATCTGTATTGCAAAATCTCTGCTCGCTGCTAAGCACAAGTTTATTTGCACTATTACACTTGATCAGTCTAATAGCAATAAAACAAAACAGCAAACAAAACCCCCCCAACCCTGTTTAGGTTAAGTCCATTTGCCCACAGAAGCAATCTATGAATGTTCAGATTACATGTAAAGAGTTTAAACTGCTGTCATGAGAACAGAATCTAAAAATGCATTTGTATAATAAAATGCCTCAAGTTTTCAAAAAAGTGTAGGTGTTTTGCTAAGCATTTTCTGCTAAAGCAATGCAAAGTATGCAACACTGCTTAAGAAAATCCACGCAATACTACACACATACTCCACTCACAAAATACTATACACATATTCAGGCCTTTAAATTAATGCTTCCTGTACTACAAGCAGGGGAAGCTATTTTAAGACAATGAAAACCATGATTTTAGTTAAACATGAAAGCATTCTGTAGCTATATTCCCACATCCTGTCCTATGAAGCAAGCTGCTCTTTCTTCCTGTTTAACAGATCTACATCAATTCATTCTTCCATGAGAGCAGATCTCAGAAAGTGTATTTCTGTACAAACACTGGACTACAATTCTCAGATACCAGGTGATGTAAGAGATACTACTTTAGCATACTCGAGTTTCAGTGCCATCAGAAAGCAATACCTTCAGTAAACATGTTCTCACCTCAGCCAGAAGTGTATTTAAATGCTCTTATATTTTTTACAGTGTTCTCATTTATAACTGGAACAGTTTTTTTTTTCCCTAAACTAATATTTGAGGGGGTTAATAATTCAACAAACCATTCAAATTGTACATGGAGAAGCGATATGAGAAGTTGGCAAGATTGGTTTCTTGACGGAGAGGCGATCTCTTCACTGGTGCCACTGCCTTGTCCGTGTCCAAACTCTGCAAAAGACAAGAAGAAGGGCAGAATGAAGTTTGGCAAGGAACTGGGCAAGCAAATTGTCAAGATGAATGACAATCAATTTTCTCTAAGATTTTTTTTTCAAAAACTCCTGGGATATAAAAAAAAAATCCCCACAACTCCTTTTCAGGCTTTGGACTGAAAACATGTCACCATACCACAGAGATTTAGCTTCAGATATTCAATGGAGAAAAGATGTTAAACACATCCTGGTTTTTTTAGAATCAAAAGTATAGAAGCATATTCCAAATGCATTTTTAAGTGGTGCTATGTACTAGCTCATTTTGAAACACAGCCAGCTTTCTTACCTGTAACAGCTTCTCTGCAGCAAATTGCACCAGTATCTAAATGCATTCAAACTGGCAGCCTCTCTAAGAAATGTGTCATTAACTTCTGAGCATAATCATGGCATAAGCACACAAAAGCATTCAATGAAGAGTTCTGTTTTATGAAAAGGGATTTTAAATTGGCTAAATTCAGACATTTTTCTCAATAAGTCTTTCCTTTGAAAAAATGTTAAATTGTGAAAACAAACCCCAGCCAGTTTATGCAAGGTAATTTCTTTCAGAAAAACTAATATAGGCTAAAAAGAAAAAAAATACAGGCATATCTTTCTACTCAATATGCTGAATTGTTATGTTACAAAGGCTAATACAGGCATACAGTTATAACAAATACCAGCATTTTTGTAAGTAGCAAGCAGTGAGGCACTACGATCCGGCTGGTGACCCAAGAGGTGCATGACTAAGTCCGGATCTGCTGCCCTCGGCGTGACAAGTGGTACATGGGGAATCCAGCTCTTGCTGTCGCTGATGCTCGACAGGCCTGCAGAGGGTCTGAATTTAAGCAATGCTTGTACTGATAAAGCTTTTCTTTTAGACAAGCGTATTTTCAGAAAAGTATCTTCTAGTTCTAACAGAACAAAGTTTCTCACCTAAGCTTTTTTATTTCCATTTTTTACATCTTTACTTGAGCTTTTGTTAAAACTCAGATACGTTATTTTTTTACCTCTAATATTTATTTCTGCTGAACTCCCTTCTCTCCTCAGATTGGCTTGAAGTTGAAAAAAAAAAATCACTTTATTAGAAAGTCAATCATCACTTAATGATAAGCCAGTGATGCAGCCTTGTCTTACATCAGGTGGAAAAAACCTCACCTCTAGTACCTCTGATGGATCTTACATATTGTAACACACAGAATAGCTAAAAGAAAAACACAATTTAAAAAAAAAAAAAAAAAATCTACCTATCTATAACCCTGGAGGCAGCACTGAAACTGGAGATCAAGAGGCAAGTTAGGGCTCATTCTTTCAGACTGAACCCATAGACTGCCACAAAAGATTTCCTGTAAAGCAAAAATATTCCGTTTAAAAGCATCTAAAATGTGTTTTACTGAATTTAATGATTAAGTTATTTCACATTCTTGGAAACATGTGATATGCTGTCACTATTATAAGAGCACATTCTCCATAACACATTATGATGCTAAAAAAGCCGCTTGAAGAACTGCTGAAAAATGCAACAGCACCTAAAGCATAGTTCTGAATGATGATAAGCAAGGTATGATATCCCTTATTTAACCTGCACCATAGGGCAGGATAACTAGAGCAGCATAAATGTTAATGCACTCTGCATCAGTGCCTAACACTGCTCACACATGCTGCAAATTTTGTGACTACATTCTATAATGTCTTTATTACACCAACAGTTAAAGAGGGCAAAGTGAATTCAAATGATCTCATGGGCATCTTAACAATTACAAATCTTTTAACGAGCACTTTCATCTGGAAAGGAATCTGGGTCTTACTTTTGATCCCCCCCAAAATAAACACTTAGGAAATCTAAAAAGGAAGTTAAAGTTCAATGAACTCGGGGACAAAAAAACCTCTCCTCCCATTGCTCTCAGAGCACAGCTGATAAACAGCAACAAATGCTGAGATGACAGGAGAACGCACTTTGGAGCTCATTAGCTCTAATCACCTCCTCCTTTATTGGGACTTTATTGAGACAGCAGCATCAAGACACAATCACTTTCCAAAAAAAACCACACTGAGACACAACTAACTGCATTAACTTGTTTATGCAAAAGCATATGAGGTCATTCAAAATTCGGGGGAAAACATCACTTATCAGTAGTTGGAAAAGACAGAATGGCAACTGTCAAGCTACGTTGCAGACTGTGTTGTGTACAGCAACATGAGAGTGAGAAACAAATAACACGGCTCTTCCCCTTAACTATCTGTCAGTAGGTTTTGAAGAATTGTGTGTGGATCAGCAGACAAATTGAGACATCACCATAAAACACAAATAAAATCCTTCATAGGAAGTTAAAAACAAACCACAAGAATCATGATACACAGATTGATTTCACTGTCTTCTGTTCATCTCAAAAGGCAGGATTCTGTATTGCCCTGCATGCACAAGTTTACTAAAAAAAAAACCAAAATAATTTTCCCCTAGAGTGCTATCTACATTTAGATCTTGCAGGCAGAGATTTAAGCAGAAGATAACATAGCTGAGTCTGAATGTGAAATGCTGTCACATGATTAGCTCAATTTTCCTTCAGTCTTTGGGTAAGATGAAGATGAGAAAATCTGCCTCTTCTCTAGATTACTGAAATGTGAGGTATTGTACCTTCGCTAAGTCTACGTGACGAAGAGGGAGAAGATGAAATACATTATTCAAGAGGGCTAGCTCACATGGCTGAAAAAAACAGGAGACAGAGAGAAATGGCTTATCACCCCAGGAGTCTTGCATACCACGCAAAATGCAAGATCTGCTTCGGAAGGAAAGGAAAACCACAAATAAATACGGTTATAGCTGGACAACGTCCAAACATATGTTTGGAGATATAGCTTACCTCTAGCCAGCTGAAGTCAGTGTTTCTCTATATACATGAAGACAAAATACCAATTCCATGGTTTTTAGAAGGAATCATACCCTCTGGGAAAGGTCAAACTAGCAGCTTGTGAAAAATTAATTTAATAACTTTGGGATGGGGAAAACAAGCCAATTTAAAAATCTTGAAAGAGTACCGAGTTGGTCACATGCTACAGTCTACTTTGCAAGTGGCAGTGCTAAGTACCTGGCATCCAGCTGAAAAAAAATGTGATACGTACAAAGAATTATTCCGTGAATTGATCGAAACCTCCCTAACCTGTGTGAGTTTGTCCAGTTCCCCCAGCCAGGCCCCAAACATCTTGTCCAGATCCTGATCTTCCTTATCACTATCTTCTTCCGCACCATGGTCAAGTTCTTCATCTGATAATTGCTCCATCTGGAAAAAAAAAAGTTTGATATTCACATTGTATCATTGGCTGAGAAAACTGGTGTCAACTACTAAGTTTTCTGAAGTCAAAGCACATGTCTGTCCATAGGCTTTATAAAAACTGCATACATTCACAGTTTATTATCTGGTTCACAAGGAAAGAGTTAGTGTGAAAGCTGCAACGGATAATTACAGAGTCATTCTTGCAGGTCACTATTGTCAGAATCACACACAAAAAGATGAAGAACAGAGTCCACAATGTTTAATACATCATCAGGAATTATTTCATGCTAGCCTTGCACATGCATTCATTGCCACCTAATTTTGGAAAAGTCTACTGACTTTACATTACAAAAATTCAACTCTTGTCCAAGGAACTCAGCTGACCACAGTTAAGCAACACCACTGAACTCACAGGAAGAGCAGTCTTACTGCACTGCAAATAGCTGACTCTACACATCTGTAAACAGAAATGTTTAAACAGGCCACAGAGAATGCCAGCAATGTATCCCATGA
The DNA here is from genome assembly GCA_013399365.1 of Pampusana beccarii. Lineage (NCBI taxonomy): Eukaryota > Metazoa > Chordata > Aves > Columbiformes > Columbidae > Pampusana > Pampusana beccarii. The sequence goes on along the minus strand of VWYH01004820.1, from coordinate 81,299 downwards.
GACAGTTCAAATCCTGGACACTGTCCAGCTCACTTCAATGATACTGCACAATTTTTACCCAACAAAGAAACTCCTCCCTGGAAGCAAAGAATCAACATTACAGCGGTCAGACACTCCTTCATCCAACCAATTTGAGTGACCAAGATGAAGACTCCAAATTGGGTAAAGTCATGGGCTACACAGTAATTTGCTACATAGCTTTCAGAAAGCACTAGTTTATATTTTGTAGATTTAAATGCAAACTTTCTAAATGCTGCTCTTCAGGAAAAGACAAATCTTGGTCTGAAAGACATCAGTGTTGCAGCTGAACTGATGAGAGAGGTTATGAACGATGATAAAGGTGATCTCAGAGAAAAACATTCAATCCGGTTTTTACTTCATATGACAACAGTTCACGCAAAAAACCTCCATGATTTAAAAACAGCCTTTCCTTCTATTGATATGTTGCTTATATTTCACTTTACCTTGATAAAACAATCAGGGAACTGGAGACTTAAGAGGTGATGTACAGTTCTGAGGTCAGTAGAAGCCAAGGCCTTCCCACAGATGCAAGACACTGCCATCCAGTTGCTCCAGGCAATGCCACTTCAGTCTCCTACTGAGATTTTACTTTAGTGGTAAGAGCATAATGCAGCTGCTTACCTTGAAAGGGGCAGTAATATTATAGCTACACCTCACACAGCACACTGCACTGAGCAAACACTGAACAGATTAAATTCACCATCTGAAACTCGTTTCTTCCAACACTTGCTTTGTGTTCTGCAAAGTACTTCTAGCACTCCAGGGAAGAAAGGAAGGTATTCCTAAAAGTTAAGAGTGAAGCTGAGCTCCAAAATACGCCAATATGCTTATGTAATATAGCTGCATCCTTCCACCAAGACCGCCCCAGTTTTTCTGTTCTCTAAGTCAAGATTCCTCTCCGTGGTGTCACCTGAAATCCCTCCCACACACAGCAATGGAGATAGCAGGGCAGCAGCAACTCACGGCCTGAACTCCTGCAAAACAAACAGAAGCCGCATTCCACTTTCACACCCCTTCAAAGCTCTGCTTTACTATTCCTTAGGCTTTTATATGGATGAGAAATACTGTAAATTCAAGACAAAACACATTCATACTTAAGGTGACATGGTCAAACTGCTGTAACAGTGTTCGCATTTGACAACATAGCGTTTCTCAATGTCTAGATGCACTTGAAGTAAAGAATTTTTATTTGAAGGCTGAGGGAAACTATTAAAAGCATGCCTTAGGAAATATGACTACGAACTGACAAATGAAATAAATGGAAACTGTGATATAAAACAGACAGAGCTCGGTATCTACAGACACTTTACCCTGCTAGCCTTTCCCTCTCTGAGCTGTTTTAGCCACTTACTCTACAGTTGACGGGGCTTGTTCTGTAGTGCATTCATTCTATGGCACTGTTCATAACCCATCCTTTCATTAACAGAGAAGCTTTTTCTTTCTACTAAGCCATGGAAAGAAACCAGCATTCTCAATTTCCCATAAACAGTTGCTTTAGCTATTTTAACTTGGCGTCAAAGACACTGCTTTAGTTCCAGTTACTCTGAAGACAGAATTAGCAGCCTAAAGAAAACTCTTACAAATAAAGTACTGTTGTGTCATCAGGTCTGGCACTAGACCCTGGAGTATTTGCCAGCTCCTTGTAGTCCCCACCCAAGCTTCCTAACGTCAGCTGCATTTCCTATGAGCCTGTCAACGTTTGCTTGGAAAAGACACACAGAGGATAGTGTGTCACTTCAGAAACTGCTAATATTAACTTGCTAGTTCTTTAAAATGGATCTCTTTTAGTACAAGTTCCACCACTGGAAGGAGATATCCCAAAGGACATTAATTAAAGGATTAATTCAATAAATTAAGGCAGAGACAAAATGCTCAGATAACGGTATCTGAACTTTTTGACATAACTCAAAAGAGTAGTAACTTAAAAAGAGTGCACATTCTAATTAAAAAGCTTGACATTTTCCTTTTTACAGCCATTTCCTTTCTCACTGTTGTTGATCACATCAAACATGCATCACACTTGAGCAAACCATGACCTAACTGAGATTTATCACACCTTTCTAAGGATACGACATTTTTATTTATAACAAGAACGAAAAATGGCATAAGTTTAAGAGTTGGAAAGGGTTTTGGTTTTTTGTTTGGCTGGTTCGTTTTTGTTGGGTTTTTTTTTGCTTTGTTTTGTTTTCGGGGGGTGGTGGTGGTTGTGTGTGTGGTTTTGGGGATTTTTTGTGGGTTTGGTTTTTTATGATTAATTATTAATTTTTGTTTGTTTGTTTTCCTTTGTTATTCAGTTTTTGTTCATTTGATTGTAAATGAGTAAGTTAGAACTTCATTAGGTCTAAGAAAAGGAAAAGGAATAACTGTTCTAGCATGACACCATGAACTAAAGCACTTACATCCCTGAAGCACTTACTGGGCAGCAGAGTTCAAGTGGCTGTTGCTTCTGCCTAGTTCATAGCAGGTGAAGAGCCAAAGTTATTCTAGGATTCAAGTTATTTTTCAACACTTCACCTTCTATTCCGTTCAAGTATATGTCAGAAGAGAACTTTATGAAAATAAGCAACACCATACTGGGATACCTACATAAAATAAGGTACCAACATGGTATAGTCTTCCACATGCAGGTAAGGCTTCCTGCACTGACATATGTACTGTTTCATCATCCACTATGGACTGCATCAGTCAACTTGGTCTGTTTGAAATGCTCTTTAAACAGGCAGACCCATAATCGCTGTAAGTCAACTGTCTAGTTTCCAAAACAGTTCACTGGGTTTGTTCACATTTAAATGAATGAAGCACAGTATTCTAACATTATTTTATGAAAAATTATTGAGTTTTTCATTAGAAGTTGCCAGTTGTAATGTTTAATCATAACCTACTATTTTAATTACACTGTAAGGAAAAAAATACTTCCCAATAAATTAGGAAAAAGGAAACATTTACTCTTTCAAGCTGATTCTCACGCAAGCCATTGTAGCTTTTAGTATGCCAGGGTACACATGAGATGATGTGGTATCAAAACACAAAAAGAAAGATAAAAAGTCCAAGAGCAATGTTTCAAATATACCATTTTGACATTTTCAAGAAAATACACCATCACAGAATTCTAAAAGAAACAAATTGCTGTCATCAGAAAGCAAATCTGATCTTTGGGACAGAGATAAGTTATAATCACAAGTGTCTTTCACTGAGACCCCATTCTGCAGACCTGCACTTTGAGACAGTAGCTCCTACCTTTAACCAACCCAGTTCAAGACAATACGAAATTTTATTATATTAACATCATTTCCTTATAATGAAAACACTCCGCACTGAAAAAAAGTAGCTGTAAAAGAATCAGACTGCAGGATTTGTCTACACCACAATTAATGATGGAAAGATTATCAGAAAAACACAAAACAGAGTTCTGAGTCCAACTGGAAATGCCAATGTTCTTAAAGGGTCAGCAACAAGTATGTGTTTATTCACTGTAATTTCAGAAGCACTATACTAAGCATTTTGAAATAGAGATGCTGAAGTATGTTCAAAGGCAACTGACAGCCTAAAACCTCCAAATGAAAACAAACCATCTTTCTTTCATGCAACTGATGTTTTCACCCCCAACCTTTCTTATTATTTAAACACAAGCTGCTACAAGCTCATGCTCATTAATGAACTAAGGATTTTCTTCCTAAAAACAAGTATGGAATTCGTTACAAATCTCACACAGGGACACCGCAGACCATACACAAACGTTCAAAACGCCATCTGAACAAGCACCTGGATTTCTGCTCAGTAAGAAATAAGAAAGTCTTATACTGCAACTAACACTAGCATTTCTCCTTTGAATTTAACACTGCAGCACACTAAACCAACAATACAGTGCGGATCATTTGCTTTACTATTTCCATGCTTCTTCTTAATAAGCATAAAATATTTTGAAATTACCCCTGACAAAGAGATTTGGAGGGGGATTAGAAAGTTATGGAAACTTCTTTGTGCATTATCCAATGTCCTATAACCCAGTTTATATTAAGAGTAACCTAGATGAAAACCTGAACAAAAGAGCATTTGTTTTCTTTTACCTTCACATAGCAAAGGTACCAGCTGAATACATCCCAAGGATCCTACAAGCACACAGACATTCCAAAGCCTCTCGGATTCAAAAACTAAGGCACAAATCTGTCAGCCAAAAAATTCAAATCCAAAACATCCCAAATAAAAATCTTGCACCAAGTGAAAGCCTCCTTCAACGTACTATTTTGAGCCAACTTTGAGTTTTGTTTTTCTTTTTAAAAACCATGCTTCATGCAATAGTTTTCCAGGCTTGTAGTCACAGCACAACACGATGAAAATACATTGAACGTCTGATAAAAGATAAAGATTCAGCCACTTCAGTAAAAGCCAAGAGACATTTAATAACCAATAATCTCATATGTTTCTGTAATTACTCAAGCAATAATTTTAGAAGTTAAAATTCCACATTTATGTATTATACAAACATAGCATCTGTTGCCACACTTTGAAAATCAAATAATGTCTGTGCACTCTTTGGTACCAGTTAAACAGGTAAACTCATTCATGCAGTACTGCTTTAAAATGGAAAAATATTTAATCTCTGCCTTGCACACATGAAGAGATTCATATACTCAGAAGTACTGTGGGTGACCTCTTGAGGTCCTGGACAACATCCACCTGCCTCAATGCAAGATCCAAGGAAGAAACAGTTACACCTAATCACACATCAATAGCTTGAAGATACAATTAAGATGCATAAAGCATTCATAGTCATTAATGTATTTCAATAATGGGTCACTGGATTATTAAGGAATGTGATAACTACCTGTTTCAATTCCACTACCAACTCATTAAAGATATTTTCTTTACATCAACACATTATCTGGCACAATTCAATTGATCTATCCTGTCAAACTCAACTGCGTTCCGGCTATCAAGGAAGCAAGGAACTCAGCATTACTTTGGAAAATTGATTTTTTAAATTCCTTATTTATTAAAATAAACTAGGAGCAATTTGGGGATAGGATTGGCAAAGAGGAATGAACAAATGTTTAAGCACATGGGGTTCTTTAAGCTGTTCTTCAAAATTAAAATAGGACATTGGACTTTAGTAATAAACCCTATTCTTCAAACACAGGAAGTCAAGAGCAGAACATGGAACGTACAAGACTTAATGCAACTTAATGCAAGAAGGAAGACAAATAATTACAGAATATGTTAAAAAAGTTTAAAAAGCAATGTGCAGTTTGAGCATATTTCATTTTCGGGTCTTTTACTTTATGTCAGGCAGCTGCAGCAAGTACGAAAACCAGGCACTCTCACTGTAAGGTCTTACACTCAGGTTTAGCTGATTTGTGCAACATGCAAGAATGTACCTTTGAAACCACAGAAAAGAAACCTCTGCGTCTGAAAATGCATGTTTTGAATTGCGGACAGGCTGCAGTTTCAATTAAAGATCAATTAAAAGCTGCCGAAAGCAACAGTTATTCAGCCAAGCACATGCAGCATCATTTCTAATGCTACTCCTAAAACAAAGCACATGCCTGTACAAGAACTTGCCTCTGCCTCTAGCTGTTTGTATTTTAAGCCCAGTCAAACAGCCACCTTTTCACTAAGCTTTTAAAAATATTTTTCTTTACATTATCTGTAAGTTTGTAATATAAATATTTATAGCAACACAAGTGAACACACAACTTACATGAATTTTAGCAACTGCTAATGAAACAACTGTTTGAAAAAGCAACTAGAAGAAGAAAAAAAGTCTTAATCAGGTATCAGATGGTAACATCAAAGCAAAGTGTCTCACTGTTCCTGGAATCCCCCAAAATACATCACTGCTGTATACAGTAAATACAGGTTTTCTAAAACTCGGTGCTGTCAGGAGAGCACTGTTACGCCTTTCACATTATAACAGGCTGCTCAACAACCACCCCCAGAGATTCTAACCAGGCAAGTCAAACATGCCACCGTTGCTCCCTGGTCATCCACAGATTCAGCACCAAATCTTTAGAATGAAGCAGACAGTGTGCTAAGCATGGATATGGCAACATAAATACGAAAGAATAAAGCTCTTTTTGGCTAGCAGCATGAAGAAATTGAAAAACCTAATTCTGCATATTCACATCTACTGCAGCTGACTCCCTTTGTATTTAATCAAAATTTATGCACTCCCCCAGTAACTTTAGTTGACACAAGCACCCACAATTTCCTGAAATAAACAAATGGAAGATGCTGGAATGTTTACTTCATCATCTCGATCTCTAACAAAGGGAAATACTTCTGATGTGCCACAGCAAAACCACCCACAAAATACCCACCCGCCCACCTCTTCTTTGTTTGAAAGCTTGAAGAGAGGTGAAATGCAAAGTGGATCAAGAAGAAGTCAATCGTATATTCCACGGGGTTCATTTCTCATTATCACTTACGCTGTCTTTGCAATATTATTACTATTGACTCTAGCTTTCCATAACTGCAGTCTGAAATTTTAAACTAGTTTCCATAGGGTGACCCCTTGTATATCAAAACACATTTAAAAGATCTTTCTTCCTGTAAGAGAGGGGATATGCCAATATTACTGAAATGTCTACTGAAGAATCTATCTAATCGCATCTGAAATTTGTGCTGCTGAGAAGGCATACAGTAAAACCTCTATTCCCCCCAATATATTTCAGTGCCTGTCTCGTATCTAGCCAAACAGATGTTGCCTTGGAAAGAAGGGGCTTTATCAATCATTGTGTCCCATTTCCTAAACTGAGATTCCAGCCAGAGTACCCAAGTGGACACTAAATTAATTCCCACTAAAGAAGCATCCTAGATTACATCATGTCTCACAGCAGATTCTTTAAGAAGACAACCTGAAGACAGCTCTAAAAAAACCTGCTTAGCCAAAGATCATAAAAACAGAAGCAGCTGTAGCCAAAATATTTTTCAAGAAGAGGATAAAACACAGGTGTTCTGTAAAGCATGACACTCATCAGTTGCAGGAGCCAACATCTTAGTCTGATCAGCTAAGACTGGAGAATTGTCAGTGTGAAAACAGAGTGAGATTATAAAAGCTAGGAAAATGTATAGCTTTAAATCTATATTATAGTCTGCCTTTAGTAGGCAGAGAGATGTATTTTAAAACGTACATTAGCTCCAATTTTCCAGAAAATCCCTTGTATCTCTCTTATAACATAAGAGATTACATAACACAAGCATTATTGTAGCATCTCTTCCTATTCAGTTTTAGCTTTGGAACAATGTCAAAAGAACTCCAAACCAAAACAAAAAAGTAATAATAAATATTAGCAAGTTGATGCAGAAAGAGAAGCAGAACTATATTGCATGCAATAACTTCAAGAAGTATATTTCTGCATTTTTAAAAATATAACTAATCTTTTTAAAATATTAGTAGGAAGTAGACAGAGGAAGTATTTTGTATTATAAACAAAACAAAAATATTTTAGAGTAGCTGCAACCTTGCAAAAGGCAGCTAAGTGGCCAGAAAAGGTTTCATAGACAATTTATTACACAATTTGATAAAGTACAAATTCAAAGTTTTAAGGGAGTTATTTATGTGTGACTCCAGACAACATATACTTTGAACATGCTCACGACAGTATTTGAAAAGGACATAAATACACAATCAGGTCAATCTGCCTTAGAGGTTCTTAGATAAATGGCAAATTTTGCTCAAGTAAATGATCATTAAAAAGTAATTCTTTCTTATCCGCTGAAGAACCACAAGTGACTCTCAAAAAATTCCACTATTTCAGCCGAAAGTTTTCCTTTCAGAAGAATACTTCCCACAAATCCTCAAGACCACACTTCCTATATGTTGCAGGCTGTTAAACTTCCCCCAGGTTAAAGGTTGATTGAGCCGCTACAATAAGTGAAAAATTACTAAGCAAAATAAATTTCAGATGCCTCTAAAAGGCAATTCTTGGTCCATACGGATTAGGCAAAAGGAAAGCCCTCAGGCATTTCTTGCCAATTTGATCTGAGGGATAGAGGCGGAACGGATTTCAGGTGACTCGAGTCACTAGATGGAGTGCACAGCAAGACCAACTATGCAACCATCTCGAATGAAGATTCCCTACCCTACCTCAGACCACTGGGCTCCTTGCTCTGCTTTCCCAATTCTAGCTCTGGCCATGGATTTCAGGAAAATAACACCCCTAAAATATTTCATTAATTGTGAAGCAGGAAGAGGGAGGAGATGTGCAACAGCACAGAGAGAAGACAAACATTCCTGATCACTGCAGGGAACTCACTTAAATCCTGAAGCATAATATTCAATTCAATTACAGTTATTATCCTAATACACAGCTGCAAATGATATGAGAACACTAAGGGCAATGTAGGCAATCCCCAGAGTATGCAAAGGAAGTAGATGAGAGATCCAGAAGTGCATGTATCCTAATGATGTGCTGGACTCACACATACCAGTAAGCCAGCCTGAAGCTCCACCAGAGCTTACATAAAACCGTTACAAAGGGAAATTAAGAACTTAGATGTCTGAACTTTTACTGAAGCTTCCCAATGGCTTCATGATTCACGTAAAAATGCAAGTCTTCAATATCTTTGTATGCATTTTTCATCAAAACTACAACACATGTTGGAAGAATGAAGGAAGATTTCCATTTTCCATTTTATAGATAAGGGACAAGACACGGAAATACAAAGCAAACTGCTCATGGTTTGGGAAGACAGAAGAAGGAAAACTGCCTACATCTGAAACCGTACCTTCAGCAACATTCTGCATGTAACAGAACATACAATCTGACCACAAGAAGCACAGAAACATGCATGGTATTTTACACAACCAGTTAGAGGGTTCTATTTTGCAATGAGGACAATATTTGCAGACATACTACTAGCAACAGTTCAAACGATTATCCAGAAGGTCTAACACATTTTTCAAATAAAATGGCACCTAATCCTGCTATTTCTCGTTTAGTCCTCTCTTTCCTCTATAGCTGCTAATGCTGACTAAATTACAATAGAAGAAAAATAAATCAAAACAAAGCAATAACAGACAACAAAATCAAGGCTGCTCGATTCTGTAGGAGGGCCACACAACATTCTTCAAAAAAGAGGATTCAACTGAGATAAGAGCAAAACATCTTGTTGTGATGCAGACCTACTTTCTTCCCTCTCAGGCAGTACACAGTTTCATCCCTGAAAATCATTTAGGCGATAGGTCAAATTACAATGCAGGTGAGAGCATTTCCTCATAAGACTCTGAGCTATCCTATGCTTTAGTCTGGTTTAAAACTACTTTTTGCTCAAGAGACCCTCTCAAAGGTTAAAAATAATCATGATGCCAGTGCTCACTTAAGATACCACACCAGACACTGGCAATCTGTATGATGTGGGTACTATCTAGACTCAGAAGTAGTTGCCAAATCGCTTTCAACAAGGATCTAGTGACAGCCTATGAACCGTGGTTCAAAAAACGTTGGAGTAGTGCTTTAGCTGTGACAAATAGCATTCTTTACGGGTTGCTTCATATAAACTTTCCTATCAGCGTATATATTCTTTACATTAACTTCAGCTGCAACAGGCTGGAAGTCGATTTAGGATTTCTGGTAAAAAGTAAGATTACATTGTGAAGAGCTGCATTTCGCTATAGCTGGAACTACCATCTCCAGAAAACACACACAAGAAAAACACACACACACCCCAAAAAAATCACAAACAAACAAGAAAACACCAACCCCAAACAAGCAACCCACAACTGTGTATTTTTTCAGAAAACTGACTGATGAATGTTTGATACACCTAAAGTACATACATGTTTCATTCTTAGCATTTGAGTCAACATATTTTGTTGTTTATAGTGAGCCATTACAAACCTCATAACTGTAAGAAACACCACTTGGAAAAAAAAAAAGTGTTTAGAGGATGAATAGGAAAATAATCTTCTGGCTGAAACATTATCAAAGAAAGAAGAAGTATATTCAATTTAGAAGACACCTGATTTACTTTAAACCCACTCCTAACAAGCTAAGCCAAAGAACATGCTCTTTTTCTCCTCAAAAAGTAAGAGAGAAGCCATTCCAGAAGTTACCTCAATCCACAAAGCAACTTCTGTGAGGCATCTGGTTAAGCAGGGTGCCCAAGCCTGTAACAATTCCACCACCACTGTTCCCTAGTAAAACCTGCACAAATTGACAAATTGCTGATGAGGAGAAGGCAGATATAGAAAGCCATGTTCACCGCTGCTAAAAGCTGAAAATACAATTGAAACTCTCCAACGTTCCTAAAAAGCAAAACAAAACAAAAAAAAAAGGAGAAAACCAACAAACCCTGTATTTTTTCTTTCTAATGCTTTCTCCAGAAGGATAGTTTAATTATCATAAACCAAGAAGTCTACATCATAACTCAAAACGGTATCAGCAATTTGAGGCATTGCTTCAGTTTCTAACTAAGTATTGGCAGTAGACAGTAAGGGAGGGAAAGGGATAAAAAGCACCATTTCTGGACTCTACTCCCTGGAAAAAAAAACCACAACACTTAAAGGAAGAAAGCAGCCTCAAAATAAATTTTAAAAAGTTTTCTTATATCAAAGGTTAGAGCAGTCTAAAAGCCACTTAAGCACCAACTGATGCATACCAAAAGGATTTTATCTAGAATTTAATTGTAGAGATTACGACCAAATGTAAATATTTAACACAGAATCAACATTTTAAAGTATATGTTTCTGAAAAAGTAAGAAAATCAGCTTCCATGGCAAGGAAAAAAATAGAGTATAAGTCATGCCACTGCGGAAGTGAACACAACATTTCTATACAGTAGGACAACCATGGAAGATGGGGCTGACAGCTGGGTCTTGTTAAAGAAGGGCTTTAAACAGAAAGATTTAAACTCATGGGATCAAGCCAGCATTCCTAAGGAACACTGTTCAGATCTTAAGCTGCAGAGGCCTTGTCTAAACAGCTCAGCACCTGAGTCACATAAACAACTACTGTAACTCGGCTGCCACCACACTTGGTAGCTTTGCAAATGGAACTTTTTCTTGCATGTGAAAACTAAAGACAGAGTGCTTTGCTACTGCAACCGTGGAGGGCGGGGGGGGAAACAGAATAAATCTAGTCAGACTTCCCAAATTTTTCAGATTTTCCAAAAAATTTCTAATCTCTCCCCCAAACTTTTAAACTAATGTGGTTTTTTATTCAGTGAAGGACAATCCTGAGCAGGTGGCTGAGTGCAGCTATTACACACACAGAGATATATACACTGTACATTATGTTTTACACTACATTTTGCTTATAAATATGCTTGGAAGTTCTGTCACTCAGTAGACAGTTATTTTTGTCTCTCATCAAATTTTGATGCTGTGGAAAATCAACAAACCAAGGTAACGCAGATTTAGACGATAAGAAAATAATACCAAGGGCTGACTAAAATAATTTTGAAGTTTAAAAAAAGTTTTTTAAAAGTCACAATTTGTAGATCAGTCTGATATAACTTACGGCTAGTTTTAAAGCTGTCTGAAAGCAACAAGAGTAGTTGCTTTCCATGCAACAATTTTTCCAATACAAAAAATGAACGGGCCTTTTTAAACACCAAGGGTCACACTGACTGAAAAATACTGTAGAGCACACTAAGAAACACAAGTTAATAGGGACAGGAATGAGACGCTTCATGGCATTCATCAACCCAGGGGACAGATATCCTCTTATCACCACTCAGATATGAACACCAAGAACCCCTGTAGCTTTCAATAAACTAAGAACAGTACTCTACAGGATGGCTTAAGGGTTTCACCAGACAGCACCTTCCCAAAGAATCCTCAGCAGTAAAATGCAGGATAATTTCTTTTGATAGCAACTACACTTTGACCCTGTATTCTGTTTCCTGAAGAAAGAAGAATGACCACTTCCCACTGTCCTTGTCCAGCACAGACACATCACTCTACCACACTCTCAAGGCTTCTGTCACTCAAATGACATCTCGGAAATTTTTGGTTTTACCAGGTGTACAGAGCTCAGTACTCACACAAAGGTACCTGTCACCTACACCCTCGGCTGTGGCTACGGTTTCACACAACACTGTGCAAACACCTTGTTGCCCTTGAAAGCAGGGGCTTTGCCTTCCCATTATCCGGCCCTAAAGGTGATCACAAAACATATATACTGTATTTAGTATTATTTTGTTACGTAACTGAGAAGCAAACCCACAAAGTTTATTAAACGTCACATAAACAATAGTTTGTCAAGAAAAAAACATTTCTGCCTCTTTTTGCCATCACCTCTTAATATCAGAAGCCACCAAGGCTCATTCTTTCCTGAATTTGATGGAAAAATGGAAAACTTTGCAAGACGACTACTTTATAGATTACTTTACTAGTCAGATACTTCAATTCCTTCATCTTTCCACGCTACAAATGTAATACTACCAAAATACTGTTTAAACAGAGAAAACCCACCATTGATACTACAGTATAATTAAAAAACCCAAACCTTTTATAGATGCATTATTTTATTATCAACACACACTACCTCAGCTTTTTTTCCTATAGAACATAAAAATTCATGTCCTCGTATGAAAGCAATTACATGAATTTTTAAGCATTAAAAATTAATCAAAAAAGCAGGGCTAAAAATGACCTTATACGGTAATGCATACAGAATTTGCATCACACTCAAAGAGCCATGCCCTTCCTAAGGCAAAATACTAACCTCCGGGTACAGTATCACTGCAGCCAGTCTCAGTTCCTTTCCAAAATACTTAAGCCTGTGTCCACAAGGCTGATGGCCAGTGCTGTCATTTCCTCCAGTAAGATCTGGAAAGCAGCAGGAAATATGGCTCACAACAAACGCAGGAATACCTGACATACAGAAGCACAACAGAGCCTACTGTCCACCCTGAGCCTGTTTTTGAAGTCTGACTACGGATGGTCTATTGCAATTTAACCATAATGAACTCCTCCCAGGATTAAGGGCATGAATTCCCACAGATTAATACTTTTCTGCCATATAAAACCAGGACAAACTCTTATTCTTTTGGCAGGAGGTTATATCTAGTTCACAGAAAATTAGGTCCCCCCATTTCACAAGCAAATATAAACTGCATGTTGAAGTATGTAAGAATTTAGTAGGTACTTTCCCTCAACAAAAATTTGGAAGAAATTTATCACAAATTCTGCATACAGCTACGTTAATTATAAATGCAGGAGGAAGGAAGTTCATATTTACAACCCCAGGCAAACAAAAAACCATTATATCATCTCAACAGCTGTGTAACAATTTGGCAAGCCTCAGAGTGAAGTTTTTTCTGAACATTCTAAAAGAACAACTATTTTTGTTTCCACATAAATATCTTCCTTGATATAAAGACCTCTACAAGGATTGAGCCCAATGAATAAACTACAGAATACAACACTAAAAGTGGAATGTGTACCACAACGACTATTTTTACTGCTAAAGGAGCTGAGTTGACCACACTGTATAAGGAATGTAATTTGTGACACTAGAAATGGTAATTACTTGGACCACATTCACATCTTATTAAGGACAAGGGTTGGCAAGAAAGAACTGATCTGCATTAATTTGCTGTAGCCATAATGAGCCACAAAGTAGCAAAACTAGCTTTTTAAAAATGTAGGTGACAGCGACCAGTTTAAAAGCCACATTAAAATAAGTCTCTTAATTCATTTCCAAGTTGTGTTTGTCTATTGCACTATGAAAAGCTTATGCAGATGCAGAAGTTTGTAGAACATTCCATTACTTACAGTCTCACTTCCTCAGATTGCTAACAGTGAGGTGGGAATTGGCTGGACAATTCTTTCACTATCAGTTTTTGTAAGAAAGATGGTTACGCTTGAATCTTAGCTATCTCAAGCTGAATTAAATCAAAAAGAGCAGCACTATGAAAGGATATACAATGAAACTTAAAAAGAAATAAATTATTTCGTTACTTTTACTAGGTTTCTGTCTTCCTTCAGAGCTCTAAATGCCCATTCAGGTCTATGTCTTGCTGGCAACTTCTTCCTATTACCTTTCCAAAGGATTTATAAAGTTTTGCTGATAGAAGCTGCAGCCTGGAATACCTTAAAGGGCCGGCTTGTGATAAAACAGAACAAGTTTACAAGCCAAAGGAAAGAATTTTTGCAGAACTACAAATTTCATTCCGATGGGAGTTTTGTTGCACATCCTCCCTGCATCCCAACACATCTGTGCAGTAAAGATAGCTTATAATTGTAAAAACATATAATTAAATCCATTTTTTATACTTATTTATGAATAACTTCTGTCAGGGGCCACGTCCAGGCTGTAAAGCAATGTTGCATTTGATAGTAACATATACCTGCTTCCATCAGCAGGAGGGAAACACTGAAATGAAACCGAGCTGCTGCTTTGGAGGTCTTGAAATCTATAAAGGTGATGGACTTCATCCATCTTTATCATTCAGAATTAGAGATGTCATTCCATCAAGATGAGGTTTTACAGCTCTTACTATTAAATCACTACCTATGCTTTTTTTATTTATTTTTTTCTTTCTCCTTTTTCATTCACAAGAAGCATGGTCGTGTCCACAAACAAAAACAACACAACCATGAGACTACCCATCACTTTTCCAGTTAAGAAAAACAAATGAGAGAAGTCCACCTTCTGTAGGAAAAAGAAAAACAAGCTCAAAAGTCAGTGGAAGAAAGTTGGGAGATTTCAACACATCGCTGTTGTTGCAACACTAAACACTATTGGTCACATGGAGCACGGATGGATTCCTCACACTGTTATCATCTTCTGGTTGCAACTGTATGAGAGAGGTCAGAAAGGAAAAAGCTTTACTTTTATTTACACCAGCATAGAGACAAGAGGCAGGTAATATTACCAACATAATCCATTACTAAGAGTTTTTAAATACTTAAGTCTCAATAAATAAGTCTTGAGAACATTTCCACAGAGAGCATTGTTAGGTTTTGGGGTTGGGTTGGGGTTTTTATTGGATTAAACTACTTATACACAAGGTAGGTTTTAAATTGTGCTGGTGAAGCTGAAGCAACTTCTGCTTGTATGCAGCCAGATTTGGCATTCTGTTGAAAATGCTCTTTTGCATTTGACAGAAATCCTGCACCACATTTCGAAGGATGATACATAGAACAAATAAGGAAGCAATTACCTGGGCAATTTTCCCATCACATTGAAGTCATACAAACAATTCGGTTTTGCTGAACTTAGAGAAAGCTGAAGATATGGGTCATGTTTTACTCTCCTTGTATTGTTTAACAGTATTCTAAAATCTTAACCTCACATTCTGATATTGCCTGAATGTACAGCAGCGTAGCAAAAGCCCGACAAAACCGTAATCAGTGCAAAGTTAGTGTCATAACCGCTCTTCGAAAGACTGGTCAGCAAGGTGCACTTGGAAATTTTAGTCAAGAAACTAGCCAAAATTCAATATTTACTGGACAGTAGCTGGAAGTATCAGTTGTGAATGACTCAACAGGTAGGTGTTTGAATGCCGTAACACCAGTGGCAGCTGTTCTGTCAGAGCTGCCAGTGGACCTGCACACTGACTAAGGGAACTCACTGGCTATGGTCCACGGCAATGCTGCTGAGAATGGCTACCGGGAATTCAGGCCTGGCTGGCAGCACTATTTCTGTGTCTCTGTCTCTATCCATTCAGTGCAACCACTTTTGAGATCTGGAGATGCAACAGTTCACAAGTCTGAACACACCCCACAACATAATTTATGAACAAATATTTGTTAAAAAAAAAAAAAAAAAAANAGCAAAAAAAAAAAAAAAAAGCATGCGCCTGAAGACCTTGTTTATTCCTGGTCTCAACTTTCTCAACTTTTCAATTGATGTCACCACCTTCTCTCAGAAGAAAACAACTAAAAATACAATACATCCATGAAATCATTCACAGCCTTCCGTGCTGAGCAGTAAGGTTAATTCTAACAGTACCTCTTTCCAGCTCCATTATTCTTGACTGTTCATACTTTTTAAAATGAAAGCAAGTCACAGAAAGCAAGTTCACATCCCCGTTTTCAATTCTTGTGCACCATCTAAAGAATCACCCAAAGAATTTCTCCCAGCTGAGAATACACAGAAAGCATAGGACCAGCATAGCTAATCATTCTACCCAACCTCCTCTCAGGTGCATTTTGAGATTGGGAACACCAAGAACAATATTCTGTCCAGTTCTCAGTGGACATACTACCTCCTTTAGGGCAACTCTAGACAACAAAATTTAAAAGCACACAGACACACAAGCCCAAGTACAGAAAGGAATTGAGCATAGAAAAAAGGAATTTTTTACCAATCCAGTTACAAATCAAGCAGCATCTCAGACGCAAACATTCGAAAACCAATATGTGAAAAGGAACAAAATAGCTAAACATACAACTTTCTAAATACTTGTTGTCTGCAAATTATCTAGAAAACTAGAAGACTGTCTAAAGAAAAGAATTGTGCATATAACAAGACAGCAGAAAAAGTGTGGTTCAAAGACGACAAGGATAGCATTTAATCCATAATATAATGATTGCTCTGTGGCAGACCTAGCCTCCTCTTTTTAAATAACGTTGTATTCCTCGAGACACTATAAAAGACCAGCAATACACAGAGGGCACAAATCAATTTTTTACAAAATACACAGTCAGATATATGATTTCAGTGCTTATCTTGCTTGTCTTTGGAAAGATGAAAATGATCGTTGTTACAGCAGATTTTCTAAACATGGTGTATAAAATATATTAAGCATAGTAGCAATAAAATAAGAAAACCACAGTTGTCAATCTGTATTCCATTCAATACCAGGCTACCGCATGCACACCTAATGACAGGAAGGTCATCACTGGTTTCAAAATACAAGCCTCAAACCATATGCTCACTATACAGAAAGTTCTCAACACAACACAGGATCAGACTGCTGTTATCCCTCTTACTTCCCCCTTGAGAAGTTACTAATCACATTATAGATGCAAGCAGTACTTAAGAAATTATGAAAGAAATATTAAGTAAACTAAGGTCTTCTTTTACTGGACCTTGAATTCACCCAAAAAGCAGTGTTCTTTAGTTTAACAGATGAATATCACAGCACTGCTGTAATTCACAATGAGTTGTATGAGTCAAAATTTTAAATTTGCTCTTCAAAAAGTGAATAACATTTTAACTGTTTAATGATCTGTGTATTCCAAATTCTATTAAAAGACCCCAGAAACTTCATACTCTACATACCACTGTTTTGAACAATGGCTGTCACTATACTCCAAAAAGTTTCATACTTCAATCTGTCTTGGTATAAATAAACATGATAAGAGGTGATGATTTAAGATGTATATTTTATATACAATATCCAGATACAATACAATATTTTGAATCATACTGCAAAAACAAAGAAAGGCCTGCTTTTGAATATCTGCTAGTTTCCCATTCCTATCAATAACACTGCCTGAATCACGCTACAATACCAACATTTTAAGGAAAGCAATCCAGCAAAAGTCATTTTAGGAATGAAGAAGCAGCTGCTGAATTTATGAGTACGCTATGCCTTCTCAACTCTTACGGTACACCGTAACACAGAGAAAGCATGTGCAGTTGTAAACCCAATTATTTAAATCCATACTGGAAGGCAAAAAGAATGCAGACAACATAAGGTCAGTGGCAGCTTTTAACATTTTCATAAGAGAACACCTGGATCTTTTTCTTGATTTTCATCTCACTCTAAAGTAGAAAAATACAGACTTAGGCAGCTTTAACTGGAACAATGTACTACACAAGACATATCAATATCTTGTTTCATTAGATCATGTTTCATTAGATCAAGTATATAGAAACGTTCTCAAACGCTCACAGCCTGTCAAGAGTTGCATCAAAGAACACGCAAGACTAACCTTATCCCAGAAAGTTAATAATCAGTATAAATACAGAAAAACTGAAAGTTCCAGCCTTATAGTTTCAGGTGAGGTATATTTTAAACAAAATGAAGACTGTGTACCTTCAAGACTGAAAAAAATTAAGAGGTGGAAACCAAGCTCAGAAGGCAGGAGTTTTTATGCTCTACAAAAATCAAGAAACAAAGTCTTAGGAAGACACTGCTTCAAAGCATACTCTCCTCTTTTACAAACACTTTAGACTTATTTTATTATTCTTTTCAGGTTCACTTCTCATTCCTCAAATGCTCATGCACCTTTTACTTTACAGTATACAAAGATATGAGGTTGGCCCATGGTCACATTATACATGGACACAGCAATTTATGTTGTCATCTCCAAAATAAGAAAGAATACATTTCACAAGAATTAGTGGAAAACATTAATCGTCAGAAGGTACTAGATATGAGGAATAATTAAAAAGCCACAAATGATACAATAACATGCCTTATGTACTGCACTCAGATCAGTCTTCAGGCCAGTTCAATTTAAACTCTTCTCCTGATATTAATAGCACACAGCCTGTACCTTAAACCAAAGTAATTTGTGTCAAGTGGGAATGTTTTTTCCTACACTGCGTTTTAAATTTAAAGGCCACACAAACCTAATATACTTCTGAAGGACCTAGGGCCCAGAAAAAGAGACTCACAAAATCCCCAAACTTTGGGCTCAACAGTCTATCCAAGCTAAGTTCCTACATAGTGCCTGTAACTATATTAATGACCTGGTACTTCAGAAGAATGAAGATTGACACCTCTTTTCAAAAAGATAGATGTCTGAGTCATCACATTTCAGAAATGAAACACCACTGACATTGAAAGCACACAGTTTGAAAACACTTTGTTTGCTCTACAGTGGACTTTCAACCCCACAACGCACGATAATTGTTCCAGGAATGTTCCATTCCAGTTCATAAGAGATAATTTAAGATTTTTCATTACAAAGTAGTGATACCTAATTACAGGGGCTTTTTAAAAAATTGATGGTTTTGAGGACCTTCTGAAGTTTTTGCACAGATTCAAGCTAAATAGGAACAAACAATATCAAAATAGAAAGTTTCGTTCAAGATAATCACAAGCACTTGAGTAGGATCTTTTGGGGGTTTGTTTTCTATTTTAGTTTTAACCAGAAAGTCTCTGATTTTCACTAACTAGCATAGCAAGCACAAAAGGTTAAGCTGTATGCTGCAATATCAACTAGAGTTTAGTCAACACGGAGCAGTCTTCACAAAGACACTGCAGGCTTCTCTTTAAGTGCTGTGACGTGGATATGTGGTTCCTCCTAAAAATTTCACTCATTTCCCTATTGCTTCAATTTTCCGCTCTGTCAGCTGCCAGAAGGGAAGACAGCATTCATGCTTTTCTATGGGGCCCTCCTTCTCTTTCCATGTAATCGCTGAGAATGAGACTTCTCACTTCTGCTATGCTGCTTAGAAAGAATCTTTGAGGTCTCTAAACCTGAACAACTGAACATTTCTTTAGGAAAGTAATTCCTTTCCTTCCTCTCTGGGCAGAAATTTATTGTTGGTATTCACGTCAACCTGACAAATAGACTTTCAGTTTCACAAAACTGATCATAAGATATCACTAAGTTACTTATTGATAGACATAGCTGGGTAGAGGTGAAATAAAAAGTGACCTTCTGTTATCCAGCTTCAGGCAGAGTTGTTCTCCTGACCGGTGACATGCTCAGAGATGGTCAAAGGAATTCCCAAGTTATAGTCAGTGTTACTATCTTGCAAAGTTACCAGTAAGTGAAAACTACCGGCTTTCCCTTCCCTCCCTCCCCAAAATAAAATGCCACTATTTAATGGATACAAGAGCTTTTTTTAAGCCCTCAGACACAACTGCTGTTAACTAAAATCCAAACTACTAGAACTGTTGGTCACTGACATAACACAACAAACCTGCAGAGTGCTTTTCCAGGAACAGCATGCAACAGCATGCAATCATCCAGGTTTCTATCAAACTCAGAACTACATGTCCAAGTAAAAGGTCGTTTTCTTAAGTCACGCATTAAAGAGATAAGTGGCAACTTCCTTGGAGAACAGGTCTGTAAGGCATTTTCCTTTAAAGGCTCAGAACCACTTGAAGAATTTTTTCACTAGGGGATTTTTTATTTTTAATGCACTATAAAATGCATCTGTGTAACAGGTCTTCAATCAGCTGTGAAGAACGATTACAGACACCTGGGAAGTCCAAACTTGCATTAGTATATTAAAATAAAACAGATTCCAACAATGATTAACTCGATTTTCAGTAGTGCAACAAGATCACAGCAATTCTTCTAGCAAGGAGAAAAGCAGGAAGCAAAATTACTAAGGATAAATAAAGAGACCTTGGAAAGCTTGGTTTCTGGCATGGAATCAAAAATCTATGCAAGATGCCTCATCGCTATACAGGCACAAACTAGGCAAGCCAGAACGAAATCGAAAGCTACAATATATGAGTGAGAAACTGTCTAGAACAGCCAACAGTGCAATACCAAAGACTGAGGCTTTGTTTAAGTCCAGACACAATCCATCAGTGATGTACCTCCCACAGAACAATTATGAGGAACCTCCATAGGTGGTGAACATCATCCCTGCTTCTGAAGGAAACTAGAGTGGACATGCCATTTACTTCATATAGGGTATCTTGTCCCTGAAGACACAGAGTTTCAGAGCTAATACAAATTTAAGAACTTTATATCTTTGTGTATTTCCAGCCAATAACATGAGAAAACCTGAGGGAACACTGTCATAGCCATAATGAAATGGTTTCATATTTGTTAGAGAGTACTTCTCTTCCCACCTAATTCAATACTTCTTGTTCTAAATCATAAAGAAGAGAAGCAAGCGATGAGCTCAGACACAAAGTACAAAAAACACAGGACTAAAATTAAGGCAACTAGTATGCAAGTATAGTATTTCTGCAAAATAAATAAGCTTCCCACAACAATTTCACCTTCAGAAGATCATCATTAAGCCACAAAAATCAATCTCACTCATGAGATGTTTGAAAGCATCTTGCAAACTTACTGTTTTCAATATTGAGCTAGAACCAACCTTAGTTTTGCAAATCAGCTTACCTAAAATAAGTATAGATAACATTGTCATCTGGATATGACAATGAATTCATTTACAACATCATAGTGCAAAGTATTTCTTATGACAGGTTCTGAAACCCCAGATAGACGCCTTTTAATACTCATATGATGCAAGTAGCATTCTGGGAGTTTGTTTTTCTTTTAAAAATGCTTTTACATCCCAGAGATAAAAGAACCTTTAATTTTACAAAACTGTATAACCACGGTCTAGGAAGGTGTATACAAGGATGTAGCTTTTCTTCATCTCTTAACATCTCCGCAAAGGTAGAACCTTTGACTGCATCTCATTAAGAGACCTACTAGAAAAAACACTGAGTGGAACATACAGTTCTTGAGGCTGGTTAAACACTGTCAGAGATGCAAGCAGGGAGAACTGCAAACCTGCGGCAATTCCAGACATAGCAAATGCATCTGTACAGGGATTAATGACTGGAAGAAGTTGATAAACAACACATAGAGCAACTTCCTCCAAAGAACCTGCACATTTGTTTTGCTAATGCTATCTCCTGTAACATCTACAGCGAAATCTATCAGTGACATCTCATCACAAAGAGGTGGAAAAAGAAGGAAAGCCAGCAAGCGTGTACACAGGCTGTTTCCTTCTGAACATTTGTTTTTTCAAGAATGATGTATCACAAGGATCAATTCAGCAACTTCACGGAGTCAAGCATAAGAATACCACTACAAATCTACAAGCCCTTTGATGGAGAGGAAAATACATCAAACATAGCTTCAGTATACTTTCTCAGTGATTAAACCAATCAAATAAGCATTTTAGACAGAGATATTCCATCATAATAATCAATGGAACTATTTAAAAGAAGTCCAGAGACATTAAAAAAAAAAAAAAAACAACAAAAAAACCACACACTATTTTTTTTTCATCACTCATTGAAACAACACAGTTGGAGAAAAACTCTCTTAGCACCACTCATAACTTCTAAAAAGAACGGAATTCCATACCAAAAAACCCTTTATGAATTTTATGTTATAAAGGCAGCATTTTTCACAGTATGCAGTAACTCACTCAACTTAATGCTGCACTTAGCAGGCAATTTTATAACACACATTGAAGGGATTTAACTGTAAAGGTGATACCAGAGTAAGAATTCAACCGTTGGAGACGGGATTGTTTTATCATCAACGCACGATACATATTCATTATTTGCACTTCTAACACTACTTAATGACATAGCCTTCAAAACCCAATTTTACAAGCAGATGATGCAAATTTACCAATTAGAGTTTCTGTAAGGCTAGTAATTAAGTCTTTTGGACACTTCTGAAAACATTTTTGCTTTATGATGACTAACTGGATTTCAGAAAATAGACTACAATTTTGCATAGAGTAATCCTTGAAGCGTTGGCAATACTTCCTCAAAGAACATGCAGAGTTTTTCACAATTCACCGATACATCACGGTAGGAGAGCAGAAGCAGAATCTACTTGTTCGACACCAGGTTTAGTTTGGGGGAGTGCTTTTACCAGGACTCTGTAACCAAGCCACTAAGACTATGATCACACAGAATGAACTACCTTTTCTACGCTGAAGATGGCTGTTCTTAAAGCAGAAAAGTGATAACAAATGACAGAACTGGCATCAAGATGGCAGTCAACTACGTATCACTGGAAAGACACAAGCTCTACTTGGAGCTTTTCTGTAGGGAGCAAACTACTAAACTGTTCCTTCTTCCTGGAAGAGCCATGACGGCAACAGTTTTTAAAAGTCTACAAGAATTAATTGTATTGCACATTTCAACATTAAGCACAGCGCAGTTACACCTTTTTTTTTTCCCCATTTTTCTTTAGCCCAGTATTAAGGACAAAACTATATGCCCGCGATACTACAGGTTCTACAAACACGAGATAATACAAACAAGATGAGATAACCACAGCAGTGACAGTAGCAAAGGACCCTAAGGCAGCCACAGGCAGCGGACTTCAACTTTCACTATCACGTGAATGAGTTTCTGCCAGTCCCCACGCAACTGCTCCCAAGCTTTCTGAAGGGTAAAGTTATCAGAGAGGATCAAGGACATCAGTCTCCCCCCAGTCCCTTTCTGCATATATGTTTTATTTAGCGTATTTTCCCACTTCATACATGCATTTAAGAGAAATGATCAGGTTTTCCATTTAACTTTTCCAAGACTTTTTTAGATCAAAGTGCAATACTGACACAAGTAATAAACCGAGCAGAGCAACAAACTGGAAAATTATGTCACTTCTTGCTCCTACTTCTTTCTAACCCTGATCTGCTAAATACCAGCTATTGTGTTGTAATAAGCAGTAAAAAGTAATAAGATGGTTGGGATGTGTGCTGAGCACAGCTTAAGCAGAAAAGCACTGTTTTAGCACATGAACACAACTTGCTATTCTAAACACACTGACAGAGAGTTAACGCCCTTACCCAGTGCAAGACCATTTCAGCAGATGTCAAATACAACAATTAGAACAATACAGTGTTAACATTCCAATAATGGATGATATTTAAGATAATTTTCACACAAGATGAGAACAATCCTTACTCGGTTTACCATTTGCTCTACGTAACATCAGTGCATCTTTATCAGCAACAGCTTGAGTTCTTGAACACTTCAAAATATTTACTCAAGTAAAGTAAATATATCATAAGTTTTGCTAAGGTGTAATTTCCTCACCAGACTCACTATAATATTTTTGTATAAAAACTTTCACCTTACACACGGGTCTTCTGAAAAAGACCAGAGGCAGTGAAGATTCAATCACCTTTCCGATTACATCAATGCGAATTAATCTGATGAATTTCTACGAACAAATAATAATTATGTTCTGTGAATAAAATGTGTTATAACTATTTTTATAGTAGCTCTTTAATTCCTCTTCCTGCCCTCTCACCCCCCTGCCCCAGTCCTCTCTATAGAAATCAGCTAACTCCTTATGAAATAAGATGGCAAAAAATAATTTTCCTTATATTTAACCTCAGGCCAGTTTCAAATTCTTGTGCAGTCATCTTCCTCCATACAATTCCTGACAGAGCGATAGCTCACAGAACAAGACATTTCAAGTGCTTTTCATTAACAGATGTATAAAAAAAAGTAAGCTCTATTCTACGTAACATCTTACACTAACCACTTCGACTAAAGCCTGTCCTATCAAATAATTAAAATTACTACATAGGACAAAACAGAGAAGTGACTTTAACTCGTTGAAAAGTCAGAAAGTATCAGCCCATGTATCTGGATCGAGTTGCATATAAAGTATGCTTCAGATACTTTTCTTACTCTTTACAAGATTTTCAACTATAAGGATGATTATTAGCAACCTGAATCATCACGGAATTTTACTTGTCTTTCTCACAGGGACTGATATGCTTAATTGGATAGTTATTACTAATTTCCAGTATTAACCTCTTGAAAATAATATGCCATTTTCAATGAACACAGTTTTTAAGTGATGATAATGCTTGCAGATTAATAAGGAGAAACTTAAATCCCCTGCCAATCTGAAGAACAATTAAAACGGGCAATGATAGAGCAAGTTTCTTCACTGGCATTCCCTGATCTTGTAGACATTCCATTTCTACATGTTATTAAACTTAAGCAATAAAACAGATCTGGATTGCCCCTTTTATAAAGCTTGTTAATCTGAGATTGCCTCATTCAGCTATAAAGCAACATATGTTTTTTTCCTTTCTCTGCAATTGCTAGAAGGTGTGAAACATCAGAAAAGCAGCATCCATCAGTGTTTCATTTATTGGTGGGGGCTGAAATACAAGTTGGACATTTTTGGCTTGGGTAAGTGCCTGTAACAAGTTCTAGAATTAATCAGCATATTCTTCAGTATCCACTGATGTTAATGGCAAGATGTGAAGCACGTTATTTCAGTTCTACTTGAAAATTCAGTAATAAAACTGTTGTTTAACGTAACAGAAAAGGCAATGTGACTATTCTGCAACCTTTGGCTTTATTTGTAACACAAGAGATTCGGATTTTTCTACTATTAAGAATGTGATCTAAATTATTTAATTGTTGGGGTCTTCAGCACTATTCTTCTTAGTATTTGCTTAACTGGCTTACTCTCTCAGATTTAACTGTCCCAGTGACAGATTTCCATCACCCCACTACACTGGCTGAAAGACATCTGAAGAAGGCACGCAAGTGGTATGACCAGTAGAGATCAGATTAATACAGCATAAACACGTTAAACTAAGAGCACAAAGAAATAACTATTTCTGGCTAGAAAAGCTAGCTGATTTTACTAAAAATCTTGGTGCTGAAGGAAGAGATAAAGGAACCATTCATATTCCTCCAAAATTCAAGATAAAGAAACAACACAATACTTTTACAGCTAAAAAAATTTCAGTGGTTTGGGGAATGGAGAATTTAGGTGATATCCACATATTCTGATACTCAGAAGACTGAGATAACTCTTGAAAAATAAAGTCCCTTAAATCAATCATATTGAACCATTACCTACAAAATTTACCACAGCTGTGTCATGCACTCCCTTAAACCAACAGGTGTTCTCTGTACCATGGCTTCCCTCATTAAGAAAGGCACAGGCTGCAATACACACAGAGTTTGAAACACTTAATATCCATGCACTATTCCCCTGGAAAAAAAAGCTATTTTAATTTCAAACCTGAAGGCAGTGGTCTCAAGATGCTACACAGGGAAGGTAGATTCAAAAGATGATATAAAATTCGTCAGTGTCACTTTTCACATTGTTTTTTAATATTCTTTTCAGAGATTAACAGCTGCTAAAGTACTTTACTTTCCTGAACTGTGGCTTATCTCTTAGCAATACTTTTCCCTCTGTCATCCCATACTGAGTCAGAGAAATAGCGGTAGGACTTTTCATTGCATGTCATATGAGTCTAAAAACCAAGCCATTTTAAGAAAATGTCTATCTGGAAATGAAATTTGTAGGATGGCAATAAATAAATTCCTTAGTGTCACTTACATCCTTTTTCCGTACAAGAAAAAGCCTCCCCAATGTGAATTTCTGTAAGGTAATCCGAGTGTCAACCACTGACATGAAAAACCACATACCAAGCGGGGTGCAGAAAAACAGTTCTGTATCCCGCTATCCACCACGCCCAGCCACAAAGGATAGCAGCATATTAAAAATGGACATGTCTACACCTTTACATAACATAGCTGAAAAGTATTCCCTAGAATTGGAATTTATGACCTATACTTTTGTTCTTCAAGATAGTTTAGCAAATTATTTTTCTGTTCCTCTATTTTAATAGGAAACTTATCAGCAGATAAAAGCTGATTAAACAGACAGTAAAATGGGAAGATTTACTGTTTTAAACATGCTGCTTCAGTAAACATCTAAATTAATTCATCAATAAACTCATTTTTCTGCTCAAAGGTGTTTCACAAACTAATGTGTCCCTGTCTGGAAGACAGCGGAGTGGGAACAGATGAAAAGAGGTAATTTGTTTAAAATGGAATGGGTGTGATTGTACAGTCTCACAAAACGTTAGCTCCCCATTCCTCAGTCACATGAATGGCAACATAAATATATCAGCCATATGAAATAGTCTACTTGTGCCAAACAGAGTGTATCTGTGCTCCTCTAGTAAAACAGGAATTACACTACACATCCTGCTGTTTGTCCCATTCTGAATACCTTTAACCAGGTAAAAACATAAAGAGCCTTGAAATACTAATAAAAATGATAACATGCAAAGACAGTGCCCAAACATGCAGGTGACTGATACCACACAAGATGACAAACCCAAAAGAAAGAAAACCTTCCGAAATGAACAGGTAAGCCATTGCCTTCTTAAAGCAACCAGCATTACTGCAGGAGAAAAATAAGTATAGCTATATGAATTTTACACAGGTCATGTGACACTCACGTACACAGACACTCCTCCTTTCCCTCCCACCATCCATGATTTTCCCCGTGTAAAAAAAATATAATAAACCACTCTCCCCATCTCCGTGCAAACCAATGCAGACACCAGCCCTGTTTGGTGGGAGGCTCCTCACTAACCAGCCTGTCCTCAGCAAGCCGTATGGTTAAAAAGCTTTAAAAAAAAAATCAGTTTTGTTTGTTTGAACGAATGCTTTTTTTTAAATGAACATTGTAACGAACGATGCAAACCGATCTTTCTGCCTCGGGAGAGAGGATTTGAGCGCGTTCCGTTCCGCGGGTCGCACAGACCGGGCTGCCTGCAGCTCCACAGGGTGGAGACTCACCCAGGCTGACATTGTCTGGATCCCTGGCGCATCCCCGGCTCAGCCCCAGCCTCTCCCAAGGCACACCTCACACC
This sequence comes from Pampusana beccarii, assembly GCA_013399365.1. Classification (NCBI taxonomy): domain Eukaryota; kingdom Metazoa; phylum Chordata; class Aves; order Columbiformes; family Columbidae; genus Pampusana; species Pampusana beccarii. The sequence goes on along the minus strand of VWYH01004820.1, from coordinate 54,051 downwards.
GGGAACCGCCGGGGCGATCACACACACACACACACACAAAAACCCTCCACCGGTCACCAGCATTGCAAAGCCCCTTTTGAAAAAATCACCCGGTGATGTTCGGGGCGCGGAGGGGCGCAGGGCACAGCCCCCGGCTGTTAAATGCTCGCCCCTCTAACACTCCGTCGCCCCGGGACTCGCCGCCCGGCCGCAGCGGTCCCCCAGGGCCCCCGCCCCGCCGCTGGGCTGAGGGGACGCGGCAGGAAACGCCGCTCCCCGCCCGCCGCAGCCCCGCGGCCGCACGCCGGCTCGCCCACCGCCGCCCCCCGAAACACCGACGCGAAGGCGGCTCCACCACTCACCTCGCCCCGGCTCCGGGGAAGCCCCCGGCGGGCTGGCGGGCAGCGCCGACCCCCCACAGAACAGAAGGGCGAGGCGGCGGGCACGCTCCCGCTCGCTGCCGGCGGCGGCACCCGGGCTGCGCTCCGCCCGCAGCCCCCCGCAGCTGCTGCTGCTGCTCCTCCTCCCGCCGCTAATGGTGGCCGGCGATACCGGCTCCCACCGCCGCTCCCTTCCTTCCCCGCTCCTTGTTTCCGCCGAGCGCGGAACCGCCTCCGCCCGCTCGCCGGAGCACGTCCCTTGCCCGGCAGCGGAGACGCCGCTCCCGCCCCAGCACCCGCCGCCGCTCCGGGCTCCCCCCGCCACTCACTTCCGGCGCGCAGGCCGCGCCTCGCCCCGCCCCACCGGGCCCGCGGCCAGCGCCCGGGGGGTGGCAACGGCAGCGGCCCCGCAGCGCCGGGGCAGCCGCTGTCGTTGGGGCGGTTGGGCGCGCTGAGGGGTGGCTGAGCTCCCTGAGGGGCGGTTGGGCGCGCGGAGGGACGGTTGGGCGCGCGAAGGGGACGGTTGGGCGCGCTGAGGGGAGACGGTTGGGCGCGCTGAGGGGAGACGGTTGGGCGCGCGAAGGGGACGGTTGGGCGCGCGGAGGGTGTTCGGTACACGCTGCCGTTCCGCACGCAGCTGCAGGCGCTGGGGGACGGGGACGGGTCCTGGGGTCGGTTTCTGTAGGCAGCAACTGAGCAAATGTTGGGAATCGTACGGAAAGCCCCGGCAGCAGCTGCCCCGGCCGCTCCGTCGGTATTTGTCGAGGAGAAAACTTCAGTCAGCTAAAGCACGGTGTTTTCCGTAAGTGAGAGCAATGATGCAAAACCGTGCCAGTTGTTTTACTTCTGTAAATACTAATTTACCGACGAGGTTATGAACTAGGTCAAAAGCAACGTGAAGAGGCAGCTTTTAAAATACAAGCTAGTACACGGAGAAGGTTATTTTCATACAATTAAGTCATTTGAAAGACAAAGTTCATGCATATCATTCTAATGTATTTAGCAAAAAATCTTAGCTATATAAATAAATTAGCCTTAGTGTGTAATCACTTCCAAATTTTGGACAACGAAATGTTGACAACGATATGCCAGACAAGCTGAGATCAAAGTTGTGGATGCGGAAATATCAGACAGTTTTGCAACTCTGAATTTCTTTTATAAATTATCGATGTGGAATATAAACACATGCGTTCGTCACCAAGGGGCTAGAGTAGCCTTCTGGAGTTGCAAATAAAGTAATTTTAATCAGCCATGGAAAATAATAGACCACTACTGCTACACTGCTTCATAGTTCGTGGGAATGTTCCAGGATTAATAAACGTCTGGGCTCACATTATTTAATAAAAGTGATAAGTACTTCAGTTTTCAGTGCTGTTCTGCACTTGGTGGATATCAACTTGCTAAGTTGCCCTGAGCCAAAGCAGACAGCAAACAACACAATTTAATGCAGGGTGGAGATCAGAGCATTTTAACCTTGAGGACCAGATTGCATCTGTGCGCATCCTACAGAACCACCATCCAATTACATACATCAGTTACTCATGTAAAACCATCCCCCAGGCCAGGGAAATTGTACATACCTGCAGCAGAGGTTGGGTGAGGTTTTCAAAGTAGTACGGGGGATTTAGTCATACATCTGCCAACAAAACTAACAGCTAATGAAATAATAAAAATAGTTAAGCCTTTTGAGTAGGTTAGAAGGCCAGTTTAAATGTGTATCTGCTTCCAAATAACAGAGGATAAAACTGATCATTGTTCTTAATCAGGGAAATAACTCCACGGCTATCGACCTTTCCTTCTCCCTAAATGTTGTGTATCAATCTCCATTTTAAGTATGTCTAAGCGGCATTTGCAGCTGAGCTTAACTTTGAATCCTTCAAAGGTTTTATTTGCTGTTATTTAAATAATTCTGAATAAGAAAACATAAATAAACAGAGGTTACGTGGGCTTTTGGATCATTAAACAGTTGGGGGAATTTCCATAAAGGACACACCAGGCAAAGGCTGGAATATGAGAGCTCAGAATTAAAAGAAACAACAACTCCCATAGCGATTGCTTTGTTGGACCCAAGAAAGCTCAGTGACTTGTGCAGCAGAAATTTTGTATTTTGGTGAAGACCAGCTGGGTCTGATCCAGACTCTATCAATTGAAATTAAATATATATATGTGCATATATAGGTACATCTATATATACATGCATCCTATCCTGGAACTCTGAGCGCCTGTGACCCCTGCTAGCTCTCACAAGGAGAAGAGCAGTCTGGTTGTTTCCACCTGCTTCTTTATATTTTTTTTTCTGCCAACTACATTGTTCTAGGTACACAATCATTAAAAAAAGCCTTTCCTGTGCATCAATAGTTTGCTCAACCTATACTGCATCTATTGCTGCTCAGCTTGCTATAATGGCATTTCCAAATGGGAGTTATGATGAAGTATTACAATATTTCTTAGCAACAGGTATAGCACCCATAGCCATTAACATAAATAATTCAGCTCATCCAGCCTATACATTAAAAATTTCTTTTCTCAGATCTTATCTACTGTTCGGAGTAAACAAGAATATCTTGAAGAGGATCTGACTTTGAAGCAACAGGTATGACAACAGTAGCCCAGAATAGGAATGCAGACTTGGACAAGAGCTTCTGGGGTTTCAAGCCAGGCAGCATGATACAAAACCCATCACAGAAACCGCTCACGTTCTAGGTTCAGGCTGCTAAGCTTTCTCAAGGCTGTTCTTAGGAAAGGCTGCAGCTATTTGCATGTGAGGACAAGTTCAAACAGAGTAGCACCACAAACACTGGAATGAAAACACCAGAATGAAAACACCATTTTCTGAACTCATTTCATCAGTGTAAATCACAAAAATCTTGACTAATGCAGCTGAAGTACTCCTCATTTACAGTGGGATGACAGCTCTGAATCCGAAGCACAGAATGGCTCCCTATGAAAATATGACCACTTTCCTCTTTACACACTTTCTCCTCGTTCCACCTTTGAGAACTAGAGAAGTACTGTCTTCCCGTTTCTCAGGTGATAATTTCAAGCACAGAGAGAGAACACTACCTCCCTACAGTCTGGCTATGAATGAGGCTTCTTTCCTCAGTCTGAATTCTGCTCTCATCATGGCCAAACCAGTCCCTTGCTTGGGAGATTGCTCTTCCTCCCAGATTTACTGACTGATACTCTTTTTTATGGAAGTGCCAGCATTGCCATAGTACAGACTAGCTAATAATCTACCTATAGCACTCATTGTCATTATCACTTTTGCTGAAAAACCATCCCATCACACATCTCAATAAATCATCAGGCCTAACACATGGCAAGAAAACATTTCTTCTTGATCCTCAAAGCAACCAGCTTATGCTGCTGAAGCAAGAAGCTTGCTTGTCCCCTGCATCATTGTAATCTAGCACACGCAGCTGCAAATGTCATCTTTGCTCACAAAGCTTCACAAATCCCTTTTTAAATTCCACTAAACTCTTTGCCTTTATGACTGCCTATGCAATTAGATTCCATAGATCGAAAATACACTGTGTGAAGTAGCATCGAAAGCATGTTCTGGAAAGTTTTGCTCTGTGAATTGAGGCTGCAATTAACTGGCTTCACTAGACACCTGATGAAGTTTCATCTTAGACGAAGTCCCCCTTTCCTCCATGATGTATATTACCCTCCATTACTCTTTATTCTGCAGAGCTGACGTTCTGGTACCTTTTTAGGTCCTGTGAGGAAAAACGTGGCCCTCATTAATATATGTGCAGCCATGCACATAAAAATAGGGATGCAACAGCACACACAAAGATTTGGATCTTCTAACATCCAGGGTACCACAGAGACTCTGGATTCTCCTCCCAGGCTGAAATCAGTAGTAGCTTTTAATGGGAGCATGGCTGAGATAATGCAGGCACTTTGGAAAATCCCACCCAAGGGATTCAGTGATATTCAAAGTGCTTGAGGCAGGTTAGCTGCGGGGCATTTCCACTAATGGGGAATGGCACAGTTGTCTTTATTAATTTTCCTTCTCCAAAGTGCAATTAAAATGTATATATTTTTATATTTTTAGGAACAAAATAATGTAAAATGCTTCTGTTTCTAGAGACTCTTACTGATGGGCAGATGAGTGGCTTTCTGCAGCACAGTTACAGGCCTGAAAATCTATCACCCCCCAAGACAGGTAAATACTCTCCAGCTGCCTTTCTTTTTCCTTCATCTAACTTAACATGATTACAAGGGAAAATAATGTAGCTGTGGGTCCCAATTACAGTAGTTGCACCAGTCGTCCCTAAACCAAGACTTTTCATCCTCTTCTTTTGGATGGGAGGAGCCAGTACTTTTCTACCTAACCGTATCTTTACAACCAAGAGAAAAAAATCTCAATGGATGAACTGGATGAATTGGGAAAGGCCCATTAGCACAGGAGAAAGAAAAGGTGACATGAACTGGAATGTGGTGCGAACAACAGCAAAGTGATACAAACAAATGCTAATGTAGAGGACATTGGTCCATTTTTCAGAAGTCACTATATGGTAAGGATTGTCAAAAAAAAATGTCAAAGTTATGATAACTTTGCAAACAACTCTGCAAACAAACATGGCCTGGAGTATCTTTCTTTCTTTGAGTGATGCCTCTGAAAACTATAAGGTTACTTGTCCATAAGAATTGTGAGGTTCTGGCACATAATTCACTTAAAATGCAAATAGTGCTTCTTTTCCAGATACTCATTCAAACAACAATAGGGTTTTCCACATGGAAGTGAACACACATTACTTCAAAAGCATTAAAACATCCCATTTACTATGGTGTAACGGCAGAGGTTGGGTCATTAGCATCACAGCGAAATGTCAGAATATACTAGAAGTTTTGCGGTCATGAGAACCATCGCTTTACAGAAAAAAGCAAAGTCCACAATATGTTTAAAATACTAAGGGACGCGACTGGCAGAACAGGGTGGGAAAATAAATTTGGTTTGTTTCTGCTTGCTATTTCTACTTTGCAGCTCAAATTTGTCTGGTAGTTCTTCTCTTCTTGCAATGACCTTTTCGATGCAATGCCATTTTAGCCTTACTGACTCATAACAGCTCTGCTTGATGTCAAACTGGAATATCCCAGGATAATCCAGGGGTCTGGATTAGGCATTTCTCTGAGTCAGACTGGAAAGCACTTCTCAGGTCTTGAGACTCCATGTTACCATTACAGAGTAAGGCATGAAAGAAGCAACAAGTAGTCATTTACCTTTCAGATTACTTTTAACCTTCTGTTTTCACTTCCTCCATAACAGCATTTCTCATTTTATGCTGAAAAGGTTCCACTTCATCTCACTTCAGAAGTGACATCTTTTGCTTACTGAATTAGTAAAAGAGTGTTTTAATGTAATTGTTGAAAGTGGTTTTCCTTCAAGACCAAGCACCTTATATAGTTAATCCTCACTACAGAATATTTACCTGCTAAATCTGATTTGATAATTATTAAAGTATGAGTGACTTTCTGAATGTGCAATAAAATAGAATTATCAGTCACACTGCTGTCTGAGATAGAACAGAATTTTGGCGCTTCTCCTGCTGCACTGTGAAAATCCAATATACTGCACTTAGCTTCCCTTTTTTATAGAGTGAAATATTTTAAATTCAGTCAAACCGGCCGTAACTGCAGGGGGAAGCTTTGTGTGTATGTACTGCAGCAACGCAAAACCATTTCTGGAGCTGCAGGGATAGACACACACATCTCTGGGACACTCAGTGCTGGCACCACTGTGCATTTTTCCAGTCACTATTAACTGTTCTTTCCCAGCATCTTCAGCCACGTCGTGTCCTCAGATCTTGTTCTGGATTGTGACTTGCTCAAATGGACTTTTTTTTTTCTGTCTTTCAGGAGCCAGATGGCACCAATCAAGTTGCAAGACTGGGTGAAAAGTACAGCTTTCTCCAGAAGTTCTGTGTTATTTAACTGGACCAAATGTTTACAGAGCACAACTGTTTTTTTCCTGTCATTTTTGTGCACATGTGAAATATTTGACATATGCCTTGTAAATCATACATTAGGATTTACTGGAATTTCTGTCTTGACCGCTTAAGTGACATTAGCTGGACTTATCATATTTTTTTTAAGAAGTAGTTCAAACTGGTGCAGTTGTTCTTTGACTAGGGAGCGACTGAAAATAGTTGTGGGAAGTTTCAGATTCTTTTTTGAACAGCTGTAGATGAATGGACAGTAGATTTTTGAATAGTAAATTTCAGCTTTTTTTCTCATTGTATTTTGAAACTTTTACAATTTATTTAAAAACTCTCATTCTGAAACGAAAAGTGGAAAATAAACATTTCAGCATGTTTAACATGGTCTGTGTGATGTTTCGGGACTTGCCAAATAGAGCTGTCATGATTTTTTGAATCATTTTAGTGGTGAGGTAGGAAAAACTAAATGGCATTTCAGAATAACTCTGAAGATTTTTATTCAAGATACGATGGGCAAAAATCCAAGCAACCCTCATTAGTAATTCTTTCAGAGAAAATTTTCTCCTTGAATCTTAATGTGTACTTTTGAGGTAGGTGACTTCGAGCACCTGTTTAGGGAAATTTAACGGCCTCAGCTATCTGTGTGATTTCTCTCTTAGTCTAAGAGACACGGTGTTATATACAGGTATACCCATACACATAATTTATGTTTGCATGTAATTTGTACTGAAGTACTCAGGGATTACCTTTACCTAAATGAAGAGTGGGATTAAGTGAACATATGGTGTTAAGAAAGCTGGAAATAAAATCCCCCTACATCTTACTCTGCCACCCTTGTATTGCTTATTAGAGGATTACTTGTGAGGCTGCGTGGACAAGCTTTCTGAGGAAGGAACTGACAGGCATAAAGTTTCACGGGTTGGTACTGGTTACGAGGGAAATCCTGCAAAATTATACTGCCTAGGTGAAAGGTACTTTGTCTTCTGTTAGAGTCTTGAAACTCATTTTTCACTTGTACTGTATCAATATGTACATGCAGAGAAAGAGAGGACCTAGTGGTTTCTTTTCACTCATCATCATAATTTGGCAGGTAGCTTTTCTGCAAGTCAGACTACAGTCATAACTGGATGCTGTCTTCTTATTAAATAGCTTTTTATAAAGGTGACTGGAAAGCTCAGAAGCCTACAGTAAATTGACAGAATTTCAGCCAGAAAATCTATTAATTTACTTCAAAAAGTTATTTGTGACATTAGATTTAAACCCCACAATTTTCCTGATTATTTACCTGACAATTAGGCTTAAAACAGACACAAAAAACTTGCAACATCTATTGTATATACCAGCCAGTAGCAAACTTAATATCACAGTGTGAAAACAGCTTCAAAGGACAGAGCCCATTGTCCTCCAGCAACTGTATGCCCGTGCATTTAGCTGCTGTAGTCAGGTCATGCTTAGAAACCTCAGCGAGTTCCTCCAGACCATGGATTTGGAAGTCACCTTGATCATATTTATCTTCCCAGAGCTGTACGTACGCTGGGTTATTCTGCAGCCCTGCGGCTTCCTCCAGATCCTCCCGGAGGTCCATTCACATTAACCAATTTGCTGAGTAGACCCTCTTCGCATAAGTTTCAAATCCTTATAGTCTAATCATTTCTTCCACTTCTACTGACCAGTTCTCCTCTTCTCCTCTAAGTACAAATTGTCTTCTTGTTTGTGTCCTAAAATAAACTCCCTGGACAAATATATAAAGCCACTGCACGATCCCTTACAGCCCTCTTCCATATGCACTCCATTTTGACATCTGTGAAGTTGATAACATCACCAGAGCAACCAGTAAGAATATAAATGCCTCAAAATAGCAATCTGGCAATGCTTACAGTGCACAAAATCAATGTGTGCAACTGCCTGGTTTTATCTTTGCTATCCTTGCCCTTCCTTTCCCATTTCCTCCACTGGATATTCTTCCACTTTTTGTATGTGTCAAAACTGACTGTCAGCTCTTTAGGAAGATGTAGATCCCCTGTTACACACGTAGTCTTTCCAGGGACTCAGCCCTGCTAATTTAGAAGGGAGCGGTGGTGGTTGCAGCTGTGTCTCCTTTAAATAGTTTATGAGTGGTGCTCACTTTGGTTTCTTTTTGTTTCGCAACCAACCAGAAATCAGCCTGAGCAACCTCCCATATGTTCCTTGTCTTTTGTTTGCTTGGGTATATTTATTGTATGGGTTTACTCAGGATCCAGCTATGACTATGTCATGGGTTTGTTCTGTACACTGTCAAAGACATGAGACTGAGCCCAACACCTGTGTTTAAAACATTATAGTTGCGTCTGGAAAGTCAGAAAAATGGAAGTATGATCTGTTCTGAGCTATTCTTACACCATTGTAAACAATTTTAGCTAGCTAAATAGAAATCCTGCCACTAAACACAAGCGTCAAATTGCAACCAGATCCTCAGCACGCCAAGACCACATCAGTGCAGTTCCAGATTTCCCTTTCATTGAGTAACCCGGCAGTGCCTCGTGTCAAGCAGCTGACAGCAGGGCTGTTGTTGCTGCTCCCTGCCCATCTGAGTGCTCCTGTGCAGATCCACCTGTCTGGATGTCACAGCGGACTCGCAGGAACCCCGGGGTACACTGAGGGAAGAAGCATCACTTCTCTTCCAGGAGATAATGTACCTAGAGCCTGAATTACTGCTGGTCAGAACGTTGTGTGCAGGACAGTGTAATTAAGATGTATTGAAGCTCAGACCTACCCCTTGGAAACGAATGTCCTCTTACTTTCAAAAGACCTCAAAGAGACAAATCCTCCCTCTGCTACACCCTTAGGTCTCCAACATTTTCCCCAACCCCACCTTACCCTTGCTCTCCGAAAGGAACGTCTGATTAACTTTCTGTTTCTGTTGAGCCTGTGTTGAGACATCTTGGTCTGCAACATCCACACCAGTGCAAACATTCAGACTATTTGCAACCTTCCATAAATGCTTCCCACTTCAAGAGTTCAGGACCCAAATGACTCCCCAAGTGTTGGTGTATTCATTGCCTGCTTTGAACCTGAAGAATCCACAGGCGGCAAGGAGACGTATGCAGGCATCACATGCTGCTAATTCTCTCTGAAAGTCTAAGATTAAGGCTAAGATCACTAAAAGCCTGTGCCATTATATGAGTATCAATCAGAGAAAGGAAATTTTTGTAGCATTTATAGCTCTAACATATATGAGAGTGTCCTAAGAGGAACGTATTTTTGTCACTCTAACTAATGCTGAACTAGTGTAAGATGTCGGGGTTAAAGCATGGTTGTTTTCCTTTGTATTAGTTGTCCCTCCAGCAGGACTATATGTTTGAACAGTTGGTACATTCAATCTAGCACAGACCCGGCCTGTTGTATCCTGCTACATGCACTCCTGTTCCTTTCTGATCAAGCGTCACATGGGATCGGCACAATACATCTAGATTAGAGTGCAGAAACAGTGATCATTTTTAATTTTCTAGTGTCATTTAGTTTGTGATACAGCCCAAATATGGCTGGAACCCAGTGTGTGTGTTTAACTTTGCCTTTCCCACTGAAATGTGTCATCAGTACTAAAGAGAACAGATCTGCAGCACAAATTCCCTTCTAAGTAGTAAATGCTGGATAAAAATCAGATGACTCTCTCTGTAAGGAACATTAAAAAATGTTTATGAAATTATTTATTTTGCGTAAAAATAAAAAGGAATATTTTAAATTGGTGTGGTTTTGTTGTTTGCTTCTGCAAAATTAGCCTTAAATGAATACTTAGAACAGCATGCAAACTAGGGCTAGAAGGGAGGAGGCCAGGGGTGCTGCTCAATGGAAGTGGTGTTCTGCTAAAGCTGGAGCAGAACTGCCTGAAGCTGGAAAAGGTCTCAAACCTGGCTGCTTAAAGTTAGGAATCTATGTGTCAATGACTCAATAAAATGGCCTGGTTTTCCAAAACGGTTGGCAGGCACCCACATTTCTCATTGAAATCAACAGGCATTGCATATGCTTAACACCCTGGAAAATCAGGCCACTTATATTTAGGAGTTTAAATATGACATTTGGAGCTTAAATTTCATCTCCTAGAGTTAAAATACCAAGCCAGAGTATCTGAAACCTATTTCAAAGTAGGATGTCTGATCTAATGGTAGAGGTTACAGTTAATTAAGAGAAATTATCATTATGCTGACCTCCCACCGCCTCTGAAAACATTACCCCATAGACTGAGACCCCTTAGCTGTCTCCTAGGTTTCTAGCAGAGAAACTTGTTCCAAGAACGCTTCTCAGGAACCCTTCTGACAACCATGTTCTTCATGGATATGAGCCCCAGTAGTCAACATTTTCACAGGCAAAACCATATCTGAATGCAATTGTTGTCAAAAGAAGCATTTTGCTATTCTTCCTGTTTGGCTTTGGATTGTAGCAGAAAAAGTGGCGGTGCAGCTTCTATCCAGGGCAGAGGTACCATTGATTGGCTCCTCCTGAGGGAACAGAGGGACAGGCCCTGGGTCTTTGTTCTCACTTTGCTCTGGAGAAGAATCAAGGGCCACTTCCCTTCAGTCCTTGGGATCCTTGTGCCTGCATTTGTACTGGGGAAAATCGTTATGCCACAGGATGGAACTTGGCTCCATCCTTCTGTTTGTTGCATGGTGCATGACAAGTGGGTGCTAGTAGCCGCAGCAGAACCGTGCCAATCACCACCATATGTTAGAGTCCATTCTCTCACTATGCTGGGCTATTACTTCACACATTAATCAGAGCATCACACACAGCTCTGCTCACAGCTGCCAGCCTTTATGGACGCAGAATCTCAGTCTTTGCTCAATACTCTGGCCTGTGTTAGGGTATTGTGGGTACCAGCGAAACCACAGGCGAGTGTCTGCAGTGTCTCAGGGCCCAGCAGCAGCGGTGCAGCCTTGGTGATGCAGAGACTGTCCTCTGTAGCTAGTTTAAAGCTAAAACTGCACTCACAGTGTTTCTGGAGGCTCAGTGATGCTCCTGTGTCTGCATGGATAATAACAACTTCCAGCAAGTAGCCCATTCATTTTGCATGATAGAAAATAAAAAGTCCCTTAAACAAATTCAAGCTCTTTCAAATAATTTATCTCATCACGACTCCTTATTTTTAAATGTTCTGTCAAGCAGGAGATACCTACACATGGCATTTCCTGTTTCTGTTTATTTCCCCCCAGCCCCAAGAGCTGGTGGTCACAGATCCCTCTCCCTGATTTGTCTGGTGGAAGGGAATTGAAGAAAATCACTACAATGCATGCTGTATTTCTATGCGGTTAGAAAAAGGAGTTAAATGGCAAATACTGCAGGGAGATTGCAGGAATCTGAATGCTATTTTTAAAATAACCATTTGGACAATGCCCATGGTAGAAAGCCCTTTATTTTCTAGAGGGCAAGACTTCCCCAGTTGTGTAAACACGCGCTCAGAAGGCAGCTGTGTGCTAGATCACCACTGAGCTATCAGCAAGTGGGGACGGCACCCTGCGAAGCCCTGGCTCCAACCCACTTGAAGCAAGGAAGACCCTTTCTGATTTGAGTGGGCTGCGGACCAGATCTTGCCCGTGAGCAGCAGTGAATGTGTGTGTGACCCAGACTCAAGAATGAGGTCTGCTGGGTACCTTTTCCAGGTAAAGACTGAACACCGGTGGGGACCAGGGTGACAATGAAGGCTCCGCAGAGCAGCCCCTGAGCACTGTGCGTGACTGTAATCTGCCTCAAGCCACGACCTGCATCTTCAGAAATCTTTCTGACACTGAGTAATTTATCCTTTCAATACAGCGAAAACTGACTAGAGAAGCAGGGTTGCATTTGGAGGTGCTGAAGAGCGGGAACCCCTGAGGAGTATGAAAAACAGCTGAAGTTGTACCTTCTCTGAAAACCCTGGGTTTCTACTTACTTTTATCCACAAAGCAATTTTGTCTGAAAGCCAGAATTAAAACTCAAAAGTTCCTGGCTTAGACCAAAACCCCATTGTGGGATAGTGTTTCATTATAGAAGTTATTTATCTACCGAAACTATTTAAAGACAGGAAGTGTTATCTGTGGCTAGGATTAATCATCTCTGTCACACAGCCTGTCTCCCGAATGAGAGATTAATGCAGAGTATAGCTTCCTGACAGGCAAGAAGCATGGTAGGGATTTTGTTAATTCTGTGGTAAGAAGCAAAGCCAAGGAAATTGCACAATGCCTGGCATGTTGCGACACTGTCCGCCAAAAATATCTCAGCTGAGACTGCTCATTGTGCCAGACGCAATAGACAGAAATGGGCAGGGAAACCTCTATCGCGCCCCAACATCCAAACCTGCTGTGCCGAAAAGGGAGAATGACCAAGATGTTGGACATTCAGCAGAGAGGAGGCAGCTTCCACGCTTCCTGCCAAACTTCTGTGCTCCCTCAAGAGAAAATGAGAGTGCAAGAAAAGCAGGGCACCACAGGGAGATAGAGCGGACACGTGGCATGGCAGCACCGCCGATGCTGGCGGAGGAGCAAAGACAGAAAAGCAGAAAATGCGGCGTCGTGAATTGGCATTTGCTGCCCTGTGTGCTCAGGCAGCCCTGGGCGCTTTGACCACACACAGCGGGCACACAGACAGGGCACGGCCAGGCCTGACCGCGGAACATCCTCCCCGGGCTCCCATCACGCTGCCAAGTCACAGATATAGTGCACTGCCCTTTGTGCACACTCACAGGGGAGGGGAACTTGTGACAAAGAGCCAGAGTAAGACCGTACTTGCTTAACTTGAAGGAAGGAGGTCATCACACGCATCTTTTGTCTCCCCTGATGAAGCTGCCTCGTCTGCTCTGCTGTTTGTATAGCCGTCTACACAGCTGAAATATTTGCATTTTTTTTCCTGGGCTCTGCAGCCAGTGCTCCACTATTTGAGCTGGTAAGATGCCAGACTCTTACTCAGTTGTAAGAATGAGCTGGTGATCCAGTCAGCTTTATTATGTTATTGTCGGCCACAGCAGCAAGATAGCAAACACCACCAGTAAGACCATCAAAGAGAACATTCACTCTTAAGAATAAAGAAGAATAAGCTGTGTCATAAATTACACCACAGATCTATTTCCAGCCAAAAATAATATCTATTATTATCAGAACATGTACGCTAGAAAAAGGTCAAGGCTTGACCTGCTCTTGTCGGATGATATGATGTGCTGGTGTTAGTAATGATATGATTGAAGCCATATGGGATCTCCAGAAAATGATGTGCTAATTATGCGTTAATGTGATCAGTTCATATGTGCCCACTGACTGGCTCTCTTAGTGCTGCTGTACAGTTTATTGCACAGCAGATCGACTAGGTGTGAGAACTTCAGAGACAAATACAGGAATTTGGTATTTGAAGAAGAGGAATCTGTGGGCTGACTCGCTTTTTTTTCCACCTTAAAATGGTGATGGGGCTGTTAATTTCAAGTGATAATTATTCCTGTTCTGGTTGGGGAGAAGACCGTTTTCCAGGTATAAGACAATAGATCACTGTCTTGTGTGCTACAGCCTGAGAGTAACAGAACAGGATCAACCCAGGGCAAACATCCCCCATTTATCTTAGCAGGACATGCAAAGATTATTTTTAATCCTTTGAGTGCTTTGTACCTTTAAGATGGTATTTCTGAAACCAAGAAGCGCTCAGTGTAACATTAAGTATTGATCACTTACAACACAGCTTACACTCGAAGTGGTTTTGTGGTACACTGCTGAATTAATGCAGTTTATACTTTCACTCTGCTCTTCCTTAAAGCTCTCACGTTTCAATGAACCGACGGGCAGCTCAGAGCCCTGACACACTTGCTGTCCTCGGTCGTCCTTACGCAGCGTTCGGAAGGGCTGGGCGGTATCCTGCATCCCTTCTGGTCCCTGATGACACAGACTCAGCCACAAGCCGCGTCGGAGCGGGCAGCGAAACGACAGCGATCTCACAATGAACGTTCTGATCGGCTGCCCCGCTCCAGTAGAACCGTCTCATGCATTCGTTACATGTCCTGTTTGGAGAGTGCACTCAGCATCTAAAGGCACTCTCTGGCAGCTCGGCTTCACTTCATCCTCAGCATGACTAATGAAAATAAGGTGGATCTTCTACACTACAGTAGACACGACAACTGACACTGTGCCTCAAGACACAGCTGGCCTTCTCCGTGTGGTTTTTCCCCTCTGTGCTGCTTTAGTCTTTTCATCCAGCTCCTTATGGGCAGCAGACTGTGTGTTTCTCTGCAGATAGCATTGTTCCCTGCCTTTGAAGTGCCTGCATGTTGTAGTTTGCTCTTTTCTTCACTCCTCCCTGTGTAACTAGAGGGGCGGATGCTTCCCTAGATAAGGACTGGGAAATGGCTGAGTGTACATGTCTATGAAACATAATCAAACAAAATGAAAGTTGGGACTCACCCTTGAAATGTCACTGCAAACATTTTTATGCATGCGAGTGGCTTAGTCGGTTTCAGAGAGGCCGCTCTTGTTCATAAAGGATATCTGCGTGGAGGAGACAGCATGATGGACACTCCGTTTATTGTTATAATAATGTAACTAGCTTGAGGCTGCTAGGAGATCGTGATAAAGGATGTCTAAGAAAGATAGCGAGTTCATAAAGTGTTTCATTTTAAGGCATGTAGAGAATCATTAGCAGAGCAGCTGCAGCTTTTTATATCATTTTGTAATGCATGTGATGCGGCATTTTGAAATTAAAACCATCTTTGTGGCTGACTTTTTGTCACGTACATCACGGCCAACAGTCCACCTTTTCCAGAGCTTTCCCCGACTGAGTCTGCACAAAGGCTCGGACACCTCTGAAGGTTAAAGCCCTTTAAAGTGTGAAACGGTTTCCCAAGAAGAAAACGAGGTGAGTTTGCCAGACTGAACTAAGCAGCTCTAGGGAAGGAGCAGCCCGTGTTTGTGCGTCCCTGCAGCGAGACATTCCCAGGCGTGGCCCTGGCAAAGCCCAGTGCCCGTGTATTTCTGGAATGAATGCAGCTGCCTCCGCGGCCTCTCGCTCGCACATCGCAACGCTGCAAACCATCCCAGGGGAAAGTAATCTAGGACCTTTTGCTCTTAAAAAAGAGACCCCTGAAGCTGGAGTCACTTCAATAGAGAAGAAAAGAGCCTTTCGACTGAAGAACAGGACCTGCAAATTCTTTACACTTCCACTCCTCCAGGAACTCCTGGATATTTCGCCTCAGCCATTGATTCTTCCAGGCACAATCCCTGTTAATTTAGAACTCATCCTGATAGCTCTAAACAAAAAGATGGGCACATGGAAGCACGTAGCTGTAACACAACCTCTAGGACACAGAAAGGGTAAAGGACTCCTGCCATTAGATTCAGCCACAAAACCTCCCTTCTTCCACCAGAGACACAAAACAGGCTCCAAATCGTTGTTTGAACTCTGGAAAACCACTGAATCATTTCTTGGTTTAGTCTCCTCATCTCTGAATAAGGAAACCTTTTTGCAGAGAGGGGTTTAGCTTAGGGATCCGTGGAAAGCTCCTTCTACTCTGAAGGAAAATATGGCAAGCGTATGACAATGCTGTTATACACAAATAAAGCCGCACTAAGCCTGCTCCCCTGTAGTAGGCTTGTAAATAACCATCAGCTTCCAGTGAAGATACTAAAATCAATGATATCTCCACACATACAGGAAGGCCCTTTTGAGGCTCAGCCACTAAACACGACCTTGTAAAAACACTACATTCCTGCAAAAAAACAAGTTAGGACACTGATAAGCGCTGCTGGAAAATTACACTCGATCAGGCAGACTGAGAAGCATTAGACTGTTAATCTCTTATCCCTCCAAAGATCCCATCCTCTTGGAAATGAAAATCCGTCGTTGCAAAGGCAGGGAATCCACCTTTTCAGTGGATTAACTGCTGGCTACCTAATGTCTTTTGTTCGTGTGCCAAAGGCTGCGCAGGATAGTGCCCTCTCTTCTCCCTCCCCAAGCACTGCTGCGGATAAAGCGAGTCACTGCCTCCCGAGCGCTTCTCCTGCCCGCCGGCCATCCTGCCCGAGCCACCTGGGAAACCTGCCGCTTTACCCCCCTGCAGCAGAAGGCAGGTTCGTACAGGCTCTGCCCCTGCGTATCTCTCTCCCCCTTCAACTGCAGTAATACCTTCGCCTGATATTTTGGTTTTGGGGGGGAGCTACAGACCAGCACGCACCCTGCCCGGGGCTGCGGGGTGAGCGCCAAGCACCCCATCGCTCCCTATGCGGGTGCTACACAGCTCAGGGACACCGTGTGTCCCTTCCCTCACCTCGGCCAGGCTCATTCCAATCCCCACCCACCCGCACCTCGATCTAATACCTGGCGTTTAGAGCTGACTGCCTTGCGAAGTAAATGGGGCAGGTTATTTGGGAGAGGCCGCTGGGTTGCGATTGCAGTTTTTCACGTGCTGAGTCACCCCGGCAGCAGATTTCAGCTGCTTCTCGTTCGAGGGAGCGGCACGCAGCGAATTAAAAACGCAGCGTGCGCTGCCGGAATCTTACACAGCTGTATTCAGCAGCGATGAGTGGGAGTAACAAGACAGTCAAATTACAGGGGGTTCTACTACGAAGGCAGAAATTCAGGGGAAAAGCTTTTGTAGAAGCGCTTAGTTCAGTTCTCCACATGTGCTTCAGCGAACTGGCTAAATATAGAACACCCAAACCATTGGAAAAGCAGAGGAAATGGAGACCCAGGAAAAATAAGCCACTGATAGTGATTCAGGAAATACTTCTGAATTAAACCATTTCCGCTGTAGCCTTTGTAATGTTCTCAGAAGACCACAGTTGTGTAAAAAAAAATGAGTCATTCCTGGGCTTGAGTGTAACACTGGCTTGATATGGTTGACAAGGGATCGCAAGGGATCTGCGCTGCAGCCGGGTAAACTGTGTTTGTTTTCACAGACGTGTATAAAAATACACATCCCTAGAAAATCAAAGCAACAGCCACGACAGACCGAAGAATTTCCATAGGAGACAGAGAGCCTAATTCCCTGGGAGCCGGTGACCCCAGCTGCTCTCGGAGCTGTGAACGTCACTCGCTCTCAGGACCTGACCCAGGAGAAAGGAAATCGGGCCTGCATTTCATTATTTTGGCACAACGGACTCCAACAGCTGCAACCTGGGTTAACGAACTGCAAGTCAACTTCCAGAGGCACAAACCGCCTCAGTCCTCCCTCAGAATCAGGCACCCCGAAAATCCATCAAAACTGCCGCAAAACCAAGGTCCTTTGTATGTGGCTAAAGCTGCTGAAGTGGAAGAGATAGCCTGAGTAAACATAGGTCAAATGGGGTTAAGCTTGCTTTCTTCAAAGAGTTCTCTGGAAAGGATTATGAATCCAGCAGCAGCACTGGGCATCAAATGTGCTCAGACGTCTCAGCTGAACTCATGGTATCTTCCAGCAAAAAGCTTGTTTTTTGTTCCTCTAAATGCACTTGTTCTTGTAGATGTTTATGGGACTTACTGGCAATTGACATTGGAAAAAAACCCCACACTTCTAGATTTGTGTTTGTTGAAAAGAGAGAAGTTTTTACTGAAACATTTGCCTCTGGTTTTCACAGAAAGGAAATAGATCATTTTCTACCAGATTGGAAGTTCTGAAAGTGCAGCCTGTTGGCTGACTAGCTGGGTTCACGGTTACAACCCTGTTTCATTCTTCCTACACGGCCCTGCAAGTTCTGAAGGCAAAAGTTTTTAACCTCTAAACAGTCTTGGTTGTAAACGTAAAAATTCTGTCCCTTTAAATCACCTTAGCCTGGTATCTCACTCCAGTTTACACCAACAGGATTTCAGGAGAGGGCGGCTGAGCTCTGTTTAGTCTTTTATGACCTTTAAGATGAAGATTTTAAATGTTTTTGTAAGATTAAAAGAAAAGATTTGTAGGGCTAACCAGGGGATTTGGAATACCTAGTTCCAATGAACAAGATTTGAGGCAGTAATTTCCCACAAGGTGACTTGGAAATGCCTTCCAGGCGATGCAGAACCCCCTAAATCTGGGAGATTCCCCCAGATGAGGTTTGTGCAGCTCCATCTTCCCCAGCCCAGCTCGGTGCTGGCTCAGCCCCGGCAGGAGCCGAGATCTCAGGGCTTCTCACACGCTGTTGCGAGGCAAATTTCACACCGTGGAACTAGAAAGTGCTTCAGATCACACCATGAGCTTTGGAATAGTTTAATTTCGTGTTTTGTTTTTTTTTCTACTGAGATCTATTAATTAAGACATTTGACTAGACTGGAGAAAACAAAAAGGAAAATAGACTCCAGGGAACTATCTCATCTTAGTTGGGAAAAAGAGCAAATTAGCTCATGGATGACTTCTGTCTTTTTTTCCAATGATATTTGCTCTTTAAAGGCTTGGGAGTCAGTTTCATGTTTACCAAAATAAAAGCCAATATTACTGACATCAAAGGCCTTGTAAGTAATTTAAGAAGGTGTGCAACAGTTTTCTTCTTCAAATAGTCATGGATTACATGGCCCTGCATGTGAAATTTCTCTGGAGAGAATGGCACAACTTGCAAACTTGCCCTAAATTTCCAGCACTTCACTCTGCCAAGGGCAGATTTTCTTTAAAATACGACGCTTGAATTTAGTAACGAGCAGCACACGTTAAGAACTACGAGGCCAGTTGCCAATACACTCCCTCCCAGTGAGATGTACTGTATGTGGTGGTGTTATGTGCCTTGATTACCGTAGCATGGAAAGGTCCCATGACAATGTCTGTGTTATCTGGTAAGAAGTGCCCAGGAACCAAAACCTTGAGCGATATTCAGCCCTGGCGTAAGCACCTGCATCTTTATTTTCTTTGGTTATATATTTTGCAGCCCGGAGTAGAAGCCTAATCAGAGCTGCCGATCCTCACTGCTTATATAACAACTTTCTCCACTCCCCCTCTCCTTCTGTAGGCTTTACTTTCACTAAAAAAAAAAGAAAAAGAGGATGAAATATTCTAGAAATGCAAGCTGCCTAAGCCTGGCTACCTGTTAGGGGATATGGGGCAGTGGAAGATTTCAATTTGTGCAATCAGGGCAAGTATAGACCACCTAAAGACATGTACGTTCTGTCTGATGGCACTAAGTCTGTGTCTGGCCATAATTAAATCAACGTACGATGTGTTTGGCACATTATTTGTGGCAATTTTCTCTTATCTTTCTTGCTGTTTGGACTCAGCGTCTCTACGCATCTGACTGTTTTTAAACAGCCAGTGGGTGATTTTCTACATTCCTTCAGCTCTCAGAGTTAGATCACTGGAGCTATTTTCCTTGGATGGGTTTCATGCATATGGACTGTTGACTGCCTTCGCAATCTGGTTTCCTGCCGGCGTGAACATTTTGTCAAGGGATCTCTCTCCTGTAGCGATGCAACCGCTGTAGGTGTGTGCTGGGAGGTGTCTCTTTAAGCGTCTTTTATGAAGTAACTGGAGTTGTTGAAGAAAAGGAATTCAGGCTATTCTGAAAACAGCCTGTACTGTCAGTCGCAAATGTGAGATAAACTGCAAGCTCAAATGTCTGCTTTCTTGTGAGAGTGCTTAGTAATACCATGGAAATTCGGTCAGTGATGAGATGAGAAAGCCCCTGGTGCCAGCAAACTGGGGAAGTTCACACAATGTGGCTCGATCGTTCTTGCTCTTTCGTATTAGAGATAAAGAACTCACAGTTTTGCGAGAGTCCTAGTAGATTACATGGTTCTCAAGAAATTAAAACATCCAGCGAAAGTGAATCGGCCCTAACTGCTGCTTTTCAGGGAGTGCTGCCTTCTCCTCCCTCTTCTCTCCATCTCACAAAACCAACATGGCCAAATTTATGATTTGTAGTGAGAGGTCTTAGTTTAAATTTGGAGCCGTAGGAAGCCATTTAAACCTTCAGCACAAGAAAAACTGCCTGACACAGTCATCATGGGTTTACAGGGTAGCACCAAAGCTAGCACACAAAATATCCAGCGTTTCAAATGGCTCATTCACAAATCTGTGTACTGTATTCTGGAGGGAGTCAAATCCTGTTTGCCTTTTGGGAGTTGTCACATTGAAGCCAATTGGATTACTCATTTGTTTGAAGCAAGCAGGATTTAACCCTCCAAGAAAAAAAAAAATTGATTTGCTAAATGAAATGGATTAGTTTTTTTAATATATAATGCTATGTTAAAAAAAAGAGGCATATTTCCTCCTTCTTTCTTTTTTTTTTTTAAAATAGCATTATATATTAAAAAAACTAATCCATTTCATTTAACAAATCAATTTTTTTTTTTTTTGGTGCAACATGAGCAAGAAGCTGAACAAAACTCTTCCATGCCCTATGCAGCTTAATTTTAGCTGCCAGCACCTTTGCCTTGCCATGTTTAAATCGGCATGCTAATGCTAACGGATGCTTTTCAGTACGCAGGTCATACTGGGCTGAACTGTTTCTGGGGGTGAAGCTGCTCTCTTGCTTTGGTGTTTGAGACAGGGTACACCATTTAGTCTCAGATGCAGACTAATTTGTGGCAGATTTAAGGTTGGGCGGAGTTTGTGATTTGGCAGCGGTAGAGGCTGGTGAGCCAACTGCAGGTTTTTGCCATCCTTGGGAAATGCTGAGAGAACAGATCAAGTGTTTGACGCTTTCTTGAAAATGAAATGAAACTTGCGTTCGAGGTCTGGGTGAGCTCTGCATCTGGGTTCATTCAGCACAGAAGGAAACTCTCTGGCAAAGTAGATAGTTAGGCAACATGTCCTGTTGCACTGAAAGAAATTCCATGGCGGAGCAAGGGGAACCCCTCTTAGACAAATCTGGTGGGCAAGGTGATGCCATCCAGGACCACATCCAGGCTGAACGTAACCACCCCATTAAGACAGCTTACCTGGTAGTCTCTGCATTTATACCCTTATGTGGCTCACTAATTTTCCCATTGTTTGCTAGAGCTGTGTTCTACCATGAACTTGCTCCTATCAGAACTCACAGTCTGTCCTGAAACCTGAAATCCTGAGCATAAACTTGGAGCAGTATCTATATCGCACATAACGATTTCCTCTATGGGGCAGAAATAAGTCCTTACAGCCATGTCAGATGGATGATGCTTCTCAAGACGGGGCAATACTCAAATGAGTGAGACGACAGTCTGGCAGAATTATAAGGAGTTATCTTTGGAAGATCCTGCACAGATAAAGAAGTGCTTCTCTTCTGTCAGGATATCTAACGGGAGTTTCACAAAGAGAGGAACAGACTGCAGGCTTTCAGTACAAATGTTTCTGAATCAGATCAGTATGAATCTGTTGCTGATTGCAATGCTATTTTTGAACTCGTTCTTATTCCTTCCCCAATTCAGAGAGACCCAACAGAGGAGTTGCTTCACAGCAGATAGTCTCTTCAAGCAATGCTAAAGAGTTTTGGATGTTATGACAATTCTTACCAAGGCCAAGATTCAATGCAGGAGGGGGCAGCATTTATGGAAAAGAGATTCACACGCACATTAGTTCTCTACATAAATCTGTCTCCTTCCTGAAAAACAGCTGTGAGCTCCACAGACCCAGGATAGCTGTAAGACACAGAGGGATGAGGATTTATTATTTATTTTAATGCTTTAGAAATGATGTTATTTGTCTGCCAAATGACAGACCCCTTGGTGGCAAGGATTTCGTGTTCAAACAGACTGTCATTTGAAGTAGCCTGAAAAGTTTGCAATCTGCTATGCAAATAAGAGAGAGAAATCTTACCCAGAAACAGCTGTAACCCATGAAAAGCAAAACAAAATCCACTCTGGCAAGGAGCTGCCAGTTTGAGTCCAGCTACTACAGTCTGCACAGCAGATTGATAAGCTGCGTTTTCCCCTCCAGGAGACCTCTGTTCTACCCATGCTGGTACCAAGGAGGAGCAGGGGGCATTAACTGAGAAGCAAGTGAGGTCAAAGATGGGTGTTCTGAATGATCAAACTGTGCCACGAGCTAAATTCAGGTTGGTGTAAGAGATCCCTCAGACTACACCACTTTTTCATGCTGCTGCTCAGGCAGCCACAGCCTAAAGCCTCTGTTGCCGAGGAACAGACAGTGCAGGATTGCTTATACCTGGTGCGCTAATTACTTTTGACCAGCTGCTGCTGAAAACATCTGCCCTGTGCTGACAGTCCGGGTTGTGACATCGTCAGACAAGGTATCAGGAAGAGGCAGCTTTCCTTCCGTGAATCTCTGAACACCTCAGAGACGGAAGAAGTTCAGCCAGGAGAAAAGCTCCCATCTTGTCATGACGAGCGTTACCGTGTTGGCCTGTGGACTTTCCACCATTAGCGAGAGGAGGCAGCAGGAAAAGCTTGTCCTTGCTTCAGAAGAACAAGGAAAGCACTGTGTGTGAGGGGCCGCAGCAGCTGGTGGGAGAGAGAACAGAGGTTCTGTAAAACGTGGGAGATGCTCTGCCGGACGCTGCAGTTTTGGGAGGAGAGATCCATGCCCACCCCATCCAGCGCTGAGGGTGCTCCTGGGACAGGCTCTTTGCCCCCACGGGGTTCCCTCTCTCAGCTCTGCTGCCCGGGGCACAGAGGCACCAGATGCTGTAGAGGCAAAGCCCTCTTCAACACTGACCTCATCTGCATTCAACGCCAGACGGGTGCGACGCTGCCTGGGGATTGCATTAAACTGTTTACTTTTTCTTCTAATCTGTCAGAAGGCTTTGCCAAGGTATCTTCGAATGCAACAGAAATGCCTGTTATTCTTGGACCTGACTAGTGTCCTTAGCTCCTGCAAATTACAGGAAGGGTGCGCGACACAGAGTGTGCATTATCTTCTAAAGAGGCTTTTCATTATTGCAGTGCCAAGCTAGGAGAGAGCATGAAAAGAGCAAAGCAGGCAGTGAGTATTATTTGAGTTGTTGTGCTGTTCAAGGCTTGAAAAGAGTTGTGCTGAGCCACTGTCAAATGACCCCTGCTTTCAGTGTGGCCGGGTGGATATCCCCTAGCGCAGGGCTGCTATGCTGAACCCAGCCCTAAATCTTTGAGAAAAGGGCCGCCGTGAAGAGTGACATGCAGCTTTTTTTTTTTTCTACGTGGGAATATCAAGACAGGAGCAGCTTAAAAAAAAGTAGGTCAAAGTCTTTCTATTTTAAGTACTTGTGAAGAAATAAAGAGGTGCAGCTCGTTCGCATTTCAACGTTTGTGAGGGGCGTCACGGTGACGGTGCCGGAGCTGAACTGGCAGCCTCCCCTCCAGGGCACCCGCTCCGCTCCCACTGCCCGGGGAGCAAACACACGCTTGGGAAAATGTTCGCAATAAGTAAGAAATGCTCTTAACAGGTTTTGCTTTGTTGATGCTAAATAACTGCCAGGCTGCTCTGGAATAAAACAAAGCACAGTGCCAGATCAAATGCACTAATAGCAAAATCCTATTAACTCTGCATTTTCTCACCATACAAAGGCTAGTCACGGGGTCCTCGGTAACAGTAGTCTCATTCTGCAGAGCAGATCGTATTTTACATTATTGGGGCCAGACAGCTGATATAAGTAAATGTATCTCCGATCTACCGTATCTACCCTGGTTTATAGTCACTGCAATGCTGACCCTTTGTTAATTGCACACATTACAATTCTCTGGAATTTCTCTTGCCACAGACTGTAATAAAAAGGCATTTTCTGGTGGTGAAAGGTCAGTAAACAGATCTGAGATGAAACAATCTCTTTGTGATTATCGTTAACGCTTTAAGAATGATTTTGTCCTTCCACAAACATAACATACACGGTCTGCCTAGGAGTTTTGAACAAAAATGCTTGTGCACAGCAACTACAAATAAAACAATAAATTGTTTCCAGTTTTAAGTAAAATTGTTATTCCTGACTTTAAGTCTGTCTAACTAATGCAATTCATTCTCCTAGGAGCTGCTGATCGTTACTTTCCTATTTCCTTCACTCATGGCTTGTAAGATCATCCCCAGGGCAATGCCTGTTAATTTGAAATTTAGCCTGGTTTAACTAGCCCCGTTGTTCAGCAACCCTTAGACAGACAGACCTAGATTTCTGGACTTGCTTTTCCTCAAGTCAACTGCAAGTGGGCTGAAGGTGAAGAGCCCGTAACCATTTAAGTGAAATATCAGTTTACGCCCCTCTCGGAGCTGGATGGTTTGGCAGGGGAAGACACGTCCCTGGTGGCAGGGCAGGGGCAAACAGCTGCTCCAGCTTGTACAGAACATCTCGTCTTCCTAGCCGGAGCTGGTCTAGTTTTTCATAGAGCACTGCCACTGTTTCAGCCACATCTGCTGTTCCCATGAGAACTGCTGAACCAGCGCTCTGGGGACCACAAACTCGTGTGTCCCCACGAGAGGCGGCAGGAGGACGAGCACTCTCGGCCCACGTGGCCTGGAGGGGTTGTCCTGTGGCCCACACCGGCCGGCCTGCAGACTGTTTGCTCGTGAGGAGCTACATGACAGCCTGCGACAGACAGGCCAGGAGGAGCCCAGCTTTGAGCGTCAGGATACTCCATGCGTTCGGTGTCTCGTCTTTGCCTGCCAGGATGCTCCCTCCCATTTGTGTCCCATTGTCCCAGAGACACAGAATCACNTCTTCTCAAATTTAAGTGGAACCTCTTGTGTTCCAGCTTGAACCCATTACCCCTTGTCCTATCGTTGTTTGCCACCGAGAAGAGCCTGGCTCCATCCTCGTGACACTCCCCCTTTATATATTTATAAACACTAATAAGGTCACCCCTCAGTCTCCTCTTCTCCAAACTAAAGAGACCCAGCTCCCTCAGCCTTTCCTCATAAGGGAGATGCTCCACTCCCTTCAGCATCTTCGTTGCCCTACGCTGGACTCTCTCCAGCAGTTCCCTGTCCTTCTTGAACTGAGGGGCCCAGAACTGGACACAATATTCCAGATGTGGTCTCACCAGGGCAGAGCAGAGACACACGCGGGACAGGCTCAGACCCTGCGGATGCCTGATACTGTCCCATCCAAACCTGCGTCTGCCCCACCGAGAAAACGTTACGATGCTATTAATATCCTCGCAGCCTTCACGCCCACTCTGTTTAAGCATGAGTGCCTCTTTACGGAGCTCAGGGCCTGCTCCAGGCCTGCGGAAGCCATGCGTGCAAGCGCCCGTCAGACAGCTCGCTGCGCCACGAGCGCACGTAGCCGTTTCACTTGGCTGTCATTTCACTTGGCTGCAGGCTGTTTCGCTCACCCTGACCTCACCAGTGAGCATTTCCAGTAACCACCAAAAATGTATTGTGGCACTACCGAGCGAGTGGCAGAAGCAGACCCTGTGTGAGGAACACACACACTATTCGATAGTCTTCAGAAAGAAAAGGGAGCTAAAATCAGCAGCAGACATTACTACTAAGAGTTCCCCCCTGGATTTCTAACTTGATAGTATGTAATGAAAAGAGACTTTGTAAAACAGAAGGAAAATAATTAGATCCCTTAAGTTTTTTGCTTCTAAATGGATGCACATACTATAAACAAGTATTAGTCTAAGAACTGCACAGGCGTCTGCAATTTCAGAGCCACTTCACATTTCACAAATCACAGAGTCTACTCTGGATTTTCATCAGAAGTATTAGCATTGATTTCTTACTAAACCTCCGTCTAGTTGCATAAGGGAATAAATTTAATATTCTCTTTCCCTGGTTTGGGTTTTAGTCCTTCCATCATGCTGCATGGAGGTATGATTTATTTGTCCTTGTAAGAACCCATAATTAAAGTACAGATTGATTACACAATGTCTGACATAGCTGCGGACTATGCATTGCAAGTCGGTTTTGAACCTAGGGAGTATGACACAGCTGAGACTGCATATGGTTTACTGTTATAGGGAGGAATTTATGGGAGATCCTTGGAAGCAGAAATCAGATTAAAAGAGAGAATTATTATTTTTTGCTTGCCTAAATATGAACATAAGCAAGGCTGTACATAGATTTTCTGCATTAGTCGAGGCAAGGATTATGAACACTTCCTCTAAGTGATGGCATTATTAAACGTTCACTTGACACGTGAAAAGCTTTATTCTGTGATTCAAAAAACAATGACATAGTTATTAGGCCAAACTGACCTGTATTACTTTAAATGTTTGCCACATGCACGGAAAATAATTAAAACATAACTGAATATGGAGCATTCAACTGACATACGAATAGTTCTGAATTCCTTCTTTGAGTTAAAGTTTCAAAAAAGACCAAAGAGTGTAATCAATTTAACAGCAGGACTAAGCCATCAAGAAAGCATAGATAGTATTCATTCAGGCACTGCAAACACATTTGAATATGGAAACACATTTCAGCCCCAGGCTTCCAAGAAACGCTTACATAGGAGGGACTGAAAATGGCTGTAAAATGCCAGCTACCTTGATGGCCTTTTTATTAAGCGAGGAGCTAACCTGAATCTGTTTTGCCTGCAGATCTGGATTTATCCGTGTCGTAAGAAATGACAGCCTTTGGGCTGTCGTGTGGGACTTACTAAAAAAGAAAAAAAAGTAGGGGCTGAATTCAGTTCTTTTCCTGTCCAACACTTGCTGAGACTTTATTAGCCAGCGTTGTTCACATCTGCTTATAGGGAGCACACCGGAGGAGCATGTGATCCAGCTGTTGCTATGGTATCTAGTGGGATTTTAAGAGAACAGTGGCAAGAACCCCTCCAGCTGACACCTGAGTTAAAGAGGCATTGCCAAAAATCATGAGTTGAACGTACTTAACCTTTATGTGTCAGATTTTTCTGAAGGAATCGAGTATTTAGCACTCCAGTGAGAATTAAGAGCACCTGGATCCTCTGGGGGGAAAGGATAACAATACCAATAACACCGTCATGCAATTTATTTTTTTTTTAAATGCCTCCTTAATTTAGCAGAATGACATCTGCTTTAAACTGAGCTCTGAAAACACTTAGCAAGCATAGCTCATCACCAGTGCAAGAGGATAGACACCTAGTTCATTACAGAATCAACGTGTAGGCGAGGGCACGACAACTAAGCACCTTGAACTGACCTTTCCTGGTCTCCTCGTCATTCCTGACAGACTATAGATGGTAGAAAGACACCAAAACCTTGTTCCCTAGGTGCTTCCCAAAGCAATACTGCTCACCCTGATGCCCTGCTGCTGCGTTATGCACACAGCCTATCAGAAAAACAGACATACAGAATGAGGTACACACAAAAATCTGGTTTTGGGGGCCTGTTTTTCCAGCATCTTCTTCAGACAGAGGTTTTCCGAGAGCTGTCAACTAATAAGCAATAAAATCGCAATGAGCGTGTGTTTGGCTGAGCACAATACTCAGCCCTTTGTGAGCCAGCCAGCAATTTGGAGCCTGCGAAGCCTCAGGAGACTGGGCTTTCCCCTTGTTTCTGCTGGTTCTTCCCTTCAGTGGGTCAGTCGGCAATACTGGGATTACTGTTCTGGCTCTGCTGCATGCCTGTGGCCAGCCAGGCTCAGGCTGCGATCATCTGCTTTGTGAAAGTGAAAACGATGTCCTGCACACGGAGCGTGCCTTGCTCTGGGCCCCGGGAGACACCCAGAGATAAGAGAGCACCTATTTGAGATGATGTTGGATTTGATCGCAGAGTGGCTGTGAAGCAGCTGTCCTCGCTCCTGGGGGTGTTTTCTGTTTCTGCCGTACCAGACAGAGGACCAGACATGACACTGGTGAAGTACCAACACACGCGTTGTTGAGTGAAAGCGATCGCGGAATCTGCCTTCCCGACTTGAACACAGATCGTTTGCTCTGCCAAAGCTATGTATTTCTTCTCCCCAGTTCCTTTTGAATATTATAGTCCTCATGAATTAATCAGGAGAATACTTGGTACAGTAGGTGGAGATATGAGAGGCTGTTTATGTTCAGCAGGAACACAAAATGCTTTGTAAAACTAATCTATAAAACAAAGACTTGCAAGACTAGCATGCAGTTTAATAGTTCACTTATACAACTCGATGATAAAATATGCAGAATCCAATACTATATGGCTTTTTTACCCCTGATAGAATATGAATAATTGAAGATTTCTTTTTCAGCCACAAACCTCTTGCCATGACCCAGTCAAATATTGTCATCTCATAATGTATTACCCTGCAAACTAAGCCAGGAGACATCCCACTCTGCACAAGCAGCCCTGCTGTACACATGCGACAGGACAGCAGGGCTGGGCTAAGAGCTTGGATAAGCAGAAGTGGCTCTCATCTGCTTCCAAGATGTTTCTTATAATTGGTCTCTGAAAGTTCACCTGCTAATTCCACAGTAGAGAAAGGCTGTAACTGTTAGTAACACGGGAAGAGGCACTTCATGGCGACACTCCTCGGCTCCGGAGTGCCAACAAGCCGGCTTATCAAAATGCTGATAAAGAAGGAACAGAAAAGGAGTTTGGGAACTTCTGCTGAAGGGCTGCTCAGCACGCCGGTGAATGGAGCGAGCAGGAAGCTCTGCAGTTAGTGATGCTCCTGCCCAGGTCATGCGGGCTCCTCATCCTGCTATTTCATTGCACATTGGCATCACAAGTCCATTTTTCCCCCTTTTCATTGCACATTGGCATCACAAGTTGCTATTTCCAGTCCATTTTTCCCCCTTTTCCTATGTATTTTTGCATCTTTGCCTAAAACAAGCAGAAGTGCCTTTCAATGAAAAAAAAGCTATTTAAGCCATGAGAATTTTCTCTGCCTTCTGCTTCTGTACATCCCATGAACCTCTTCTCCTCTTCCCACATCCTCTACACTTTTATATTTGCCTTTCTGTGCTTCTGTTGCTCAGGCAGCATGCTAATGTGATCTCATCTCTGCTACAGTTCTTAGTCACTTCCTCCTGCCCCTTGCAATTCATTTCCTTTCATTCCCTGCGTGCTCTCTGCAGCCCTGCATATGCAGTGGGCTCCTGCTGCCGCTTCCACATCTGCAGTGGGAGGTTACAAATCCACACAGTGATCCCAGCAGCTCTTGAGTGGCTGTTCAGGGATCTCAGTCCCTCATTATTCCAATGGGCATGTGGAATAGAAACCTATTGACACGGGAGAATGCGAAGGTCTAGACTGGCGTGAGCAAACTAGACAAAGGTGACACTGTCCATGCCCTGTATATCTGCAAATGTCTCTTTTCTAAATTCTCACACACTTGGAGACCAAGGATATTACTCTCAATAAACAATTTGCTTGGAAAATATGCTTTGTAGTCTCGGTGAACATTGCTAAGTTACCCTAAATTATTTCCTTAGTTACATTTTTATTAAGATGACCAGAGTGTCTTGAGTATGAGGAAGGTTCCCAGGGATTAAAGATTAACATCACCAGGGTTTCCCTGGAGATTTCAGAACACGAAAAGGGCAAATTGCTGGAGTACAGAAGGCAAACTCCCGTTACGGCAACGTGTTCACAGCTGTTATGGAGGCAAAGCCTCGCAAAGTGAGGTCAATAAACCAGACAGTAAATCAAGTTTATGAAATGGTGACTAGCGCGACTACATTAAAATGTTATCTGGGAAATGTATGACAGCCATGGATGAAATGACTTTTTTTCTCAGGAAGGCGGGCGAAAGCAGATTGATTTAATCTGTTGAAAAGCAGGAAAGAAACACTGAATACTGATACTTTGGGAACTGCCTGTGGACTAAATGACAGTGAAAGTCAGAGGCAAAACAATGCGTAGTGGCAACACACACAAGGTTCTGTTTAAAAATACTTATGTGACATAAATGGAAATAAAGTTTTGCAAAAGAAGCTTGACCTTGTGGAAAATCCCACTCCCCCCCACTTTTTTTTTTCCTGGTTTATACTTTCTATAGCCCATAGTGTGTTTTGTTTGCCAAATGTACCTACTTACTGCCCAGTGAAAAGCAATTTTTTTTTTTCAATACAGAGAACAGGTGATATTAAGAAAAGATTCTGAGCACGATGGCAGGGAAGTTAAATTCGTTGAATCTTTGTACCATCTTCACATATGGCTTTCAGAATTAGCTCCAGTCAACATACACTTCCGTTTGGAACCTAAATTTCAGTTAGTTCAATTTAGAATATCTAATGGTTAAAATGATAAATACTGAAGTCAGTGAGTCCAATTATTCTCTTTATAAGTACCCTAAATAGGCCTGAAATCTGGTAACTGAACGCGGTGATTTACTTGAAAAGTAAGTGGGCAGCTGGCTGGTTTATCAGAAACGAATGATCCGTCCCCAGCACTGGCCGAGTGCCTCTGAAAGCTCCGACTGTTGCTGTTTTGCCGCGAGATACTCTGAATACAAAGAACAAAGTGTTAAATGGCTGCGTTCCAAGCGCACATGGCAGCGGCTTTGTTATGGCCTAGCTACACACTCTGTGCGGCGGCGCTTTTAAAGTTCAGTAGTGACTTCTGTTAGACCAACGTAATTGGAAAACCGGGCAAGTCTTCTTCCAGCCTAGAAGACAAGCAGTTGCCCTCAAAGCTAAACACAGGTTGAGAACAACTGCTGCGAATTTAATTTTCAAACCTCTCTACCTTAAGATTTGCAGCTCCCTAATAGAGAATTAATTTAAGCTCCAAATTTGAGCGTCCACCTCAAGTTCCTTGATCAAATAATGACAGCCCAAACTATTACTCCGAGTGGCACCAATTCTATCCTCAGCTTAAGGGGAACAGCAAAACACCAATATCTGAATTACACATTTGGTCCCCAGGCTGCATGAAGCCTTTAGAAGAAGCTCTCAAACTTTGCATCCCTAAAAGTAGTAGATGAAATAAAGAGAAACGCGAAGGACAGAGGAAAGAAAAGAGATTTACCAAATGAGAAAAGACATATTAGAGTTGGTTTCTCCTGAGAATGCTGCCTGCCAGGTTGGTATAAAACACAGATCTGCTCACTCAGGGTTCAGGCTACACAACAGCGCTCAGCTAACAGATGTTTCTGGATGTAAAAAGACACTATTGTCTGTAGGACTTGCATGCTCCAATGGTATCTAGCCATTAAAATCAAATTACAGAATCAGGAAGAACCAAATCTCATGTAGCAACATCTGTAGGATCCAGAAGTGAGGCAAAAGCCATTTATAACCATCCTGTTTGTCCTAAGTGCTGTATCATATTACACCAAGGTTTTCTGCAGATGCTCCAAGCACAACAAGGAAACAACAAAAAACAAAGGAGAAAGGAGGCAGCAGAACTTAAAAAACCGTGTTCGGCGACGTCTGCTCTTTACAACAGTCACTATCACGTACACGCACTCACTCGTCTTCCCTGTCTCTCCCAGTCAAAGACTAAATCAGATTCAGCCAGAAGGTGGCCTAATTAGATTGCTTTTATATTCAAGGTAGCACCACCTGGAGTCATTAACACGATAAATTATAGGAGTTCTCTCATGACAGCGCACTACAGTGCTTGATGGAAAGGGGGAGGTGGAGCTGAGTGGCTTTAGAAATCAAGACAGAAGGAATCAGAAGAGCATGGGAGACTTCTGGGGCTGCATCTCAGTGACTCTTATGAAACAACGTTATATATTAAGAATAAGAGGACGGCTTAGGCAGCGAAAAGATCAGAATGGATAGTGTTCATGCTTTATGGACTCATCACGAAGCTTTAGGCTCTAAATGTGCTTTCATTTTCAAAACAGAAGGGGGAAAAAAGGGAAAGATTTCTCAAATATATGATATTTTCAATACCGAACAACACTGCTATGTGGATATCTTATGAAAATTCCTGGATCACATGTAGTTCCTGGCTCTGCATTTCTCTAAGACAGTTCCAGTATGGCAGAGGAGACAGAGTCTTTGACTGTTATTCCAAATCTTCGGAGGTTTGGGAGCCCTTGGATGCTACACAGCAAACCCCTCGGCAGGCACCGGTGATACGGCGTGGCCGACTTCAACCACTTTGGCATGGTCCTATTCAAAGAAACCCCGGCGTTTAACATCATGTGAAAATAAAGCCTTACTTTGATGCATCTACAGATGCATCCAGAAATCAAGCCATTATTCAAAAAACATCCTCGCCAGGGGATGGTTTTATTCACAAAGAGCTCATGCAAAGCACGACTATCAGAAGTCTGACACCTGGAAGAGCAAACCAGTGTGCAGGTCAGCCGCTCTGTATATGAAGCGGGTAAGAACTAGAAAATTGAGGTGGATATAGGACAGTGTCTGAAAGAGAAAGGCACAAATGTAGGAGTGTCCGAGAATGGGGTAGAAAATACCTAGCCAAATTATTTTCAGTGGTATTTTTTTTTTACTAGAAAGCCAACACAGAACTGAAATTCCATATACAAGATATTATACGCATAACTCGAGTTTCCAAATGATGGAAGTATGGGATCTTTTTTTAAGATTCACAAGAGCTGGGTGACCCTGCCACACCTTCCATCATGTGCCAGATGATCATCCATCATCCCAGGCAAGAACAGCATTCTGATTTTTGCAGTGTGGGAGTTGATTTCGATGCCTGGCGAAAAAAAAAACAACAAACCACAACCCAAAACCATATAATGCTTAGGGAAGAACTTTCAACATGAAGTTAATGGTAATGGTCATGAAGATGACACTGGACGCCGAACTCTGCAGCCTGTATCAGGACACGGCGGTGAGGTAAAGAACGAGGCCAGAAGAAGTGGATTTTTAGGAAAATGAGGCATCTTTTCCATGACCAGACTTCCCATGCAGTAAATGATGTGGTGGTTTTGAAAATTATTTTTAAATAAAATGGTGCAAATTAGATCTTTTGGTATTTTGCGTTTGCTTCCATTTCCCTTTGCATCTCCACTGCTAAATGTTAAAGAGTTCGAAATAAATACTAGTCAGCTCCAGCATGTTTGCCAAAGGTATTACAAGGCACAGAAGGGTTGTCATGGAGACAGAAATTCTCATGTGAAGCAATCGAATCCCTAAAATATTTAAGCAACACTTACTCTGCAGGACAAACATGAAGTAGGATATTTGCAACAAGAATCTAGATTGGAATTTCTCACGTTGAAATTAAAAAAGAAAATAAACCAAAACCCACCTCAGGAAGTAAAACCGAGCGGCTGGTAGATGTGTTTAAATGAGAAGAAAATGTGCACAGCCGCTTTCATGTCTACGCAAGGATATGTCAACCCATCACAGAAAAAGGAAAATAGCTCCATCTGTGACATTCACCGGCTGCCTGGCTGAAGTGTCACGACACGTCTTAGAGCAGGTTTCTCTGAGTGATTGGTTCAAACCATCAAGAAGAATGAACTAGATTTTCATTTTGTCTGCCATTTCTTTTTGGGCGACTGCTCAACGTGCTGAGTTGGTAACACGCAAAGGCATAGGGGCCTTCTGAGACGACACGAAAGAGCTAGCTCAAACCAACAAAAATCTAATTCCTACCTAGCACTGTTTTATACCAACCTTTCTCAGACCTGAAATTATACAAGCGGGAGGTGCCAAAGGCATTCTTTTGGTTGGCATCACAATTAAGTTAGTTTTGACCTGGTAATTACATCTACAAGTAAAAAGGTTGTGTTTTGTGAGACAAAAATGGGATAGCTGAACTCCAAGCGTAGCCACCAAACTGTCTGTGTCCAGAATTGCTGGGAAGTATTAGGAAATGAATTTTTACCATGTTTCCAGTCCTTCCCATCACCTCTGGCCCTTATTGCTCCTTTCTGACAGGTTTCTTTTTCTTCCTCTCCTCTCTTTGCACTAAGCAGCAAGGGGAGGATACCAAGGAGCCAGAGGAAAGGAGCAAAACATGGGCTGAAAAAAAAAGGCAAGCAGAAATGGAAATCTGAACAGATGTCTCAAGCAAAACTCCCATGGACCTTCACTGGGATATCTGCCCGAGTAAGGGAGCACGGGGAGGGCAGGAAACGGGCCTAGAGAGATCTTTAAAATCTTGCAGAGCTTGTAGTTAATTCAGATCAAGTGTTCCTGGGGACAGTTTGTGGTAATGAGGAGAATGTACTGAAGGTGTAGGAGGGACACGGTTTTTGCAATATTGCTGCTTTCCCAGGCTCTCCTGAGCCTGTCATTTTGAGAACTATATGTTTTAACCCTCAGGGGAACACCAACTGGAAGACAAAAAGTTTTGGTGTGAGGTAATTTATGGCAGGCCGAATACCACCAATTTATCCATTTGGCCTTATAATAAATCCCCCACTGACTAATGCAACTTCCTAAAGTTACTGATAAAGGAGCCGTGCGCTCCCTGAAAGCACTGCATGGTTAGAGGGCTGCACCTCTGCCAGCTAATTATTATCCACAGCATATATGGTGCAAGCGCCTTGCCACCTCCAGTTGCTAATTGACAGAGATGGGCAGTAAGGAAAAGTTCCCCGTGTGATAACTGGCCTAACCCCACATAAACCATTGACAGGTGATACTTATCACCCGACGCAGGGGAATACGGGACGCTGAGCTTGTCACACCGTGGCACCCCCACAGTAAATCTGTGTCCTCCCTTAATCTTGGCATCCTGTTCCTCTCTGTCCTGCATCCAGCTCCAACTTCCTCTCCTTGTTTTCATGGCTCTGAATGTTTTGAACCCTGCCTCTCCATTTCTTTTTTCTCATTCCTGCTGAAGGCCCCTCCAGGTCTCTCGAACAACATCAAGCCTTTTTTAGCACTGGTGTTTAAACCTCCCAGTAGCAACTTGCTCCTCCTCTTCTTCTCATGCCAAACTTCAACCTCTTCTTTATGCTTATTCTGCTTGACAATCTCTCTTTCACAAAGCATTTGCAGCAATGCTGCTCCCTCAAAATACACAAATGTCTCAGCGCTCATCCTGTTATTTCGCGGAAAGCTCTTAAAAGCTTGAAAAGTCAGCGGCTGTCGCATACAGCTCAGGAAACCGATTGGCTTTTTAAAGCACTGACCTCTGTATATGTGCAGATGAAATGCAAGGATCCGCTTTCTGAGCCGTGCACAATGGGGCTTCAGGGGAGCAGGGTCACACTTGGAGCTGGCCTTAGCACAAAGATGGCACTAATTAAACAGTTATCTAGATAATAAAAACGTAATTAGTTATCAGGCCTAGACAACACATCCAGCTCCCACAAAGCATTGTCTTCTCTACACATGCAAACACTGTAATTTTTGTATTCTGCAGATTCAGTAATGGATCATTTAGTAATAATTTGTTATCTGAAACACTCATGTCCAACAGCAGTGTAGTATCTCATCTCTGCACCTTCAGAAACCCTCAAGAGACGATTAAAAAGCCCCAAGCCCTCAGAAATGTCAGTGTCTGCGAATCCCTTTGTTCTAAATAAAACTGAAGACCGATCTTTTCCCTGAAATGCTCAGCTTGTTCTGAATGCCTGTTTAAATCGAATGCAGATACGCTCTATCCTTTCTGCCAAGGCGAAGACAGAGGAAAGAACATCGCACCATAAGGGCATGCACATCTGCCCATAACGCAAACCCCACACCCAGGTCTGTGATCTGTTGGGCGTCCAGGGGGTGAGGAGGCATTTTGGCAATGCTGCAGCTTGTTGGAAGAGAAAGAAGAGGAGCAGAGAAGGCATGGAGGGCAGGAAAAGGAGAACAGATTTTTCATTATAAGGATGACATTTACAAATACCATTCCCTTTGGGTGAGGTTACATTTAAGCTAGACAGCTCAGACAGTATTAAAACTGAGATGAGGCTTTATTTCTGAAGTGCTTTTCTTCTGAGGAACCTGAAACACTTTCAGAGGGGCATGAACGAAGCCTCAGAGCAGCAGCATGTATGAAGCAATGATTATTCCCCATTTAGTATAAAAATGGGGTATAAAAATGCCAAGAGGTCCCTCGAGGGGTTCAGGGGCATGCAGGAAGCCTGTGGCACTGCACAGAAATACAACCCAGACCTCTTGACTCCTGGGCTTGTACTTTAACCACAGACTCACCCTTCTGCCCTTAAATATTCAAGAAGGTGAAAGCCACACATCACCAACAAGTCAAAGACCTGAGCGATGCTTGCCTTCAATTTTGTAAGTGTATACCTAAAATAGTATATGCATAGACAGGAAGAGATAACGACCTGGGGCATTACATAGTTAAATGTAGTATAAATGGCACATTGGTACTTTTTCATTTGGTGTGCTGCTAGAGTAGGATTCCGAGTTCATTTTTGTTCCCAGCTGGGAAAGGATTTCCAAAAACGAAGTTTGGAGAGGGCAGTTATGCATGTTTGTTGACCTGGACCTTTCTTACTTCAATCAATGACATATTTACAAGAAAAACAAATAAATATGCAGAAGTGTTTTGCACTCTGATGTAGATGATACTACAAGGAGAATGCAGGAGCAAAGGATGAGCTTTTTTAGCTGTAGTAAAAGCTTCTAGAGGGTTTAAAAGAGATGTTAAATTATAACAGAAATAAACAACAAATAAGACTTGAAAGATTGCTTCTTATTGCAGTGTTTGAATGGAGGCACGGCAGCAAAATTCACCTCTTTCTGAAGTGTAATTCTTCAGTGTTAAACAGGAAAGGCTGCTCTCAAGAGGGATTTCTAAAACGAAAAGTTGCTTGTGTTTTCACTGGTTAACGCATAAAATCTGTCTTCTGGCTTCAATTCGCCAGCTTAAAACATCACACAAAGAAGGCAATTTTAGACAAGTCTAAGCTTCCTTCATGACTAAGGAAAAAGAAAAAACATTCAGTCGGTCATGTTTTCCAGTGTTCGACCGCTGCGCAGGTTTGTGTGACGCTGGCTATTTACTTTTGGTCTGAAACAAGGCCCTTCCCAGAGCCTGGTGTGTGCTCTTTACTGAGATATCTTTGAGTTCCAAGGCACAGCTGCATCTCCAGCCCTGTCAGTTTGGTCAGAAGGCATTAGCCTCAAAACCAGGGAGAGGCAGGAAATATTTGCCTCCCCTAAGTGGCTGGTCTTGGCTGAGGACTAGTAACAGTAAATTAAAAGGAAGAGAAAAAGGAGAGACCTCTTGCTCTTCTTTTTGGTTTTGTTTTGTTTTCTAGTATTTAAGGCCTATTTCTCTCACTGCATGTGTGTGTTGAGCCTTGATTTCTAGCCTCGCCATTTTACAGCGATGCTTTAAAAAAACACATCATGGATTCCATTTAATTGCCTGGCTCCCTTAGTGAGCAGTCTCCTGCATTCAGCAGTTGAAACGCCAAATTGAACGAGACACCGGCACTTCAAAAGCAGTGCCTCAGCTCGGAGATATGCAGAAAAAAAGCTAATTTCAGGGCACATCCTCAGACCTGGAAGAACCGCTCTTCAAACAGGGGTAAAGACAGACTCTGTTTTTTTTTTCACTTTATTCCAAAGTAGAGGAGAGCTGCAGCCAGGCTGCCATGGGAGTCCAGTCCAAGCAAATCCTCTGGATTCCAGCCTTCCCCCCACACTGCAGCAATTCTTGGTTTTGTCTATACATATAAGCAACAGGATACGGACCAACAAACGTGCAGGGAGAAGAATCAGCACAAGCCCAAGCTACCAGAACAGCAACGTCCATTAGACAGCTCCCGAGAGCAGAATCGCCACCCTTCGTTAAGCTGTGGCCATTACTTGTTATTATTGCTGAGTTTATATTGCTTCGTTGGGGTTTCACAGTTGTACAGGAGCACAACGGGTAAGGATCTGCTGGGGGATGGGTTAGACTCACTTTCAAATCAGAACTAATCCAGGCTAGGCAGACAGGCAGTTGAGGATCATTTATATTAAAGGGAAAACACACAGTCAGATACATTCAGGTAGCAGCCAACAAAACGACGACTCATGCGTCGCTGACTTCTGAAATTTTGTCCTTTTCCAAAGCCCCGTCCTGACACTGCACTGTGTGATTTGAGGGCTGTACCCTACTTGTGCTTATTCTGTGGGCTGCGGGTTAGAAAACGGTGCCTTTTTGCTGCTCGGGGCCATTCGTACCTTCAAACCTGGTGCTCATTATCGTCCTGCAAGCAGGTGAACCTCTAAGCTGGGATCTCTTGCGGGCTAGTGGCAACACGAATTACTAGATTTACTAATGAGGTGTTACAGGAAACTGGTGGAGGTAATTTGTACAGAGAAGTAATCTGCCCAGATAAAATAAACGTGGAGGCAAATCTTTGTACAAAACACACTGCAAACCTGAGACAAGCTTTTTGTCATATGTTATCTGTTTTTAATTAGGGAATATACAGTACAGGGCAGGTTTTCTAAACAGTGGGTATTTGTCTCTGCCGTATAGATAAAATCCTGTGGCTCCAAAATGGACTAGAACTTCACAAACCTGAACTGGCAGTAAGAAAGAGACTAAAGTCACACGAAGAATGGTCGCTGTTGCGGTGCTGTGACTCACATCACGGAGGTGCAGCAGCAGAGTCCCTTTGGCTTTCCTGACAAGCACTCATTCCCCTGCTAAAGCTACTGCTGCTTGGTTCGGTACCAAAAAGACAGGAAAACCAGGGATCATTTCCTGTGGGATTTGTATTTTTCACCTTAGTAGCGCAATCCGATTCTTTTTAAAGGCATTTGATTCATGAAGTTTGTAGGTAAAAGCCGGTGAATGATATTTCGTTTATGCCTTGCAGATTTAACAATCATTTCCATCACCCTAGTCACCCAGAAAAACCTTCCTCAGTACTGCCATTGGGCAATATTGTTTCCAGAAGCTGCGGAATAGCTAAAATACATCTGCTACCTATGATTATCTTGACGTGTCCTGTTACTCGTATTGCAGCCACATCCAGGTGAACTGGTGCAGATCATGTTTCTCTGGGCTGGCCGGTTCTTGACACAGAAACACCCTGGCCTGAAGGGCTGTGAGAAAAGGAAGAAGCGAGAGTGAAGAAGACCAGGGAGACTTCCAGGCCCAGCTCCTCAGGCTTGTCCTTACCACGAAACGACACAGCAGTGTTTTCCCCTGTTACCATGGCATCCTGCGAACAACTCCAGCGAGCTCGCTAGACGTGAAGCGGGCAAACCTCTAAGAGTTTGGCAGTTCGAATAAACATCTGCAAGGATCTGGCTGGACTTGGGGACAGGCTGTCCTTTGCAAAAGAAACCACAAAAGTTGGTAGAGACACACCCTTTTCCTAAGGTCCTCTGCAGAGTCTAGAGGAGGAGGTATGAGACGAATAAGGCCTATATCCAGAAAAGGAGAGTGGCTGGAAAAAAAGTGTCCCATGGCAGGGAATCCTGTACAGCACAGAAAGGTAGAAGGGATTAGAAAACAAAGAGATGAATGGAGGAGACCAGAGGGAGAGGTGCTCTCTGTTCCACAAAGAATGGGACGCGTGTTGTATTGCAGATGCCAACCTCAGTGCCTTGTGTATGCTGTGTGACGACACAACCAGGGGCATCTTCCCAGGGAACCTCTTGGAAAGGGCAGGTTCTCCTGCAAGATGCTACCAGCTGCAGGAGAAGCAGGGACCACAGGCCTGTGAGCTGAAGATACTAATGATCTGCAGTCTGGGCAAAATTTAGGAGTCCATGTGGGGACCACTGGGGGCGGAAAGAAGCAGATCGAACCCTGCCGGAACATCAAATCACAAATAGCTGGAGCTGTCTGACTTTCCCAAGGCTATTCTTACTTCTGTTCCTAAATCTTCCTATCACAGGTTAAGTCGGCGGAGTGTCAGACGCCTTGCATCTGTGTGCTCCCGTTCTCTTGTACACATCCCAGTCTCAGCCGAGGCTGTAAGCAGGAATATTCCAAAATACCACAACAACAGCTGTTTGCTTGGATTTTTATAGCACTGAAACCCAGGAGTGCTGGAAGTCTTCAAATAAAGCATTTTCCCATAAAAGAAACTTCCAGATGCATGAGCCCTGAGTGCCTGTGAACAAACAATGTTTGGCTAGTAAGCTTGCCTGTTTGATGTCTGCCATTTGCCATTTGATTTATAGTGAATAAATAATAACTTACTGAATACCACAGTAACTCATGAGAACATTAATGTACGATTTGGTGGTAAAGGGGTGTATAATTTCATTGGAGAGCGACCATCAACCTGACTGCATATTTGAACAGGGTTACCTTCTTTAGATTGTTCTTGAATAAAACCCGTAAAACTGAGAGCAGCCCTTACTAAAAACTTTCAGGGGTTTGACAAGCCAGTGAGCAAGTGCTATGACGCTCAAAACTACAGGTAATGTGTAGTATGTTAATTTTACCAGTCAAGGAAGCTCGTTTTACGCGAAGTATTTCAAAGAAAACCAGGTCATTTGTTCCACAGGCGGCAGGATGCTGTGCACAAATATTCTCCCTACGTTTATGATCTTGTAGTAAGGTGAAGAGACTTCATCTACAAAAGATTCACAAAGCTTTACAAGTGCTGTATTTACTCATCGTGACGTGTTATACAGTTTCCAATGGCTACAGAAAAAGGGGCATGAGGGGATCGTGACCCTAAGCAGGATTTGTATACCACCTGAACTGCTCGAGATGGACGTGTAACCAGTTTAAAACCTCCAGCACTAGAGGTGGAAACCCGTGGTCAGCCTGCTGCTCTGCCTGGGTGCTCTTGCCTTCAGAAAGCTGTTCCTCATGCTCAAGTCCCGCTCGCTGCGGTGCAATCCCACCACTGCTCGCCTTGGCTACCCCAGACGCGGAGGACAGGTGATTTCCTTCCTCTTTACACCCTTCGATCCTCTCCAGACTTCCGACTGATCTCTCTGCGCTCCTCTCACCCCCTTCCCGCGGGGCACAGCGTCCCAGCCACCAGCTGCTACTCCAGCTAAGGCACTGCTGATGAGGAGCCAAGCTGAAGGACGACTTCACATCACTTTCAGTCCAGTCTCGCGGGTTGTGCAGCGTGGCGGTTGCCTTTTTCATGATACTAGTGATTCACGATTAGCCTGTGATCCATTGGTGCTCACGGATATTTTCTTTTTCCTTGTTTTTCTACTGCAGAGCCGTTGCTCCTTACTACATACTCCTGCAGATTGCTCCCGCATGGCTAGTAGACCTTTTACTTTACGGTTTTTGTGTAAGAGCTGTTCTACAGCTTTTTCAATTTCTACAGCCTGAATCCTATGCCCCACGATGCCTGCAGTCCCTCCCATCCAGGGCTGTGTGGAGATTTAAAAAGCAGAATCTATTAATCACCCAAGTTACTAATGAAAGTAACGAACAGTGCCAGGCCAGACCAGACCAGACTCTGGGGAGCTCAGAACTGAGGAGCTCAGTTTATCTTTTTGTTTTGACAGCAAGTTGTCTGAAAACACTGAGCCTTGTTTCCCATCAGTTTGATACCCGCTTTTCATCTGGCCATATTTCTCTTCCTTGCTTACACAAAGCTCTGCCAAAAGCCTTACGAAAATCAAGATATATGGCGTTTACTGCTTCTCCCTGTCAGCATGGTAAGGATTACCTCATCAAATGATGAAATTAGATGGTTTGACACATTCTGTTCTTCAGAAAGCCGTGTTTTTTTCCTCTAAGTCCTTATGAATAATGGCTTGAGTAATTTTTCCAGTGTTTTTGCAGGAACTGAAATAAGCTCATCTCTCTATAATGTCCTGACTCTTCTTTCTCCCCTTTTTAAAGAAAAGTATTACATTCGCCTCCTTTCCTTCTTCGATATCTCACCTTCCTTGAGAGAACCACAAATGGTTCTGAAATCACATTAGGTAATTATTCGAGTATTCTGAGCTATAATTCATCAGGCCTGGTTAATTTGAATATAGTTGACTTCTTTGTGCCCTTCCCAACCCATTTTCTCCCCATCCTAGGTGCCGTGCTGTCACTTGTGTCGGTTTGCTGTCTGCAGCTGGCTCCTGAAGCCCCCGAGACAACATTCAAAAATACACATTCTTAAGGTCTATACTCTTTATTTTGCTGTCTTCCTGTCCCTTCAGCTTCCAAAGGAAGGCCATGGAAGCTGGAAGCAGTTAGCTCCTCTGAAAATAAGACTTTAACCGTGTTTTTATCGTCTTGATCTCAAGGCCAGCGTTTTAACAGCACAGCAAGAAGAGCTCTAGGCCTCTTGTTTCTTCAGCATTATTATGGCGACGCTTTCACCCAGGCTGCGTTGCAGTGCGGATGCCTCTCGAGCTCTCTTATCTGTGCGTGGTATCTGATGCAAGGTGCACAGACTGCTTTGTGAAGGGTTTCAAAAACTGGCAGCACCTCCAGCTCCTCACGTATCTTGTGTTTCTAGTCCCCCTCAGGAGAAAACAGTCTCATATCAGAGTTTTCACATTATGTCACCGCCAGACACATTTGGTCTTGCTGGGAAATATACACCTGTCTCCATGGGTTTTTATCTGCATCTGTTAAAGTGCGTTTCGC
The DNA here is from genome assembly GCA_013399365.1 of Pampusana beccarii. Lineage (NCBI taxonomy): Eukaryota > Metazoa > Chordata > Aves > Columbiformes > Columbidae > Pampusana > Pampusana beccarii. Next base: position 11,723 of record VWYH01004820.1, on the reverse strand, counting down.
CCAGGTATAAATCACCAGTGCCAACTGCCCACAGTATAGCACAGCCGTATCTTTCTGAAGTTGCAATCCATTTGAACACATCTGCTACCTAATAGCGAAGATGGCTCTGAAAATTCAGTTGGCAAACTAGAAACTTGTGCGTGTGCTCCGTGGTGAGAGGGCACACGAGGAAGGCTTTAGGCCTTACGGTTTCAAGAGCCAAACTTAGCATATTTTTCAAGTTGTGAGCTGTTTGGATTAGAAACTGATCTCAAACCTTTCAGCTACTTCCTCCACCTACGCCATGTGAGATCGTATGCCTGGAAGTCATCAAAATTCAGCCCGTGTCTGTCGCACTTGAACAATAGTGATGCTGACGGAACAACCACAAACGAAATAACAAATCAACAATCTAATCTACATCCTTCCAGCATCACTTCCTAAAATATGATGTAACCACACAAGCATACCACAGTCTATAGCTTACAGGTCTCACACAAAACCTGAGCACCTGCAAACAGCAGAGACCTAAAGTTAAAATTTGCAGCTTTACATTAACGGAAGAACACATACATCTCTTGCCTTGCTTTCATATTCTGTTCAGAACTAAAAGCAGGATTTGCTAGTCATTCCAAGAAAAAAAAAAAAAGGCTTTATAACATTTCTGAGCAGGATGGAACACAGCAGAAAACAAAAAGTGGGGAGATAGTCTTCTCAAATGGCCTGCAGTTCAGGCTTAACAGATTAACAGAATTCAATAGGTCAAATAATGAGCTTGTATGAAATCCTGGCCCAACAAAACCCATGGCAAAACTCCCATTGATTTTTCTGGGGCCAAGATTTCAGTCTAGCCAAACTGCGTCCAAATGCTGACCTTTTTTAAAAAGCGGCAAATGTCACGCAGCATTTTGTACGTGAATATGTTCATATTCAGGCAAACCGCTATGTTTTAGGCAAGGAAATACACGTGAGGTGACTTTGCTGTCGGGTCGAAATGGGCTCTGGAAGACGCTGTCTCCACTGTAGGTGAAAGGATGGACAAATAAATACTCAGTGGTGTAGGCAGAGAGTAGCCAAGCAGGGTGCTCTCTGGAGCTCTTCACAACCTCTTCACAACAGCCAAGTGGAAAGACTGAACAGGGAGGTTGCACTTTTCCTCCGACACAGGTCAAATAAAGAGCTAAACACTCCTTCTCCTTCCCATCACTGCGGTGCTACTAGAGGCTGTGCTTTTTCAAATAGTTTCCCTGAAATTATCAGAGACATCTACCTGCTTTATACAGGTTTACTGCCCCCACACCGTTAATCCCCTCCAGGCATCCAGAAACAGAGGAATCTATTTCTACCAGCTTTATTAGTGCAATGCAGTTTTCCCAGACCCAGAGCTGAATGAATTGTTTATGGTAGTAAGTGATTTGTTTAATTTAGCCCATTTTTTTCCTGCTTGTGACTTGACCATCACTTCATCCTGACTTCCGTGTTTGCAGGATTAATTGTAAATATTCACCGAACAGAATATACAAACACATTTCAACTGAGGGGTTGCTTGCAGACCAATGTCTTTGAAATACCCAATTTATTTTTTACCCCCCAAGGGTATGTGGCTGATTGCTGAATTCACATGCCATCATTTCTGACAGAGAAACTAAGACTTTTAAAACAGGAGAATAATGACGGAAGCTTATCAGTTACTGAACCAACGATAATTCCCCTGTATGATGATCTTCCAGATTAATATTAATCTGTGTTTAAAAATGTTTACAAAACATGTAGGACTCACGAATAAATTGTTGAACCAGCAGCTTAAATAAACATGACCCCTGGAAACCAGGAGTGAGATCTAATAATGAGAATTGTCGCGAATCACTTCCTTCTAGTTCCAAAAGCTCTGCTGCTTTACTAATTTGTCTTCTATCCTGCAGGGCTGCTTTGTGAAAACCACCAAGGATATTACATATAATACAAAACCCACACGCAACTAATCATGGAAAGTTGACTGAACAGGCAAAATGTTCCTATAGAATAATTTGTTTCGTAAAAAACATTTACAAAATTACTTCCAATTATGAAAGGAGGGTTGAATTAATGATTGTCTTTTTGATATGCTACACAGGTACTGCAGAGACTTGTAGGAATATTTCTTAATAAAATGTGTGTGCAAGCACCTTAAGAGGTAGAATTAGGGCTAATGGAGCCATGAGCAATAATCTGCTGAAGCCAAGGAAAAATGACACCAGAAAACTTGATGTTTCTGAGGCATAAAAGTAAAAGCTCAGAAATTTAATCATGAACTCCAATTTTATCGTAAAACCTTAGCAGACTTGGCTACAAAAATGTACTTAGATTTTTATAAACTCTCAGACTGTCCTGAAATCAGCAAAATCAGAGGTTTTACTTTGCTTTTAATAACCTCCAAAGCTTAGTGAGATATTAAAATTTGACTGTATTTTAATATCCTCTGAAAGATTATCCAGACAGCTGCAATAAGCAAAATGTAGCAGGACCTCTTCAGGATCAAATTTTGTGTATAGGAAAAGGTGAGATTATTCCGGTTTTATTATAAAGGTGTCTATATGTATAGGAGACAGCAGCAATATGAAGCAGAAGCCAGTGTACCTAATTCTTGTGCTGATGTGACTTGTAATAAGCTATCATATGATTTTTTTTTTTCCTTCTCTTTAAACCAGCAATGATTCCTATCCTCTGGATGTACCAAGGCCTTTGTAAACAGCAAAATGGTTATTTTCAATTTCCCATAGTTTAAAGGAGTGTTGGCTTGTTGAATAAAAGCAGGATTTATTTCCTAAGAAAAAATCCATTATAAAATTAATAAGTGCTTGTTACAATTCACATGCATATCCGAATGAGTAAGCAGATGCTTCCTACTGTGATTTGAAAAGGGCTTCCTCCTGCTTTAGACACTTTTCACAGTTAAGAATCAGGAATTTCGGTCCCTAGTTCCTGTGTGGAAATATTTTAAACTCTTTCTATTAATAATATATTCATGATGTTTTCCTATGCGGCCCAGCACAAACATTTCCAGTGTGCTATGACTCAGTACTTTTTTTGAAGTGGCAGAAACACAATGAGAAGCCTGTTTCTCATCGTATTTTGGCAGAAAACAACTCTGTGGGCTGGTGTTGGCAACACCACAGTCTAAGAATAGGGCACTTTTTGGGCAGCAAGCTGTTGAATTTGGACACGAGCTGGGTTTGCCTAGGCGGAAAGCAGCCACGGTCTTCAGGGAAAGGGGTAATGTGGAAATGCTTATCCGACAAGTTAGAGTGCATTAATGTCTACCAAAATAATTATTTCCTGTGAGGGCTACTCAGAATGAAGTAATCTCAAAGAATATGTTCCATTGTACGAGCGAGGTCGCTGGGCAGCCCCTCCGACACGTCCTCAAATGGGCTCGCATTGTATGGAGAGCTCTATTCTAGTTTCAATTGTTCATAAACATGAGTAATGCTTCCTTCCATGTTTGTGTAAATGGATGGTGCTTCACCTTCCTTACATGTACCATGCTGATAGCACTACCACCACCTTTATAAAACATAGCATTTGGGCGAGAGAAAAAGAAACACAACAAGGAGGAGGTTAAAGCTTTTAAAAATGAGCCTGATCACGGCAGCTTAAAACCTGAGCTGAGCCTGGGCTGTCCTGGTTCTGCTGAACCCAGGGAAGGTGGAAGTGTTTTCCCTATCTAAGGCTTTACCCATAAATACAGGCTATGTAGATTGCTTTGTACAAATGAAGGCAATGCAGGCAGCTCCCGGGAAACCCCATTCCCCTACTATGGGTAACGTTTGCCAAGTGACTACACCACCAGTTTGATTTCATTCTTATTTCTCCCCGGGGCTCTGGTTTCCTGATTATCCATGTTGTTCACATGCCGGTTTTGGCAGCAATAGTTTTAGCCAATTATTTCTCTCCAAAAGGAGAGAAACTAAGAACAACTAAGCACGGCACAGCCACTCAGTTGGGATGGGGGAGAAGATCAGAAGGGTAAAAGTGAGAAAATAATGGGTTGAGATAAAGATAGTTTAACAGATAAAGCAGAAACTGCACACACAAGCAAAGCAAAACAAGAAATTCATTCATCCCTTCCCAAGGGCAGGCAGGTGTTCAGCCATGCCCAGGAAAGCCGGGCTCCATCACACGTAATGGTTACTTGGGAAGACAAATGCCACAAATCTGAAGGTCCCTCCGTTCCTTTTTCCTCTGAAATACGTACTGAGCAGGATACCATATAGTATGGAACACCCCCGTGGCCAGTCTGGGTCAGCTGTCCCAGCTGTGCCCCCTCCCAGCTTCTTGTGCACCACCAGCCTCCTTGCTGAAAAGTCCTTGACTTGGTATAAACATTGCTTTGCAACAATCAAATCATCAGTGTATCATCTACTTTCTTCTCATATTAAATCCAAAACACCGCACCATACCAGCTACTAGGAAGAAAATTAACACTATCCCAGCCCAAACCAGGATGCTGGTGCAGCTGGAAGACCAGCCAGATCATATTGGGTGTGCACCACCCAGGCCCCACGCAGGTCCTACTCTATGAGATTGCCACTCAGCACAGCCCCAGAAGCTCTACAGAGCCTCAGACCTCACAGGACCACGACGTTCCACCTTGCCCTCAGGTAAGAAAAACACAGCCCTGGCACACAGAAATCTTGTTCTTGCTATTTAGGGATCTATGTAACTTCTGGACAAGCTGTAGACAGCGGGGTCTAGAAGCTGTCTTTTCGCACAAAGCTGAATTCTGAGTTTGACTGCTCAAGATTTCTAGGAAGTTCTTTGGAAGATGCTTCTTTTCATTTAAAATTGCTTGCAGTATTCATTAATATTTTTTTGTTTTCAGCAAGATAAAGGAGGGGAAAAGAAATTGCCTCCCTCATACACAGGACATCACTGCTTTGTTGCTGTATCTTTCCTGGCTTTACTAGTTATTTTCCAACTTTTCCCATACCCCTCTCCTTAGAAAGGACAGAAGATCACTGTCATTCACTGCAGAAATGGAACAGCCAGCCCAGTTCCCTCCAGCTGCCTGGCAGCAGCTCTTAAACAGAGGCTGAGAAGAGCTAAGGATTATTTTTCTAGGCTCTCTTTGCTTTACCAGTCCCAAGCATCAGGTCCTCAGCTGAAGTAAACTGGAACAATTTTGTCAACTTCAACCATAACATGCAGGGATCTCACTCACCTTTCTACTCAAGAGGAACTTGGAGCAGGCAATGCAGATAGCAGACAATGTTGTGTTTGTGTGTTTTGTTTTGGTTTTTTTTCCCCTCTAACCTTAATCTGAAAACCCTTTTATCACAGAATATTTATTATGTACATACTCACCTGTGGGCTTTATTTCAGGTGTTCCTACCTAAACATGTGACTTCTAATGAAGCAGCAGCGATACGTCAAATTACAGGCAGGTGATAGATGGAGTTAATCACACAGCTTTGAGCCATTCCCTCTGTAACCATTAACCCACCTCCTTTGAGACTTGTTCTAACAGTCCGAACCAGGAATAGGTACAGCCAGAAGAAACGGTTACAACTTTGAAACTCGGATGAGATCTTTAACTTGAAAAGAGCCAGGAATGTACATGTGTGAACTCCTGCCCCTTTCCCAACAAACACTAATGAACAGCTTCCAGCTATTGGCATTAAAAATAATCAGCCTGTCAGGGAAATGATTCTTTCCCCAAATAGGGCAGGCTTCCCTCAAGCTCCCTCTCAAATTTATATGTGTTTGATGGTAGCATTTAGTCCTGTATTAGTGACACATTTATGGGCTGCTATCTTGAGGTCTGGAAACAAAAATTTTACATCTTTCCAAAGAAAGCAAGCTCCCTTTCCACTGTGACATGTCATATTAAGCTCTGTCCCTGGAAGGTTCCTACGTCCCAGACATCAGTTGTAACATTTTAAGGTACAGAAAACCTATTTAAAATTCCCTTTGAAGGAGTATATTGATTTTCCCTTCTAAGTGTGACGGTTGTACTTGTGGTATGAAGGCATCTAGATCCACAGAAAGAAGAGTGTGAAAAGACTCACAACACAGTGAAAATTCATGAGTGTGCCATCAGAAAGCCGATCGGACCTGGGAAGCTGGAGAGCACAGGGCTACTCGTAGCGTTTCCAAGCTCTGCCACGGGCAGATCTCATCACCTCGCTGCGATTCCATTCCCCATCTGTAAAATGAAGATAACAAAATGTAACTTTATGAAGTGCTGCAGATGACAAATGCAACATAACTCTTCGGGGTTTGCTTACTGGGCACAGCGCAGGGTGAATAACATCGGTGATTCATTGTCTCCCTAGCCAGAAATAACATGGCTATTTGTTAAACTCCTTCTGTCACCCCACTTCTGCATCTCCACAGCAGATAGTTAAGGCACATTCTCCTCGTAAAAAAAGACGTGAAAGAATCAACCTTCCACCTGTACAAAGTAAGTAGAGCACTATTCATAACAAATCATTACTTGTGGCAGCAACAGAAGAAAAAAGATGTTTTAAGATTTGCAGTTGTAGGAAAGAAAGCATTTACTCTAGCAGCTGACAACATACAAGCGTGCAGAACAAGCAGAATAAAGCCCACTGAGGCTACTTGCTTAAGGGCTGTGTTATGATTATTCAGGGTAGGGAAGAAAGAAGAAGATTCTCTCAGACAATTGTAAAATTTAATTTTTGTATGGAGTTGCAGGATAGTCCAGGGACTTAAAAGTTAATTGTCTATAGTAGTTAAACGGGAATTTTAGTGGCCTACTGTGCTCCCATCAGACTGGAGTCCTCAGGAATAAGCAAATTATAATATATTGTTGCAATTACTCTTCTAGTACGCATGCACATTTGCCTGAGAACAGGAGTGTGTGCTGGCACTGTACAACTTCCAGTGATTGAAGGGACACTCCATGTATTTTAAAATCAGCTTCTAAACTACCCACTTGTTTCATCATAACACATTTGGAATCACCTTCTCGACTTTAACAGATGGACACTTGGCTCGAGATATCTGGGTCATTGCTTCCTCATTCTATAACATAAAGGTAAACTGGCAACCCGCTTGGGATTTCTTAGGACTCTTTTAAAGATATCCAGATATCTGAGAAACCAAACTAGATCATGTCAGCATTTCTCTAAAACTGAGGTTGTAGCTCCTATCAGTGCTCGGTTTTCTAATAGTAGGCATGAAAAGCTACAAATAGCTGGACTGTTTATTTCATTTACACACTGTGATGTGATGAGTAAAAATCCCAAGTCCATCGTCTAGATTGTTGTGTACCCTGAAAACCCATTTAAAAACGTCTCATTTACTTCTCTTGGACTTCACTTTCAGCCATTTTTGTGGCGGGACTGAAACCTTCTTTTTCCCAAACACGGCCAAATTGCATTTTTAGCTCTTTCAGTGCTCTCACAGCTCTAGCTCCACTTAAATTCTAATGTTAGTCTGGATTTCCACCACTGCGACAGCAAGCAGAGCCTGTCTGCCAGGTACAGACAGACTCAACAGACCAAAATCTGAATGGAAAATGGAGTAAGAGTAGGAGTGAATGGTGCCTGAATTAATGCCACTGCAGAACACCCTTAGGAAATGCTCAGATACTTAGAGAGGAGGGGGAACGATGAAGAATAATGAATAATGAGGGCATATCGAGGGACATTTTCAGGGTTTTTTTTCCTAGATAAACTTTGATGTGGTTTGTCCTAAGTGCAAGATGGCTTGCTGAAAGCTATCATATCTTCTTCCCCTACCCGCATGGTAACTTTGTGAACAGCAAAAGATCATACACCAGAAGTAACAAAGTCAAGTATCTAAGTGATCGGAAATGAACTGTTTAAATTAGAGCAAGAGCTGCAATTTGGAGAAGGAAAGGAGCTGTACCCTTGGGAACACAATGATGATTTTTGCCCTTTTAAAATTCTAAAAATCCAAGAAGTGTGGATGAGCCAAGAGCTATTTCGGGAAAGAAAAAAAAAAAAGTGCTTCCTTACTCAGGGGATCAAAGAGGAATCCATTAGGCGAAACTGAAAATATGATGAAGGGCTAGAGGCTCTGGAAAGGGCAATACCGGCACCACTGTTCATCAGAGAGAAATGATACATCACGGCTTGGTCTCTAGGGCCACAGTGGGTCATTGCTCAGTGGCCTCTCTTCTATTCCACCAGTCCAGTCCCTGTTTGCAATCAGTGCCTTGGTCTGTCCTCACCCTGCGAGAGGCACATGAGGAGCAATAAGGGATGGAAGGGAACAAATGGGTCCACGGCCACGCTGAAGAGAGTGCATGCTGTTCCCTCTTGGGTTTCGTTAGTGGGATTCCTAGCGCAGAATCTCTTCCTATACAACCGTTTCCACAATCAGGTTTCCATCTGAAAGGTGCCCCTTTGCCAACAGATGCCAGGGAAATGAAAGGCGGTAGCTCGCTCTCTCCGCAACATACTCTGCTAGTTCTGTGACGACGGGAGAACGTACAGTTGCACTCATTTCTAATGTGGGATTTTTTTTCAAAAAGGGAAGGGATACCAGAGCGCTATTTCTTGCACTGTTTGGTCTGCACTTGGATGGCAAGCAGGTGCAGAAAAATGGAAACGAGCAGAACTAGATCACCTACTGCCAAAATATGTCAGTGTCGCCAGGGGCTGGGAAGGCAGGCGGAAGAGCCAGCAGGCCTGCAGAGGAAGGTTTCTGCTTCTCGGAGTGAGGAGAGATGGGGCTTCCTGAGGGGCCAGGGTTGGCCACCGGGAACTTGGAAACTGCTGTTTGCTTCTGCCGTGATGATGGGGACAGCCCACGGCTGTACGTACTCCTGGTAAAGAAACACCGCTGCACCTCTAGGGAAGCCCATTTCTCCCTGACAGCAGCAACCCTGCAGAGCCCCAAAACACAAGCACCCACCTTGCAACGCGGGGACAAGAGTCCCCGTTTTGAAAGGCGGGCTCCCACCACCTTGTAGGTGTTGCTGAGCTTTGCAGAGGCAGCTTCCTAATGCTCGGCTCACCAAACGGTTGAACTTCCTGCTCGAGCGTTGCCATTGCGGCGGTTTCACTTGGCTGCGCATCGTGTGCTGAGGAGGGAGGAGGAGAGAAGCTCCGCGAGCAGCTGGGGGTGCAGCCGGGGGGGTGGGGACAGGGCCCACCATTAGCACCATGCTCCTGGGGATCCTCGCGGCGCTCTGCTTCATCCCCGCTGCTGATGTGACAGGTAACAAACCCCCCCCCACCAACCTTTCAACCCTTTCCACTGCTTTTCCTCACTTTGATCGTCAGGGTGGAGAAGGTCTTAGTATGGCTTTGAGTTAATTTTGCACAAATTACTCTGTGTTTGGATGAGAGGGGACAGACGGAGCACACTGCTGAGGTTGCACATGGGTCAACTTGATATAACTGAGAGGCTGATTGTTCTCCTGCCACAAGTATTCCTCCAAGATATGACCTAAGAGCTTTGTTTTAATTCGATGTCTTTTTAGATGCATTTGGAAACTGCACGCATAGATAGAGGGGGGTTTATTTCAACCTCCCCTCTGGGCTTTACCAGCTTTGCTCACAAGTGCGAGCAGACCCGGTGCCTCACAGGACTTGCAAATAAAAGGACCAAAAGCAGAGTTGCTTACTGAGCTCAAAGATGGAAGGACGGGAATTGCCGGGTTTCTGATTTTTGCATTGTTTAGTAGTTTATTGATAGTTACTAGATGTGTAGCTTCTTTCTGAAAAGATCTTCAACAACAAAGAATGTCTATTTGTGATTTTGAAATCCTAACTCTTAGTGGATCTTTCTGAATCTCCAGTTGTTGTGGCTGAGGGTGTTTTGTCTTGGAGCTGTCTTGCTGATGCAGTGTTCATACGATCAGAGTTAACACGTCTTTCCAAGGGCTACATCAAAATGCAAAGCAAGGCAATGGATGATGGCTTTTGCTGGGATAATCTTGAGACAATTTTTCAAACCGCTGGCCTGTGAACTGCTGTTATTGGGCGTTCTCCAAATATCAGTGTTTCGTATTTTACAGGGAAGTAACAGATAGGAACAGAAAATCTGTTTTCCAGTACAAATCTTTTCACATATAGAACATCTTTAAAGAGGTGTTTTTTCTAATATGAGAGATACAGTTGAACCTCTTTTTTCCTTATTTCTGCCTTATTGTACTATAATTCTTTTTATCAGTGAAGGCATTGTAATTTGCGTGACACCACGATCTACATTTCTTTAACAGATCACAGGCTTTTTCTTCCTTGCCCTTTTCCCATATTTGTAATTCTGTGTTTGCAATATAATAATTATTTCTGCAGCAGGCCCCTGGGTTGTCAGAGAATACACCAATTCCAGGAGGGGATAAGTATCAGCAGTGGGTTAACAGTTTTGAAAACATTTCCATGAGGTGTGAACAGCTTTTAAGCAACTCTTTTGAACTGCAACGAAATAAAACATGGCGTGCGGTTATCAGACATGGGGGTTATGCCACGACTCTATAGACATTTACACGCTCTGCATGAAGAACTTGAGTTTCTCCAGTAGCTTCACTGAGACTGTTCAACTGCTCAAAGAGAAGCATGAGGGCACTTGCTTCTCAGAGCTCTTATCTTTTTCCCGTATCTTTTCTTCATCTCATCATTTGGATGATGATGAATCATCCTTAGTATGATCTTTATAAAGATCCTTAGTACATGGGAAACACTAAGGCAGGTCAAGACCCTGCAAGACTTCCTCAAGCCACAAAGTATATTGCAGGCCTCAGGTATTTTGTTTTGGGGAAGACATCAGAACCTGGCCTGTTCTGCTGATGTTCGACTGTACCAGTGAGTGCCGCAGGGTGAGTTTGAATCATGGAAAGGGACTTCAAAGATCAGTTTGCTCATTTCCCTTTTGCAGTCACACCAACATTTACGAAGTTAGTCCTCTCCCCTTTTTGCTGGCTAAATAATTACCTTGCTATGGTCTGCCAGAGAGACAGCTAGATCAAGTTGCCTGTGCCTTGTATTTTGTGCAATAAGTAATATAAGTGGGTTCCCACTGCAGCGTACCACAAATGACCTCATCTTTTTACTGCCCACATAACCTTCTGCCTTATGGTCTCTGAGTGTTAAAATCAACCTCTAACCCACTAAGGTTACCAGAATGCAGAAGATGTATGAGGCAAGGTTAGCCGAGATTTGGATGACATCAACAAATTCTTGTTTTTAAAAAAAAAAAGAATAAATCCCAAACTGACAAGAAGCCCCCCTGTGCTCACACTGGGTTTGATTAAACAAGAGTGGCACCTGGGATTTATGCAGCTCTGGGCTTCCCACAGTACTCGCCCCAAAGTGGGAGAGATTGGCAGAAATCAAGAGTATAATCATGAGAAGGGGCAGATCCCCCCAGCTGCACGTTACGCACACAGCTGGCTGACCTGAAACCAAACTGAAAAGAGACCTTTGTATCTGGGAAAGAGGAGTAAAGGTTGTTGAACAACAGACCGTCAGCAGCCAAAATGGAATAGCTTTGTATGTAATATAGCTGTGTGTCTCTCCATTTGTGGATGAAGTAAACTCCTTTCAGGTTTTCCCCTATCCCCCCAAGGACCTAAGTGGGCCATTTCTTCACTATGCTTATAGAAATCCCAACTTATCCCAGATTCCTTGCTCTGGCAAACAGCTCCTTGGAGTCAACCAGCATGGAAAAGAAAGAAAGGAGAGTACAAAATATTTTTAGCAGAATGTTTTTTCCAATAGCTGATGTTGATTCATGGAAAGAGAAAAAGAAAACAGAGAAAAGAGAGA